>CM070098.1:21446315-21513815 GCA_036178185.1 Liparis tanakae
TAAGTTATAATTGTTAATAGTTGTTTAAAAAATGTAATAACAATAAATAACTACAAACAAATTAGAATAAAATTGAATATGATTGTTTGAAAAAAATCTAAAGAATTCTTTTTATTTTGTCTTATTGACATTTTTATGAGAATTGCTCATTTACTGTAAGCTTAAATAAATATATTTATTATTTTTGAGTTTCAAAAAGTGCCCCAAATTTATTTTTAAAAGCTCCTGGATTTCAGCCAGTGGGGTAAAATATGCCCTTAATAAATACATAAATGTTCCTCCCTGCATCTCCTGTAATGTTCCATTGAACTGGGTTCACACGAGCACACGTATTATTCGGTATCTAAGACAGATGACATTGAGCAGCCGGCGGTACCTGATGCTGGACACAGCGCTGACGTGAGAGCAGCCGCTCCGAGGTTGAGACGACGGTTCACTTGAGAAGAGGGGAAAGAAACCGTGAAATACAGGTGAAGCAAAGAAAGACCTTCAGGTGGAGGAGGGGAGGAGGAGCCACCTGGAGGCGTGGACCACCTCCCTGTTGGTGACGGGCTGAGTGTGAGACCGGTCCTGGACTCTCCTCAGACGCCGGTCCACGGCGGCGTTTCGGGAGCGCGGTTTGGGAATGTTTCCGTCCGACGTCCTCTCCAGCTCCTGGAGGGACGCGTCAGGCACACGTCAGGACTTTCACGTTTTTAGAAAAGCTAAATGGTGTTTTAGAAAAGTTGTATACAAAGGGAGAGTATTCAGAGCCCTTTAAAATGCAGCCATTTGATAAAATCAAAAAAGGTCATTTTATTTCTCATTAAAACGTCAGTTACTGTTAATACTTGACAGAAAAAAACTGAAATGTGGACATTTTTGCTAATTTATTAAAAGAGTAAAAACTGAAATATCACATGGTCATAAGTATCCAGACACTTAGTTAATGAGAAATAAAATTAACTTTTTAGATTTTAGCAAATGGCTGCAATGAAACAAAGAGAACATTTTAAAGGGGTCTGAATACTTTCCGTACCCACTAAAAAAGTTCATTTTATTTCTCATTAATGTCCCTCAGCACCCCATAAAGACAGAAAAAAACAGAAATGTAGAAATTTCTGCAAATTTATTAAAAAAGAAATATCACAAAAACTACTCAACACTAAGCAAAGGCTCTGAATACTTAGGACCATGTGATATTTCAGTTTTTATTTTGTAAAAAATGTCAATTTTTTTTTTACATATCTGTTTTTTCTATCCAGATGGGGCGCTGTTTGTACATTAATGAGAAATAAAATGAACTTTTTTGATTTTAGCAAATGGCTGCAATGGAACAAAGAGTGAACATTTTAAAGGGCTCTGAATACTTTCCAAAAAAGTTAATTTTATCTTCTCATTAATGTCCCTCAGCACCCCATACGGACAGAAACAAAAGAGAAATGTAGAAACTTCTGTAAATTTATTAAAAAAAGAAAGAGTGAAATACCACAAAAACTCCTCAACACTGAGCAAAGGCTCTGAATACTTAAGACCATGTGGTATTTCATTTTTAATTTTTTAATACATTTAGAAAAAAATTCTAAATTTTTCAGTTTTTTTCTATCCAGATGTGGCGCTGAGTGACATTAATGGGAAATAAAATGAACTTTTTAAAAATTGTGCAAACGCTGCTATGGAACAAAGAGTGAACATTTAAAGGGCTCTGAATACTCTCCGTACCCACTGTATATTTGAAGCTATTGAATAAACTACACAAAATTACACAAAAGCAAAAATATGAACGAAGCCCTCTGCTTTTACTTTTTAAGATTAAGATCAAGAAACATAAAAAAATAAACAGTATAAAAGTTAACTGAGCCAGAGACACAAAGTGTTGCTCTTGTTTCTTTAAACATTGGAACACGTGTTTGTTTTAGTTTTTAACACAAGTCTTTACCTGCAGTGGTTGTACCCGAGTCCTCTTACTGTATTTAACTTATTATTGTTGTATTTGTGATTGTTGCTTTATGGACTAAAATAACCATCTAATCATGTGTTCATGAGGCAGGAAGTGTACCCTGAAGAGAGACCTCTTGGCGGCCACGCTCATCTTGGCTCTGTCGTCCACTGTCCCTTCTTCTGGAAGAGGAAAGAGAGAATGAATAAACACTTTAAACTTACTATGACGTGTGCATTCCTGCAGATCCTGAACTCACCTTCGGGATCCTGGAGCTGAGACGGGCTTAGGCGAGACCTGCAGGAGACACGAACAGACGTCAGCGTTTGAGACGTCTGAGGAGCCGTGACGAGATCATCCGGATCCGACCCAGAACCGCCCTCCAACCCGCGAGGAACAAATGATCAACAAGAGCCCCCCGCTGCCCCCCCCCCACCCTTCCCCCGCCACCGGTACCTATCTGACTCCAGCCGCTCGGCAGACGTGATGGGCTGGGTCCTAAACCTCTCCGACGTGCGGCCGTCTCCCGGGGCGATGTAGCGCCGAGGCCTCCGAGCCCCCCGGTCCCGATCGGCGCCGCCAGCCGGGTCTACTACCTCCGGCGCCGGCAGATCCACTTTAGTGGTCTCGCTTTTTATTTGTTGATTTTTAGAAAGATTGACGATGGACAACAAAAGAGGGAGAAGTAGAAGTAGAGGAAGCTATTAGCGCAGTTTGGGGGTTTTAGTGGTTTACCAGAACCTGCAGTCGAGTTAGAAGAACGGGTCTCACACACAACCGTGAAAACACACCTCTCAGAGGTCAACATGCAGCACGACGACGACGGGGTCGGATCAGACTATCGATGCACACAGAGAGACTCACAACTGAAGAGTCGAAGATTCATGAATGAAAACTCAAAGATTCACAAGAGAAAACTCGAAAATTCACAAATGGAAATTCAAAGATTCAAAGTGAAAACTCGAAGATTCACAAGTGAAAACTCGAAAATTCTCAAATGAAAACTCAAAGATTCACAAGTGAAAACTCTAAGATTCACAAATGCGCGCAGAACAATTCACAAATATGTCCCAATGCACATGTAAATAAACTAAGTTTTATATAAATGTGCAAGAAAAATCACAAATATATTTGTGGATTTCCATGTATTTATTTGTGGATCGCACTGCATTAATTGGGGTGTGGGGCTTATCTCCCCGTCGTGTCTCCGTGGAAACAGTTATCATGTCCTTCATCCACCATGAAGAACCAACCACAAGTTCTGCTTCACACGCGTTGAGGACGTCACACACACCTCGGCTTTCAGCGCTACTAGAGAGCAGCAGTCAAGCCACAGAGATAAGCCCCGCCCCTTGAACATGAGGGCACCGATTGGCTACAAATAGGTCTGTGTTAAAAAAGAAAAACAGTTACGGATTGAGCCCCGTTAGGAGTCTAATATAGAGCCGTATCCGTCTGCAGCGATCCACAAATAAATGTGTGAATTGCTCTGAGCATTTGTGAATCTTCGAGTTTTCATTTGTGAATCTTCGAGTTTTCATTTATGAATCTTTGCGTTTCCCTTTGTGAGTCTCTCTGTGTGTGTTGGTAGTGATCGACACTGATCCGACCCCGGAGACGACTTCCCTGCAAGTAAGTTTAGCTCCAGAGAACAAAACCTGAACGTCATGACGGTAGAGGTCACGGTAGAGGTCATGGTGGAGGTCACGGTAGAGGTCACTGCGATACACCGAGACACAGATTCATGCCACAGAACCATTCCATCAGCATTCATTATGTCCTCTGATCACAGAGGATTACGGCTCACTGATGCAGTTAGACGGTTATTTAGTGATGCAACACAGAAGCCCATGCCCCTCCCCCTTCCCCCGGTGAACCTACAACTCGGGTTTCCGGTTGGCGTTCTCCAGATACGAGTGTCGCAACTGCGCCACGGACACCCTGGTGTCCAGGGCGCCCGCCTCCCCGTCGGGCGGCGGCGTCGGCGCGGCCCTCAGCGCCTCCCTGCAGGCCGCCGCCCGCTCCATGCGGGACGTGGTCGAGCCTACGTCGGACATGGCGCGGGTTCTCATCTTGGGTCTGGGCCCGCCGCCCATCTCCGCGCTTCTTTGGTTGGCCCGCGGCAAAGACGAGCGCTTCTGGAGATCGACGGCCGAGTCCGACGTCTGGCTCCCCGAAGGCTCAAAGTCCAGGAGGAGCTTCTGGGGATTTCTCCGGGAGTCTCGCTGATGATTTGGAGGCTCTTGGCTTTGGAGGTCGAACTCCTGACGTCTTTGAGGGAACCGTTGAGGCTCTGGAGGCTCTGGAGGCCAGTCGTACTGATGCGGCGTTGGAGGCTCTTCTTGGTGTCTCTTTCTGGGTTCGTACTGTAGAGGCGTTGGAGGCTCTTCCTGTTGTCTCTTTCTGGGTTCGTACTGTAGAGGCGTTGGAGGCTCTTCCTGGTGTCTCTTTCTGGGTTCGTACTGTAGAGGCGTTGGAGGCTCTTCCTGGTGTCTCTTTCTGGGTTCGTACTGTAGAGGCGTTGGAGGCTCTTCCTGGTGTCTCTTTCTGGGTTCGTACTGTAGAGGCGTTGGAGGCTCTTCTTGGTGTCTCTTTCTGGGTTCGTACTGTAGAGGCGTTGGAGGCTCTTCTTGTTGTCTCTTTCTGGGTTCGTACTGTAGAGGCGTTGGAGGCTCTTCCTGGTGTCTCTTTCTGGGTTCGTACTGTAGAGGCGTTGGAGGCTCTTCTTGTTGTCTCTTTCTGGGTTCGTACTGTAGAGGCGTTGGAGGCTCTTCCTGGTGTCTCTTTCTGGGTTCGTACTGTGGTGGCGTTGGAGGCTCTTGCTCTCGATGGTAGGTAGGCTCTGGAGGTTGCTGGAGTATGACGGTGAGGGAAGGCTGCGTAGACCTAAACAATCTCTCCTCTTCGCTATCTGGTCTCGAGAGATGCTCTCGCCCTCTTTCCCTGATCCTCTCAACGTTCCTCTCCCTCCCCCTCTCCCTCGGTCTCTGCCGATCCCAGTCTTCCTCGCCCCGACCCGTCCTTCTCCGTTCTGGGCTTCGGTCCTGCCGGTCCTGTCGGTCCGAGTCCTCGCGCCGCCCCCCGCGAGGTTCGTCCACGCTCTTTTCCCTCCGGCGGATCTCCGAGGGCAGAACGGCTTTGCGGCTCTTCAGCAGGCCCTTCGTGTTGGCCTCTTCCTGCAGGGCCTGCCGGGCCTCCAGTCTCGCCTCCATGTGGGTGGCGTGGAGTTGGTCGGCGCTCACCCTCCTTCGCGGTTGCACCTCAGGAGATCCAGGGAGTTTGGCAGAGGCCGCCGGGGCAGGGAGGGCCCGATATGGCTGAGAGTCCAAGGCGGGGCCGGTGTGTCGGTACTCCGGGACGGAGAGGGGGCGGGCCGCTTGGTGGCCTTCGCCGAGCCGAGGCTGGGGAGCGGTCCTTTGCGGGGCGAACTGAGCGGAGTTCCCCTGGGGCCGGTGTCGGTTACCTTGGTGCTCGTCTGGACTCCAGTCGGGTGTTTCATCCCCGGACAAACGTTCTCTTACCCGGATTCTTGGGGAAATAAACGGATAAAAAGGCGGACACTGAGATTCCAGTTCAGTTAGAGACTGTTCGGCTTTCTCCGAACTAAACAAACTCAAACAATAGGCGACTAAAAGACCATAATAAGCTTTTAATCTGAAGGAACATAATGTACATGATTAAATAAAAAAACAAGCCAAATGTACTACATATTTTGCTCTAGCTGCCGGTATTGTGAAAGCCTCTTATCGCATAAACGTTTATGAAACAAGAGATCACAGGACCGACTGGAGCTCAAAGACCCTACAGTCAATATGCCAGAAGGCAAGTAGCACCATGCCCTGGGTTTCTTAGCTCTCTCTCTCTTACTCTCTTGTTTGGCCTCTGGATAATTTCATCCCCGGACAATCGTTCTCTTACCCGGATTCTTGGGGAAATAAGCGGCTAAAAGGGGGACACTGAGATTCCAGATCAGTTAAAGACCTTTCGTCATTCTCCGAACTCAAAATCAAACCTGAGGCGACTAAAAGACCATAATAAGCTTTTAATCTGAAGGGACACAAGGGGCGGTACATGATTAAATATATATATACCACCAAAATGTATTACATGTTTTGCTCTGGCTGCCGGTAGGGCAGGTAAACGTAACACCTGCAGCTCAAATCACCCCCCAAATTGCGAAAGCCTATCGTATAAACGTTTATGAAACAAGAGATCGCGGGACCAACGGGAGCGCAAAGATCATACAGTACAATTTCCAGAAGGTCAAGTAGCACCATGCCCTGGGTTTCTTGGCTCTCTCTCCTTCTTACTCCCTCCCTCTTTCCCCCTCTCTCTCTCTGTCTGTCTGAGACAAACTATTTCCATCTCCAACCTTCTGACCCTCTGGTAGCCAAAGGTTGCTGTAATCTCGTTGTGGACCACTAAGCCAGACATAATCAAGCGGCCTCTGCTTCATCCGACGTGGCGCACGCTAACGCTAGTTAGCACGGGCAGCCGGTGAGGCCACGAAGACATTCGGATCGATTGTCTTGTTTGCTTGTGTGAACCAATGAACTCAATGAAGCTCTATGACACCCTCTATAGAGAGTCGTCTCTACCACGTTGGATTACACCTGTCCACACGGCTCAACGTGCAGCGAGCTCACGGACCTGGGCCACGGTCCAGTCCAGAAATACACGAATACTCAAGGACTTTAATGGAGAAAAAACAAAAGATCTCTGGCATCTCATCTTACGCAAAAGACGACGTCACGAGGTACCCGGGTGTAAGTTAACGGGCCAGAATCTGAAAAGAGGGGGGGGGGGAGCGGCATCAGCTGACAAGTGCTGAGTCAGACTGGGGTGTTGACTTCTCTGGATCATGACCTCCTCTCAACACAGTCACGGCTAACTAAACGAGGCTCATGGCGAGAATTCAACCAAACCACTTCTACGTTTTAGGGATGAATTCACAATGAATTCTATTTTCTTATGACTTTCAGGCCGGGACTCACTTTTGATATTTTGGACTTGAATAAGTGTGACGTTAAGACGAGAAGTCGGCCTTCAGTGACTAGACGAGATTAGCGGTGACGGTGACGGGCGGAGGGTTAAACCCCACTTCGCTCCGACGGGCTCAAAGATGACGCGGCGATGGCGTTAACCCCCCCCCCCCCCCCCCCCCCCCGGAGGAGAAACGCTCAGAGATCAGAGCACCGGGAGCCGCTGTGGTCAGGTGAACCGTAATCGGGGTTATTTTAACGTTACAGGTGAGGATCAGTTTGAAATGTGCACTCTGGTCATCAAAGTGAGACTACGTTACTCCCTGATCTTCACATGAAATGATAATTATATTAATAATATGACATTATTCACAGGTTATTTTCTCTATTTCAATGTCTATTTCTCTCTAAATGACTCATCTCTCTTGTGGTATTAAAGTGTTACGCTATATAAAGTGACATAAGCTGGTAAATCGGGGTCTCCTCTCGGGCCAAGCAGGGAAACCACATCCCTTCCAGAACAACCCCCCCCAGAGACCGTCTCCGGGTGAAACCGGACCCGGAGCAGCGGGCTAGTTTGGCTCATTGTGGTTTTAAAAATGGTTTTGGACGTAGACGAGTCTAAAAACTGTCAGGAAAACAGATTCCATGGTTTAAACTCTGCACATCAGAATCCTCGTGGACCGCGGGCGGCTTGACCCGACCCGGAGAGGGATGAGTGCTGACTCGGGATCGGGAGTCGGCCCTTTGTTGTGACTTTTAATCTGTTGATTATTTTTTAACTCAAACTCAAAAGAGCCATATGCGTCACCAGAAGAGCCACATATGGCTCAGAGCCAGAGGTTCATGACCCCTGATCTATCGTAACTGGGTATTTACCACACTGAAGTACACGTTAAATACCTGAAGGGGGCGCTACAAGGGAAACACTACATAATGGGGCTTTAACAAGAGAGTTTCTGCACAATAAAATGAAATAAAAAAGAAAAAAAGGTTTTGTGTGACTTGAAAGGAGCTAAATACAAACTGCGGAGCTTGTGCATTGACTCCACACGGCTCTCACCATGGCGACGGCTGAGCAAGCCAAACCGTTTCTGTTCTTACGATGGTTCCTGTGAACTCACCCCTGCCTGTTGAGGATGCTCTGGGCCTGCTGCTCGATGAACAGGTCCCCCGGCGAGACGCCGTACCGAGGGGAGGGCAGCGAGGCGCGGCGGGCGGCGCGGGGCGAGCCGGGCACCCCGCCGACGCCGTGGTCCCCGGTGGAGGCGGGGCTCGGCTCCTGGTAGGCGGCGTCCTGGGCTCTGGACCGGGAGGCGGGCGCGCCGCGCCGCTGGTTCTCCGTGTTCATCGCCCTCTCCCGCTGCGAAAAACGCCTGGGCCTTTCCGGCGTCGGGGGCGGGGCTTGTTTCGAGGCGGCGGAAACGGGGGCGGGGTCCGGGTGAGTCCTCGCGTGAACCCGGCCCGCTCGTCTCTGTTCCTCGGCCTCCCGCCCGGACGCCGCTCGCCGGTCGGCGCCGTCTGCGTCGCGGCGCGGCCGGTAGCGCGGCGCGTAATCGACCTCCGCCTCCTGGTCCAGGAGGATGCCGTAGCGCTCCGACAGCTGGCGGCGGCGCTCCGCCTTGTAGCGGGCGATGCGTTCGGCCTTGGAGCTGAGGCTGGCGGCGTCCGCGGAGGGGTCGGACAACGCCACGGGGTCCACGTACACCAACGCGGGCTCCGGACGCACGCCGCCGCCGCCGCCTTTGCCCAGAGACGACAGCTTCCTCGGGGGCACCGCCGTCTCCTCTCGGCTGTAACGCCTCACTGCTGGAGAATAGAGCGAGAGAATGGATGACACTTCGGAAAAGCGGCGCTCCAAGTCCGGCCGAAGGCGCCGCCATCGGTCGCTCACCCGTCACGCGGGGCTCCGAGGCGCGGGTGTACCGCGGCGCGTCCTCCTCCAGCATCCTGTTGGCGACCAAGCCGCCGGACGCCAGCGCCGGGGGGGCGTCGTCGCTCTCCACGCCCTCCAGGCGGCGTGCGGTCCTCTCCTTCCTGACGACGGGGGGGCGGAGAGGTCAAAGGTCAGAGCGGCTGCATCTATTCGGGACAGGTGAGAGCAGCGAGCCCCGGAAGTCACCTGTTCATTCCCAGGTGATTGGCGACGGCTCCCTCAAAGTGTTTCTTCAGCTCTGAAACTGAATGTTAGAACAACGCAAAACGTCATGTTTAGTCAAAACAACAACAACAACAACAACAACAACGAGATGTCTCCCGAGTCTCACCCCTGGGAAGGACAACCAGGAGCTTGGCATCTGAGTCTGAGACGCTCTTCACCAACACGGTCTGAAAACTGGAGTCACAACCTTTGATTACATTCTGACCACGTTGGATGTTTCTTTACTGAGCGATGACGTCATGAACCACGAGTCTGTCTACTTCCTGACTCTCCTCCAATTAGAAATGACATAACATATCACAATCAACAGGTCACTCAAAACAAACTATTTAATATATGTATATTTATTTATATATATAAATATATATATATATATAAATATGTATATTTATACATATATGTTTATATATATATATACATATATATAAATGTATACATATATACATAAATAATTATAAATAATTATGCATATACACATATTTATATATATATATATATATATATATATTAATTAATTTATATTATTTTTTTAATTAATTGAAACAATCGACAGGTCCCTCAAAAAAACAATGTTGTGTATATATTTATTAAACAAGTGATTTTGTATTTGTTTTTAAGGACCAAATAAAGTAAAAATACTGCTTGTGACACTTTAAATGAATAAATAAATAAATGTATATATTTATATATATATATATATATATATATATATATATATAATCCTGGAGGAGTTATGGCCTTATTGCCATGGCCACATAAAAAGGTGTGTTTTAGGATAAGCTGTTCCTTTCCATGCTTACTGCGCATAATGAGCTAAAGCAGTAAAGCCCCCAGCGATGACGAGGCTGAGACCTGAACGCTCCCAAGTCTCTATTCATTTTAACGACCTAGCTATCTGCTCTTTCTGTCAGACTCACCTCAAGGTTTCTGTGGGCAGCGAGGCGGAGCAGCAGATCGTGCTCCGAGCTTTAGGCCCAGACTCTGTAATAACAATAAGGTGTTTTATAAACGTATGTTCCCTGGTGAAGATGGACAAAGGACATGAAGTTAATGCCACTATGTTCGCGCGACACAATGCAGTGTGAGAAACACACCGGGGCAAACTGCCCCGCAGGAATATAATGTTGCCCCCGATGTCACGAGGAGAGGCAACAGATGCCCCCACAATGCCCCCAATAATTATAATTATTTAATAGAGATTTGTTTTTGTTCTTTGTTTTGTCTGTACACAAAAAAATATTTATATATATATATATATATATATATTTTTTTGAATATATATATATATATATTATATATATATATTATATGTCTATATATATATGTGTGTATATTTATTATATATTTATATATATATATATATATATATAAAATACTTTATATATATTATATATGTGTATATATAATATATATATATAAATAATATATACATCATCTTGAATTATAAATAAGTTATAATTATTAACATTGAATATGATTGTCTGATTTATGTTTTCTGTTTGTTTTGTGTTCAGATAATCTAAGAAAACGCTTTAAATCTGTAGACTACTGCTTAATAATCTTATTTTAATGACAATTGCTTAATAATAAATATACTAAATAAGTATATTTATTAATATTTATTATTTTGTAGAAAAATTAAATGTTAAATGTTATTTGACAAGTTTCAAAAGGTGCTCAGGTCAGTGGGAGCAAAAAAAAAACCTAAATAATATATAGATGTCCTACCCTGGTCCTATTCCTTCAGAACTGTTCTTCTTCCTCATTTTTTAAAACCAACCCCCCCCCCCCCCCCATGAGGCCTTACCTTGAGTCACAAGATAACTAGAGATCCACGGGTTGCGAAACATCTTTGAGAGGAGGAGGAGAGAAGAAGAAGAAGAAGAAGAAGAAGAAGAAGAAGAAGAAGAAGAAGAAGAAGAAGAAGAAGAAGAAGAAGAAGAAGAAGAAGAAGAAGAAGAAGAAGAAGAAGAAGAAGAAAAGAAGAAGAAGAAGAAGAAGAAGAAGAAGAAGAAGAAGAAGAAGAAGAAGAAGAAGAAGAAGAAGAAGAAGAAGAACGCCGCAAGACTCCAACGAGAAACACACGGCCGCAGCAGAGTGACTGCCCCGGCTGCACGGCGAGCAGACTACCTGTCACACGGCATGTGTGTGTATGTGTGTGTGTGTGTGTGTGTGTGTGTGTGAGTATATGTGTGTGTGTGTGTGTGTGTGTGTGTATATGTATGTGTATGTATGTGTGTGTGTGTGTGTGTGTGTGTGTGTGTGTGTGAGTAAGCAGCTCAGGGCTCTAATCTGATTACAGGCAGAAATTAGCCTTGATGGTGAAAAACTGTGGAGCAGGATTGGAGGAGGAGGGCGGTGTGTGTGTGTGTGTGTGTGTGTGTGTGTGTGTGTGTGTCTCGCGGTGGTTCAGTCGTCTTGTGGTTGTTTGTCTCCCCGGCTCAGCGGGCTGAGTGGGCCACTGGGAGGACGACTCGTCGCGGTCCAATGGGTTTCACTGACGGTGCCGGCTCAGCCAATAGGAACGTCTCTAGCGTGAACAGGTGCAGGAGCCTTTGATCTTGTGTCGTACATGTGAAGTATGGTACGGTGCAGCTGGAAAAGAGTCGCTTTGGAGTCCAGCTCCTCGTCTGTCGGCTGCTTTTTCTCACCCGTTCACACTCCCCCACACACACACACACACACACACACACACACACAGACACACACCGTCTGCCTCCACTCCCCCGTTGACGCCCCTAATAAGGCAACATGTGTTGTGAGTGGCTGAGGTCACCGCTCGGTGTTTACCGGGAGGTGGGGGGAGGGGGGGGGGGCTCCCTCTCCTTCCTCAGATCTGTCCCCTCACCTTCATCCCTACTCCCTCTCTCATTCCTCCTCTCTCTTTTCCCTCCTCTCTTTCCTGCATTTCACTCTCTCTTCTTCTCCTTGATCAACGAACAAGACGAACGCTCCCCATCTGAGGGGTAACGCACACGGGCGCGAGACACGGACACCTAAAGCCTTCCAGAGGGGGGGGGGGGTGACAACATGTGAACTCGTGTCAGACCTCGTGACCTTGTGACCTAATGACCGGGGCACAGACATCCGTCATCCGTTGACAAATTAGCGAAGGAGGTTCAGTTGCAATCTGCAACCTCGCCACTAGAGGGCGCCCCTTCCTACACGTCGCAGCTTTTTAAGAGTCTCAGATCTCGTTGCACATTCGGCAACTTGTCAGTGTCCGAATGAACAGAATATCGATGATCCTCGCCCCGACCTCTCAGGAGGCTTTCCATCCTCGTGGACAGGAGAGACTAATATTATATTAATCAATCCATAAATCAATCATAGGACTGAAAGCAGCCTGTAAATGACAACTATCAAGATCACCAGTGAACCAACCAGTCAACAACAACAAAATAATATAGACAGTATATATGCATATATATATATATATATATATATATATATATATATATATATATATATATAGCATATATATAGCATATATAATGCACATATATATATATATATATATACATACATACACACACACATATATATATATGCAATTTATATATATTTATATATATATATACACATATATATGCATATGCATATATATATATATATATATATATATATATACACACACACACATATATATGCATATATTTATATATATATACACATATATATGCAATGTATATATATATACACATATATGCATATATATATATATACACACACATATGGATATATGCATATATATACACACACATATATATATATACACACACATATATATGCGTGTATATATGCATATATATATGTGTGTGTATATATATGCATGTATATATGCATATTTATATATGTGTGTGTATATATATGCATGTATAAGGTAAACACCATGATGTGTGTGCCTCAACATCAAAGCATCTCTCAGCAGCTCACTGGTCATACGTGTGGAAGCCACATCACATGACCCTTTGTTTCAGGCCTCAGCTCAGCTGATACACACTGTGACAACTGGCAGGGAGCAGACTGCTCTTTAACTATAACTATATATATATATATATATATATATATATATATATATATATATATATATCAATGTTACGACAACCTAAATCTAATACGAGCCGCTCACTTCTGGCAGTTTTTTAACAACTTCCCCCCAAAGCGACTGTTCCCACACCTGGTGTAGAACAGCCATGCGGTTATTGATTTATTGGTCATAATTGATTGATTGACCCGGGTGCTCTGCAGCAGCTTCACGCTCGCCTGCCTTTATTAGGAGAAACGGTCCGGCCACACACACACTCATATAAACACACGAGGGGAGAGGAAGTGTGTGATACAACGTCTCTCACACACACACACACCCAGACTACAACATGGGTCAAGTGGGGAGCCCGAGGAGGAACCTTCCTCGTCCACTCCTCCCTTAAACGTTCCCTGTGTGGATGCAGATCCGCGTTCCTCTGCTTTGCGTCAACTCGGCCGCGGCGCTCCGAGAGCCGGCCTCCTCGGCTCTTATATGGAGACCGAGGAGCTGAGGAGAGACACTCGGGAAGGGAGGAGAGAGGGAAGGAGGAGGCAGGAGGAACAACTTCAAGCCAGAAATGGTCTTTTGTCCATTCCAAATGCAGAAAGCCAGGTGTTGACTTGAGCTTTTATTTTGAAAAACAACTAACGCACTGAGAAAACCACAACGAGCTAAAGGAAGTACTTTGTATCTTATTGGCTGTATTATAAGATACAAACCACTTCCTTTGGGTCGTTGTCGTTTTCTTAGTCCGTTAGTTGTTTTTCAAAATAAAAGCTGAAAAAAGGGGCAAAGACACGAGATGGAGCGCTTTTGGATTGACTCTGGTTGGCTCTCAACATGGCGGCAGCCTATTTCTAAACGTGCACAAAGTTAACAATTGGCTGTATTAAAAAGACATGAAGTATTTAATTTGGATTGTTGTTGTTGTTTTCTCAGTGAGTTTGTTGTTTTTTCAAAATAATAGCTGGGAAAAAAGTTGCAAAGATACTCTGATTGACTCTGCTTGGCTCTCAACATGGCGGCGTCTGAGCTGCTAAATCTCCTTTAACTGACTGCTTTTAGTTTGTGATTGAAGTATCCATAAACTATCATAACAACCCAACACCAGCAAGCAATTATTTGTACCGAACGGAGCCTGAACGCACCTTAACGCAATCAAGCAAATGGCATATTTTTGGGACTGAATTGTTATTACATTTATTCAATACTAGTTCTAATTTATTTATTTAATATTGAATATTTATGTTATATATGTTATTTTATTTATTTTATTTAGGTTATATATGTTATATATTTTATTTTATTTATTTAAATCTATTTTATCCATTTTATTTTATTTATTCTCCAAACTTCAAACATTCCGGAGCCTTCCGGCGTGTGACCCAGCAGCGCCACACGTCGGCCCGTCAGCCGGGTCCATCGGAGCGTGAGCCTCACTCAGCAGCTCACGGCGCGGCGCTCCTCCTTAAGGAGGAGGCAGGAGGCGGCGACAGGGTGTTCACTCCCCTGATTATTTACACTCTCAAACGCAACACGCCCCGCTGCAGGATTTAACTTTATTGTTTATATTTATAAACGTGTTTTGCTGCTGGGGACGAAGAAAGTCAAAACTAGTCAAATGTTCAGTCTTTCTTTTTTGTATATTATATATAATAATATTGTATTTGATTTGATCGACTGAATAAAATACACAACAACAACAACAACATGTAACTGCAAATATGCATATTATTTTTTTCTTAAAGGCGCAGATGCCTCCAAGGGTCAGAGGGCTGGTGAACCCGTCGGCGTGACGGCTGCAGCAGCTGCAGAGCAGCGAGCGGCTGTCACACACACACACACACACACACACACTCACACTCACACACACTCACACTCACTCACACACTACGAAAACAAGCCGGCACAAAGAGGAAAGATCAGCTGCACGCGCCGCCAAACGGCCGTAATCTGGGTCTGGAATGCTGTAGCGGCCGTGGTTACTGGAGACGGCGCGAAGCAACAGGCGGTTTAAAGCGGTCACACGGCGAGCTCTGGACCCGGGACGAGAGCCTCAACCTCAAAGCCGCCGCAAAGCGCTCACCGGGATCCTTTGAGGTCACGGGGCATTTTACAAATGATGCTTCACAACCTTCGCCTGCAGATAACGACCAGGACACCAGAATGAATGAAGACTGAGAGAAGATGTTCTAAAGGGAACCAAATCAGGAGCGGGACGACTCCTGAGCATGCAGACGTCTCGGTGTCATTCGGTGTGTCACCAGCTTATCCGACGTCAGAGTATTATTATAAATATGTTGCTATCGGGAGCGTTCATCGTAAATAGAGGAGCAAAAACGTCCTTTAAACTACTTTAAATACACAACATGACACAATGCTGAGCGATGGATGGTGAGCAGAGCATAAAATAACTCTCTCTGTCTCATATATATATACATATACACAACTCTCTCTCTAAATATATATATATATATATATATATATATATTTATACAACTCTTTTTCTCTAAATATAAATATATATATATATATACACATGTATATATATATATATATATTTATACAACTCTCTCTCTCTCTCTAAATATATATATATATATATATATATATATATATATATATATATATATTATATAACTCTTTCTCTCTAAATATATATATACATGTATATATATATATATATATATATATATATATATATATATATATATATACATGTATATACACACACCACAGCCTGCATGAGATCCAACTGAAGACAAAAACAATACTCACAATGTTTTCGCTTCAACGTTAGTCCATTTATCCCGTCGGCAGACGTCTAAGTTCCTCATTCAGAGCGACACAGAGGAGGCAGGAGGAAGGAGGCAGGAGGGAGGAGGCAGGAGGCAAGAAGGAGCAGGCAGGAGGGAGGAGGGAGGAGACAGGAGGCAAGAAGGAGGAGGCAGGAGGAAGGAGGCAGGAGGGAGGAGGCAGGAGGCAAGAGGGAGAAGATAGGAGGGAGGAGGCAAGAGGGAGGAGGCAGGAGGGAGAAGATAGAAGGAAGGAGGCAGGAGGGAGGAGGCAGGAGGCAAGAGGGAGAAGATAGGAGGGAGGAGGCAGGAGGGAGGAGGCAGGAGGTGCAGGTGTGAGCAGGTAAACCCTTAAAAAAAGAGGATCCAAAGCAGGTCCGACCTCAGCCCGGTGCTTTTCCCCACGAGCTCAGTGCAGCGAGCAACGAAGAGAGAGAGGAAGGGCAAGTGAGAGGGAGGGAGTGTGTGTGTGTGTGTGTGTGTGTGGGGGGGGATGAAGTCCAAGGAAATGCACAAGAGAGGGAGGCGAGGAAAGGATCTGATTCTTCAAACTATTCCCGAAAGTCCAAAAAAAACAGACCCCAGCCAGTCCATTGATCCAGTGCCGGGTTCAGGGGCCACCGGTCCGGTCGGTCACACCGACGGCGACACCGACGACGCCGCAGTGCCTCCGCGGGGCGTGTGTGTGTGTGTGTGTGTGTGTGTGTGTGTGTGTGTGTGTGTGTGTGTGTGTGGGGGCCAGAACCGGAGCGGTAACCTCATCCCACAGCCACCTTGTATGGGCTGAAGAGAGCGGGCATCGGCCATAAATAGCCAGGAAGCGTGAGGGGACCTGAACCAGCTGCTGATCCAGACTCTGCAGGGGGGGGGGGGGGCACACACACAACATCAACAGACTTCATCTCCCTCGACACGTCGTCACGACACGGCGTGCTGGTTCATTAAACTTCAGACACATAATAATACATGTTCCGCCGCGTGACAGATGAAATACTTCAGGGGTCCTGAGATCTAAATCGAGGGAGGGGAGCCGCTGCTCGTTAACGGACAGCTGCTCGCCGCCTCTCTGCGAACTAAGAGCCACAAAATATATTAAAGACAACTAAATTATTTGCTGCAATAACCGTTTTTATTTTATTTTAGAGAAAAGTTGGCAGCGTGTTGTAATTTAACATTTATTGATTCCACCCTTTAGTTTGTATGAATCTATTAGTGTAAAAAACTAAATGCTGCTTCCTATATGGAGAGACGGGGACTTTCACATGACGTAATGCTATATTTAAAAAGGACTATAAACCGTAAGAAGTAGCGCTGCCTTCACGAGGAATCAGGTGTTGTATTATTATAGTGCAGCGCCATCTTGTGGACATAGTGAGCACTAGCGCTGCGGTCCTTGACGTCTTTCTACAGGTGTTTACAGCCAACACGGATTAGCCTAATACAGTGAAATACTGCTTCCTCCAGAGTGGAGCGGTGTCACAGAGAATACGGTCCGGGCGCCGGAACGGGCAACTGGAGCCGTAATGGCGGCACTTCTTCCCCGAGCGGAGAACAGTAACGACGGAGACAGTCGCGGGGAGGGGGAGTCGGTGAAGAATAACAAAGTGCGATAAAGCGAACGTTACTCCATGAATACACAGTCAACTGGCATATTATTGCATAGCAGAAACAATATAGTGATAGTAACGCAATAATAAAAGTAAAAGTCGTGTCTTATTTGCTATTAAATGTGTTTTAAACAAACGAAATTGTATGGGTTACGTTGTGATATTCTGGGTTGTTCTTTTTACCTGAGGCAGGTGGTCAGCAACGGTTACCGGCGGCAACGGCCGTTTTTAGAATAGCGTAGCGCGCGCGCCACGTCACGTGGTTTGATTTATTTCTCCGGTAAACCGGAAGTTGCTTTTGTTCCAAGAAGAAGGAAAACCCGCGGTTTTGATTCTTGGTGAGCAACAAAAGGTAAGAGAACAACAACACGCCATGTCTTGATATCACGGTAACAAACCACGGAGAACCAATCCGGAAATCTAATAAGAATACTTTTTATTTGTGTAGCTCTTTAGAACCAAGCCAGAAGTTTGGGGCTAGCGTTAGCTCAAAACCACGAAACACAGCTAACGCTAATCACTGGTAGTAACTGTAAAGTTTTTTAAAAGTAATTCATCCACCTGTTTAATGCAATATTTACCTGTTATAGTGATTCTCTGAACATATGTATTATATAGTATGCATATTAATTATATGGTTATTAGGCTGATGAGAATAATTAAATTGGCTATAAGATTTTTTAAATATTTATATTATATATAATTATTATTTCAAGCCGTATAGTTCAGCATTGACTATTGAGCAAGAATAAGAATACATTTTATTATTTTAAAACATTTTAAAATGTGCGCTTTAGATCCAGAAACTGTTTATATATATATATATATATATATATATATATATATATATATATATATATATATATATATATATATAAACTGGAGAGGGGAAGTTCTGTATTTTCTATAAAATAATGATGAATATATTTAGAAAGTACAGAAGTTCCTTTTTTCAATATATAAAAGAGGAAGTTCTCTATTTTCTAAATATTTGATGAGTATGTCCCCCAGTAACCCCCAGTAACCTGAAGAGATCCTCCAGACTTCCCCTGATAGGAAATTGACCACAGACACAACTTTCATGCAAAGAGTTTATTTATGAATCCGACTGCAGTATCATACAACAGTAGCACAATCATATGACTATGGATTATGCTCATATTTATTGATACAAAGATAAAGGCATGTCTTAAAGGAAGAAAAAAATGAATTACTTTCTTATTTACTCTAGAAATAGCTTTTAAATACTTGGCATAGTTTTGTAAATGAAATTATGAAACATGTTTGCCCACTGGTTTTTACTATTGGAGTACCAAATGCAAATATACTTTATGAAAAAACATTGTTTACCCGCCCCTCTCTCTCTCGCTCTCTCTCTCTCTCTCTCTCTCTCTCTCTTGCATGTCATGCAAGGAAGAAAAAAAGATGTCATTGAGTACAAAAAAGCACTTAAATCTCATATGAAAATAGAAAATATTACAAGTGTGCATAATTACTTCTTGATGCACATAAACTGCAGTACAAAAAAGTCAAATGACACTATGTTCAAGTGTACCTGACATGCCAATTATTGGGGAGGGGGGGTTGGGGTATGGGTGGTGTGTATGTATTGAAATAGTTATTTAAATGTCGTCGGGGGGGCAGTTTACACACAAGGCCGAGGCTAATAAGCCTTTCGGTCTGCAAAATGAATTTGAATGAGATGCGTCAGTAGTTATGGGCGTGCCAGCTGGTCCTCCCTGTGATGCTGACTCGAAACACCGAATCTCATCCCGTAGTTTTTCTTTTCTTTTCTTCTAAATTATGCTTTTTTTGTATTATTTCAAGTTCACAGTTTTGATTCAATGTTCCCTACAGATAAAACTATGTACATCCACAATGCTACTGTACCTCTGCAGCCAGAGGGATGGCAGAACAGTGAGTTGTAAAGGTATGAAACAGTGCTCATAGGTTAATATTTGGCATTGCCCAGAGTATAATGTTAATGCACACGTAATAAGGCGACATGATTATTCCAAATTTACAAGAAATGTTTTGAAATACAAGAGTTTGATCAAATGCTACAACTGCAAAATGCTACATAACAAGTAAGTGATTTAAACAGCGATGTTTTACTACAAATATGTCGATATACCTTAAAACAATGCAGCGCTGTCGTTGTGGGAAAAAACACATAACTGCACCCTGGATAATTTTTTGGGATCATTAATTAAAGTTTTTGTTTAGTGACAATTTAAAATGTATTTAAAAACCCTTGTACTAAAAAAAAAGTTTTGTTTTCTTTAGCAAATTCGTGTTTTTTTTTGCCAAAAATAGCATACTGCATTGTATCCTTTAGTGCAATAAGTGTTCGGGACATTTCACACAAATTGAACACACCGTGGAACGAAAGAAACAAAGGAAGGAAGGAGGAGGAGGGAAAGGAAGGAAGGAATTGGGAGGGATCGAAGGAAGGAAAAAGGAAAAAAAATTCCCAATTTTTATTATTTCTAAAAATGTTTTTTTCTTCTTCGAGGAAACCAACAACAGAACAATACATGGTTTTGAATTGGAAAACGTACAAAGACAAAACAATAAAGACACCGGTCCTGTTCTGAACCAACAGGGATACACAGCTGGGATGGATGGACATGTCGAATGTCACAACTTTCACTGGTAGCGTATTGAATAGAAATCATGGCACAATGGAAACGTTCCCACCACATCGACACTGGCGACAATGACACCCCCCCCCTCCTCCTGGGGGGGGGCGTCCCTTCTTATATCACTCTGTTAGATTTTCTTTTTTAAAAGCACTAGAAAAATTATGTATACTCTCGGTATATATGATTCTATACAAGACGTGAGACACTTTCAGCTCGATTATAAGTGCGGAGAAATAAAATGTTCATGGTTAAATACAAAATATCTCTCAAAATATTTAAAATATACTTTATTTTGTTGTACACTATGCATACCGATTGACAAATTTTACGATAACGATGATAACAAAAATAAATCTCCCCGTGAAAATGGTCATAATTTTTTTTTCTCGCGATACAGATGTGTGAACATAGATATATATGTATATCTATATATAGATATATCTATATATCTATATATCATGAAGTTTAAAGCACCCGCCCCCTGTTAAGCGCCCATATACCCTGACACGACTCCATATCCCTGTAATATGATTTGAATGACACGTTAAAACTCCTCGACAATGGGTTCCTACGGCGTAGCGCCACTACACCACCGAGCTGTTTGTACGACAATATTGCTCTACCTATCTATTTTTTTCCGCATTTTCTTTTTTTTCCCATTCTTTATCCCTACGTTTTTTTTTTAAGTTTACCAAATTCGCCACTCGAACTCGATCCGTGCCTTTTTTATTGCTTCCTGAAATTTACCTGGAAATGGGAGCCGGCTGTACATCGGATTGATCAAGAGGACTAACACACACCTGGTTGAAGAAGGCAGCGCTCCCTCTCTCCAGCGTCGAGAACCAAGGTAACGTATAACAGGTCGCTGGTCACGTGGTGCGGAGTCACTCTTCATTGAAGAGCTCTATGGGCGTTTCTTTTTTAATGCGCAAAAGCAATGAGCAAGGTCACAATGTCGTTCAAATAAAAAATAAAGAAAGGCCGACTGATCTCGTCTGAAAATCAAAAACAGTTCTCGAGCCAAAAAACAGGCGTCGCCTCACCACGACAATCAGATGCGCAGTTTATTTTGGTGTAGTTTTTTAAATGCAACAGAACTAAGTCTACGTTGGGTTCAACATAAACGCTTACATTCATATATCCTCCACAGCTCACCCCGTAAACGAACTGAATCGGTACGCAAAGAAGAAGAAAAAAATGCCTCGACCGTATTCGCTATGGACATTTTTTTTTTTTTAAGAAGTTCTATATATGCATGACAGAATTGCATAATGTCTGCCGGTGAGGAAAGAAAAGCACAGGGAGGGTAGAAGAGAAGCCGCTACAAGAAGACTAACTAGTTAAAAACCCTATAAGACGATGGGCTTGGCGGTGGGGGGCGGTTGGGGGAGTCAGTCCTGGGGGAGGGATTCAAAGTGGAAGTTGCCGCCCCCCCCACACGAGTTAAAGGGGCACCTCCCGTTGGCAGTGGAACAGCACTCTTAGTGGTCAACACAGCGCCGAGGGTGAGGGGGGGGGTGTACACAATGCTCTCGTCGGGTCAAGAAGGCCATTTCAGTGTCAGGATGAGATGAAGGCATTCGAGTAGGCAGCCGGGTCACAGTGTTGGTGGAGCTTAAAAACCTCAGGTGGAGATGGCGGACGCAGTCTTTTTTCTACACTGTCTCCACTCGGCTGGGATCGCTGGGGGGTTCTGGGACGTAGAAGGAGAGAAAATGTTCATTCACATAAATGGTATTTTCAAATGTGAGTGATGTGGTTGAGGAGGGGAGAGGACTTGCACTCATCTTTGGCCACTGACACCATCTTGTGGAGATGCCTTTAACAGCAAGGCCCATTCGCAGTCGACTCAATTTTGATAACTTGCAACCCGATAATCTCATAATATGTCTCTTTGTGCAGACTTGTTCTCAAACTTACATGAGGCTATACAAGTTCCTCCAAATTAGTGTTTTTGTAAGATTAATGAGGGAAAATGCCCATAAAGTATGATACCAAATATTAAATAAATAATGTTTCCCTCATTAATCTGGACTGTGTTTAATGTCTCTTGTACAGAATTAAACCCAAAGCACAATATTGGTTAAAAGAAACAGCCATATGTTTATCATCATTCTATCAATACCCATAAACATGAAACTATCACATTAACTGGTGGTTTAGTCTGCTGTTGTCCTGAAGCATGCATAATAAATCTGTGGATAGGGATTTCTTTGGTTTATCGAATCAGTGTGAACCAACAATTATTGATAATTTCAAAATGTGTGTGTGTGTGTGTGTTTGTAAAGCTGCACATATAGTCCTCTCAATGTGGCTAATACATTCTTATCTTACCTGAGAGAGATGACTCCTCCTCATCCTGCAACACCTTCACCTCAGAGACCTCTTGATCTCGATCGATCTCCTCGTCTCCCGGAGGAGCAGGGAGGGCTTCCTCCTCTCGTTCGCCCTCGCCGTCCGCCTCCCCGGAGTCAGTGCTCCCGATGCTGAGGCGTCTCACGCGATACATAACGTCCACCTCCATCATCCGGGACATGCGCTCCATCGCCACGCGGCCCGGGGAGACGGCCAGCTTGGTCTGCAGCGCCTCTATTCGCTGGGCGGGGCCCTTGCTCCTCCTCTCGCCCTCCAAGCTAAGGGACAGTCTGCGGTCGAGGTTCGGGGGAACTGAGAGTGGCAGCCTCTCTGGCGGAAACTCCGGCAACCCCGGGTGGTCTCGCCCCAGGTGGGTCCGTACGCCGAGCCGATGCTCTGGAGTGGCAAACGGCTTCTTCTCTTGCTCCTGCTTCTTGCGTACCTCACACTCACTTTTCACTTCAGGTGTTTCTCCCATGATGGCTTCCTTCTCTCCTAAATCGACGTCCTTAGTTGCTGTTTCGCTAGCACTCTGTTCCGCCGTGTCTCGGGGGTCCACCGGCTCATCGGTTGCTAATACTGTGGTTGCGCACCCCACCGTGTCTCCGTCACCCGGGATGCTCTCTGCCGGATCGGCGTCCACGTTTTCTGCATCGTCGGTTTCGTCGCCCTCTCCCACGTCGTCCCGCGTCATTGAATGCTGATCCCTCGTTTCCTTGCGTGCCTCTGTACTCGCGTCTTCCGTCGGACTTTCCAAAGCGGCGCGTCGCGGTGGACTGCAGTTCTGATTGGTCGAGCTGTCGGAGCTGTTCTCCTCGTGAAGCGGAGGCAACGGGCCCTGTCTCATCTGGTTCTCAAGCTCTCTTTTGCAAATGGGGCAGTCCTCCTCCGATTCTGCGCTGAGATCTTGAAGAGCTTCTGCGTCGTTGGGGTTAAAACTGCCCGTGAGCGCTTTGCCGCCATCCGCCGGGTCTCTGGAGTGACGCAAAGTCTGGCATATGTCCTCGTAATCCGGAGGACTGGTGAGTGTGGAGGCGTCCTGCATCGGCTGCCTATCTGCCCACGGCATCTCGGCTGCCGCGGTGCTCGTTGTTGGGCTGAAGTCACAAAGCGGTGTCTCGACCGGCTCGTCCGGCAGGTCCAGTTTCACCGTCCGGCCGTCGGTACTCCGTCTGCGTGAAAGATGTGTGATAACCCTGTATTCTCTGAACCCTGTCTCCCGAGGTGGGACCGGGACCTCCTCCCTAAGCTGCTTGCTGAAGGTTACTGACTTTGTCGCGGGCCTGGAGAAGGCGCTCTTCACTTCCCTGTATTCCGGGTCGACAGACCAGCTGACTGCGCTGCGCCTAAGGCTGCTGGGTTTGTTGAGGGGTTCTGATGTCAGTCGGATTTTGATACGCTCAGGGATTTGAACAGAACAATTTGGGACTTTATTGCTGGCAGTGCCTAGCTCCAAGATGTCTTTGTAGGCCTCGTTGAGGTCCTCTATGCACTTGTCTACACTGGGCGGTTTGCTGCTCTGCTGCTGTTGATCCTGGACTTCTTTTTTGATGGTTTCCAGCTCTTTCACGGCGTCCCATGGATGCTGGCTGACCGGTTTCAGCAGTAGCTGCTCAAATGCCTCCTGCCCACCACTTGCTGCTGGTTGGGTCTCCTCCACATTTCCTGAGGGTGGTACTGCTGGCTGCTGAGCTGTGCTCTTGTTCAGCTGGTTGGAGAAGGTGGAGGTCAGGGAAAAGGCGCTGTTGCTCGACAGCTTCAGACTCTTCACTCCCTTTATGGGAAAGGTGAAGGCAGTGCCCGCGACACCGTCAGGAGGGGCTTCAGTGCTAGGAGGGACAGGGTCTTGTTGTGCTTCCTTGTTTTCAGAGTCAAGTTGTTGGGCCTCTGGGCTAGTTTGTGTCTCCTGGTCTCTATACTGGTTTGCAGGCCAGGTTCCCGACAGTTTCATCTCCTTGTAATAGTTTATCTTAGGGGGTCTACAGGGTACCCTTTTAAACATTTTGCTGCTCGCTCGACTGCTTGTTTTGCTGCTCGCTATGCTACCAGTGAGTGCTTGCAGCTCAGCCTCGGCTGAAGATGTGCTTTGGAGACTTTGGTTTGTTAAATGGCCAGTTTTATTTTCACTAGGACTGTCCGCCGGTTCTGGTGACTTCTCGTTGTTGTTATTCTGATCGCGGATTATCCCGGTAAGCTGCGGAGTGACAGGAACAGACACTAAACAAAAAATGGTCTCGCTAAGTCTCTTTTTTAGATTCTTGGATTTGTCTTTCTCCGGCGGTTCAGGTTCAGGTTGTTTGTCCACCTTTTTTACCTCAGTCACAGTTTCAGAGACACCCTGGTCGGCCGGTTTGCATGGGGGAGGGGGTGGTTTACCCAGTATAGATGAAGGAAAAAACTGACTTCGATTTAGTTCAGGCCCCACACTTTCACTCTTTTTGTTTAATCCCCTGTTGCACCATCGATTACTGCTTTCGTTGTCGGTGGGAGCTGTCTTGCGGGTGTCGGTATTGAGAGCTGGCCCCTGTTGGGGAGGAAAGGCACTATCATGTGTGGATTGTCCTAAAATCTTAGCGGGCAGAATCTCTTTGTTGATGTTACGGATCTTGTCCATGTCAGTGAGAGAGTTTCCGCTAGGCCCTCCTGAGATTTGCTTCACTCTTGGGTCTTCGGTGGGTATTTGACGGGAGTGACCTGGTTGTTCTTCGTGTCCAGAATGTACTAGCTTTCGGTAAGACGCTGCACGTTCGCCGTAATGTTCCAGCCATGAACCTGCCTGTCTGTAAAACCACCTTCCTGGATCTGAGTTGGGCATTTGCAGAGCTTCCGCCCTCCATCTTAGGTTTGCCATTTCATTGTGGTTGACTGAAACAGCTCTTGGGGGCGGGCCTCTTCTATAGGACGGAGGTGGGATGTAGCCTGGGGGCTCCATTCCGGTGATGGAGTGTTGTGCGAAATAGTCTTGTCTCAGCTCCCCACCCCTCGGATAGTAGATCGGCCTTTCTTTTTGTTTGGCACCCTGTTCTATAGCAAGCATTTCTGCGCTACCCCTAGTCTGCTGGTGAATCTCATATGACGGAGGCTTTAAAGGCCTGCTGAACCTGGGCTTTGGTAAAAGTGCAACATGGCTGCTTGGCCCTGCATTCCTACCCCACCGGTCCCTGACAACTGCACCGCTATAGATGTACCTACTATAGGGCCCGGAGAAGACAGTACTGCTTATCCTCTGCTGTCTGTCAGGTAGGCTCGGCCTGGATGGAATGAGCTCTCGGCCGGCCGTTCCATCGGGTGACAAAACTCTGGGGAGAGACTGAGACTTTGCTTTAGTTCTCGGGTGAAAAAACCCCTCAGGTGTCCTCAGGCGGTACCGGTCCTGAGCCCACCCCTCCCCGTCCCCGTCGGACAGCTGCCTCCCCAGGCCCACGGCTGGCCTCCACTCCTCTGTGCCGAGGCTCTGGCACTTCCTCTCCCCGGTCACCCTTAGCTGACCGGGGGCGGCATCCAGGTCCCTCAGCCAGGAAATGTCCTCCCATAACTGCTGCGCTTGCCTCTCCGCCCTGTGTTCCTCTGCCGCAATCAGGGCCTGTGGCCTCCAGGCGCCAGCGGAGGCCCTCAGCTCCCTGCCGTCGGCATAGTCCAGGAGGATGCTAAAGTCCTGGCCTCGCCTCCGCCAGTAGGAAACGTCCCTCTCGTCATGGCTCAGCGGCTCCGAATAAGTCAAACTGGGAACGTCGTAGAACCTGCGAAGATGGAAAAGCGTATGAGTGAATAAGATATTGCAAGGTTGACACTTTTGACATTTGACTCATTTGGTATAAACACAGAATATTATTCGAAAGATAGTTTTCTGGTGTTCCATCGTTTAAAAGAAGATACAATTCAACAATATATATATTTAACAAACTGTGTTTTCAATAGAAAAAAACCTTCTTCTCTTTTAAATTTGATAATTGTTTCTCGGTCTTTTGGCTTTTGGAAGCATCGGCTTTCCAACGCAACCTAACGAAGGAGAGCCGGCGCCGGTGAGACAGAAGTGCTGAAGTCAGCGGCTTCCAAAGTCCCTTGAAGAAACCATGAAATTGTGATGCTACTGCAATATGATGTGCATATTAAATGGCGCTGACCTTATCTTGCGAGCTGGTCTGCTGGACATTCCATAACCTGAGCTAACGAGATAGCTAAAGAACCTTTTTTTTTTTATCTCAAATTAACTGATCCTATAACTCAATTAGCGAGACTAATACGGTAGGATAAACAATACTGCTCCTCTGTGTCACAATAAGACGTCGTAGAGGAGGAACAACTTAAATGGGAACCTTTGTGATGTTGTTAAAATGTATATTTTATATCAAGCTTTAATATTTATTTTGACTGAATTTAAAATAAAATGGCGTGTGTAGGGCCTCAGAACAGTGAAAGAAAAGATCACTTTAGTTCTAAATGTACCACTCGGGTGCAGGATTTGGCTGCACTGCAAACACAATTATCAGAGACACATCATACTTATTCACAACAGATTGAATCAAAAGAGGGAATTTGGGGGAATTTTCCTGAAGCAGCCGTGGTCATTTTCTCTGACAGTCAGCTGCGTGATGAAAGGGGGGGGGGGATTTGAAATGTAAACCATCGGGTCTTTCAAATTGATAATTATATTTTCCCAGGCCCATTAATACTTGCGATGCGACCACATGACCTGGGAACGGCTTGCGGTTCCGCGAAGGAAAGAGGAAAAACAAATGTAATATGGCATTCCATATTACAATGCACAGGTTAGAAAAGTCCACTGAGAATGAATCCCAACGCGCACAGCCGAGTCGACTGATCCTCCTCGGTTGCACACATGCTACTGTATGGCTGAGGGGAGCCGTGCACACACTTGCCCAGCAACATGCTTACATCACAGAGCACGTGCTGGGCGGGTTGCAGTGTGTTTATCGTGGAGTGATTACGCGCCCTGTCTCGAGGCTCGCTCAATTCTGCTCGCTGTCTAAGTGCTGCTGTTTAACATCTGCCCGTCTGGAGGCCGCGGAGACGACGCCCCCGGGGTGGGCCTCCCCGCGGGGGGTGACGCAAGCACCCCCTCCCCCCGCACCCTCAGGCACGTAAAAGACCTCAAACGAATGCAAAGGCACCTTTCGCAATCCCTCATATCGCGGCACAAGATGTGTCAGCGGGCGCTGCTGCAGCCACGGTATTCTGCAGCTCTGGAAGGAGGGGAACGGGAAGGGGAGGGAAGAAGCCCTGCGCAGTGCAGACTCCGTTTGCATGCAATACTGAAAGGGCCCCGGTGAGAAGGTGGGGGGAGGAAGGTAAAGGGTGTGAGGGGGATAGCAACACACACAAAAAAACACCACTCACCCACTATCTGTGGCGAGAGAATCGCCCAGGGGCTGAGCTTCGCCGAGGATGCCGATGCCGAGCTCCTTCCTCCTCTGGACCCTTTCCCCCCCGCCCTCGTTGTCCGTGGCGGGGTATCCCTTCGCCAGCGCCTGCCTGCTGCCGTAGATGGCCGTGACGGTCGCACCCCCCCGGTCCGCCTCGTACCCGTTCAGCGTCCCTCGGCCGGCGTCCCTGCCGTTGTCCACGAGTTCGCGCTGGCATTCGGCGGCGGCGGCGGCGGCAGCGGCGGCGGCGGGACGCTTGTCGTAAGGCGCGGCGGACGGGGGGCCGCTCCTGGGCAATTTATATCCGTGCGAAATGAGGAGGTCCTCCACGCTGTACATGGTGGCCGTCTCTCTCTCTCTCTCTCTCTCTCTCTCTCTCTCTCTCTCTCTCTCTCTCTCTCTCTCTCTCTCTCTCTCTCGCTCTCACTTCTGGGACGGGAGGGCAAAGGTGGGGTGCCGTCGCCGCCTTATGCGCAGTGCTGCCGGTGGAAGCTGGAGCGCGGTTGCTCAGCAGAGGCCATCACTGAGGGGAGGACAGGGAGGGGAGGGGAGAGGGGCACATGAGTTGTTTGTACTTATTTTTGTCACTTTCAGTGTGCAAAAGAAGGAAGGAAGGAAAGAAAGAGATCTTAGGAGGCCGACTGAGGCAAAAAACAACGCATTATAAGCAAGGAAAAAAAGAAGCAAGGAAGGAAAGAAGGAAGGAAGAAAAAAAGAAGAAGATCTTAAGAGGCTGATTTTGAGAGAAACATTGTATTATAAGGAAGGATGGAAGGAAGGAAAGAAAGCAGATATTAGGAGGCCGACTGAGATGGAAACAAAGTATTATAAGGGATGAAGGAAGGAAGGAAGCGACTGTGGGTCTGTGGTTAGCAGATCTGTCAATCAGGGGGTTGGCGGTGCAATCCCCGCCCTAGTCGATGTGTCCTTGAGCAAGGCATTGAACCCTGAGCTGCTCCGAGCTGGTCTACGGTGTGTGAAGGTAACATGAATGAAGTCGCTTTGGATTAAATCTTCAGCTAAATGAAACGTGATGTAACTTACAGCTTCAGGTGAATTCAAAATGTAAGCTCCCGTCTTTTTTTACTCCAGTTAGCTTTCCTGAACATGGATTTTCTAAAAGAAATCTAGCCACGCCCCTTCCTTCATTTATTCCCCTCCAAACTAGCCAAAACCGTGGTGTTAGCCATATATGAGAAAAGACTCAATTGAGACTCGTTACCAACCATTAAACCTCACAAAATGTGATGTAACCTCGATGGAAGAAGGTTGTCAGTGTAACACTAGTTATGGTTCTCCAAGCGCAACGGAACCCAGGAAGTAGTCCTCCCACCTTCAGAGAACAATCGTCTTGAGTTTAGTCTGCATCTTTTATTCGTAACGTTGTACAGACAATTCAACAACCAATAGAAATGACTTCACACGTATGTTCCTCCCCTCTTCTCTCGGGTCGTAATGGCATCAGGACAATATGTCGGATGTATTTCATGTAATTAAATGGATTCAGCTTCAGATTCAGACATATAGTTCAAAGTCAACAAATAAACGAGTAAAAATAAATACAAACGTGCAAAATTAAAGTAAATAATAAAAAATTACAACATGAGTCTTATTTATGACTACTACCAACTACGCCATGGTCCTGCTGAGACTCCACCCACTCCTCCTCTCTACCTCCACCTGATAGACTGCGGACGTCTGGATGGTGGAACATGACTACTACCAACTCTTCATCACTGTCCTCTTCATGGTGTTGTTCCTGTGTTTTAATGTGTGTCATGATTCCTTCTGGTCACATGACCTCTATGACACCTGTCCACCTGGAGAGGATCCTCCTCTGTTCTCTCCTCAAGGGTTCTCACCTTTTACCCTGAAGGGTTGTTTGGGAGTTGTTCCTGATCCCATGTGAGGTCAAAGGTCAAAGGTCAGGGATGTATATGTGTACAGATTTTAAAGCACTCTGAGGGGAATTTATAATTTGTGAAAATGGGCTGTACAAATAAACTGAATTGAATTTAGTTTGTTATTTCACGTCAAAATGTAACCCTAACCCTAACCATAACCCTTTTACCATTTGAATTAATCTTAATGAGAACTGATCGTCTCTGAAAGCATCCATTCTGACAGGTGTTTCACATGGAACCACTGTGTATTTATTGAATTGACCTGTGAGCTTTCAGGTGAAACTCATCGTCACGACAGTCATCACTGATCAATCTGCCGATTATTGATCGTTTACTGATCATTAGTTCGGTCTGTGTGGGCCGGATTGTCTCTTTTTGTTCAACCGACTTTACAAATGCAAAAAAGATCTAAAATTACTCAGAAGCAGAAAAGATTCCTCTAACTGGAAAAGAACTCCGACAGTTAATGTGACGTCCGAATCCATTGATTCATTTTCTATCCCGACAACTCGTTTCATCTCTAAATATAATGCAACAAGTTTTACGACATAAGTGTGTGTGTGTGTGTGTGTGTGTGTGTGTGTGTGTGTGTGTGTGTGTGTGTGTGTGTGTGTGTGTGTGTGTGTGTGTGTGTGTGTGTGTGTGTGTGTGTGTGTGTGCGTGCGTGTGTGTATCCCTCCCCATGCACTCATTACTCTGTACCGGCCCGTCCTGCCCGGAGATGCCGCCGGACGGCGTACGAAGCAGGAACACGGTGATCAAAGGCTTTTGCCGTCATCGGCTTTTATTTTTTCTATGTCTAATAATGTTTGGACTCCAACGGCTGCTCTTTATTTTCTACCTTAACTTAAAGCGTTGAATCAAAGCGTCAAGATGGACTTAAATACCTCTTCGTAAAATTCACTTTCTAAATATTTCTTGACAAATTTTACAAACTTTTACCAAAATAAGGTATTAAATGTGTCCTTAAGGTATTAAATGAAACTTACAGCGTAATATAAATAGAATTTAACAGCGACGCTGAACTTCCCCATCAATGCACCAGACGATTTTTGTTCACGATTAATGGTGGAGTAATATAATACTACAGTTGTCTCTCAGAGCCCAGGTGACCTCCTGCTGGTTTGTGAGGCGTCTTTGAATCATTATCGTAATGCAACTCTCTTTTAATCCGTTGCCTGATTGTTGCAGCTCACACAAGAAGTCAACGCTGAAGGTGGAACCCTGAAACCTGTCCGCTTACGTCAAGGATGCTCAAAAAGACTTGGTAAAGTAAACCTCTTCCTCTCCTCTTGACCTTAAGGTGACCTTAACGTCCCTCACTCCATAACTTTATCCGCTGTGCGGTCAGCCGTCGCCCCGCGGCCCGGTTCCCACTGTGAGAGTCACGTAGCCTCCAGATGCAGCCCGGAGGTAATTAACACCATCCAGATGTAATAAAAGGCTCATCGGGAAAATCTCCAACCTGCAAGACCGCGCTTTGGGTGAAACACCGCTGTCCAGGAGCAGCCACATGTATTAAAAAACTCTTCTTTTTTTGCATAGCAACAACAAAAGTAGCTTTAATAATTACAACAAAGACATATTTACCACGCGCATGTTATTGATGCGCTGAAGAGTGTGTGTGTGTGTGTGTGTGTGTGTGTGTGTGTGTGTGTGTGTGTGTGTGAGGACAACCAACAAAAAGGTCAGCTGTTATAAAAGTTGCTGTCGAGGTCATTCATTGGCCGATATTCACTGCTCCCAATCTTTCTTTCTTTTTTTTTTTTTTACATGATAACTTTCCTGTGCTGCCCAAACATTTTTTTTTTAAGCTTCAACTTGCAGGTTGAGTGTAAAAATGTAATTACAACTTTTAGAGCTGTATACTGTCCACCTAGAACCCTCCACCCCAATGTACATCAGGCCGAGCAGACTGCATGCACAGGTAGGGGCCACTGTAACCCCCCCCTAACTGCCAGGGGAGTGTACCTACATCCTACCTAGTGACAGGGAGCCCTGAGTCTCACACCAGCTTGTGTAGGAGCTGCAGCTCCACATCTTCCTCCGAAATGATTCCACATGCTTGCTGGATGAATGAATAATGATGTGAAATAGATCCGCTGTATCACAACACACAGCTATCAATAATGCATCTCGCGTGTATATATATATATATATATATATATATATATATATATATATATATATATAAACAGTACGACCCACTAGCCTCTCCTAGCAGACTGCAGTGGTGTGGGGCACAGCCTGCATGAAACGGACTGCATGAAAATTATTTTCTCTTCTTAAATTCGCCTCCCTGTACCTGCTTCGTCCAGTTCCGCAGGTCCACGCGCCTATGGCAGGGCGGTGAGGGGGGGGGGACACCCTCTACCTGCACGCGCTGTAAGTTGAGCACATCTAAGTCGGCAGCGGTCATATTTTCACCAAATTATAACCTCGTTGCACACAGAAAAAAATAAATAAAAATGCTGCGCGGCGGCGAAGCGCGCGGCAGCGGCGGCAGCGGCGGCGGCAGCGCCGGGGTCTGTCGAAGGGCGAACATGTTGAGGTGCGTGCATGTGTGTGAGTGCAAGTTGACGCGCGAGGAGGGCTCTTTTTTGGGGAGAGGGGGGGAGGTTGCAGATGCGTCTCCGCTGACTGTGAGTGTTTACCAAAAGACCCTGCGCTGCACCGGAGCGGCGGCATGAGCCACAGGAGGAAAAATACACCCCTCACCCCCCCACCCCCAAAAAATCAAATCAGAAATCCCCCCACCCCTCCAAAACACACACACACACACACACAGCCAACCCCTCCCTAGTAAACACCTCTCGCTCTGCAGACTACACATGCAGCGGGATGCCGGACACTGCGCCGCGCGGAGGGCGTGAGGAGCGGCGGAGACGCATACCTGGAAGAAGCTTGGCGCGGCCGTCGCAGTTCCCCCTGCGCCTCAGCTGCTGACACGGAGCGCTGCACGAGCCTGAGCCTCGCATGCCGATTGGTGGGCGGAGACGCGCTGGTTGCTGGCTGCCTGCTGGACTCCTCGCGCTACAGCTGAGGTGGGGTAGGGTGGGCTCCTCGCACCGCATGCAGCTACGGAGGGAGGGAGGGGTGGGGGTGGAGGGGGGGATGTCAAGAATGGTTTCTCCCAAGAAAAAAAATGTTTCTGCTAACTTTGCTTCTTTTCTTTTTTTCATAGCAACAGTCTCTTTTAATTATAATGTTTTGTTCATTCAATCTGGCAAATTGACTCCTCTGATAACGACCCCACGTGCACAGCAGGTGAGGTCCACTATGTATGTATGTGTATATATATATATATTAGATTTATAATATATAATACATACTATATATTCTAATATATAGTATGTATATAATATATGTATTAGATATGTATATGATATATATATATATATATATATATATATTAGATATATATTATATATTATATAAAGCAGATATATCTAATATATATTGGATATTATATGTATATATATATATTAGATATATAATATAATATAGATATATATATCATAAATATATTAGATGAAGCATATATATAATATATATATATATATATTAAATATATATTATATTATATAGATATTCTATATCTATATAATATATATTGGATATATATATTATATATATATATATTGGATATATATAGTATAGATATATACCCGACAGGTAAACACGGCGTGTGGTTCCCCCCTCAGTAAAAAACTCTCCCAGAAACTTACATTACTACATTGGCGTCTCTCGCCCCGTCCGACTGAGTTTTTGGATGGCGAGCGAGCGGCACTGCGCCCTTGGTGATGTTGATTACTCGTCACTCGTGGGTGTGTGTGTGTGTGCGTTCTGCGTATGCATGTGCGTGTATGTGTCCCGCTCATTCAATGCCAAGATGACTCGGTGAATTGAACGTGCTGCTCGGGCCTTCCCGCACCAACTGTGACACGCCGCACCCCGAGGGAGCCCCAACCCGTGCTAGATGACCCCAACCCGTGCTAGATGACCCCAACCTGTGCTAGATGACCCCAACCCGTGCTAGATGACCCCAACCTGTGCTAGATGACCCCAACCCGTGCTAGATGACCCCACACCGTGCTAGATGACCCCAACCCGTGCTAGATGACCCCAAACCGTGCTAGATGACCCCAACCCGTGCTAGATGACCCCAACCAGTAATGGATCGCCCCAACCAGTCGGTAGCCATTGTTACTGGCTATGGTGGTAGTATTATTTAGTAATACTAGTAAACAATACTTGTACATTATAATATATATATTAGGGATGCACCGATCTGATCGGCGCCGATCCATATCGGCCGATATTGCCATGATCGGTTTTGATCGGCGTTCTCAAAACGGCCGATCAAACCGATCGATCAGATGACGTCACATCTGCGAGAAATACTATCAGAGACGTTTCAGTCGCGCCGCTCAACGAGACGGAGCGCCCGCCGAAGTGCGAGAGTGAGAGGTCCGCGAGGGGATCCTCACGCACCGAGCGGCGCCCCGTCCCCGAGCTGAACCTCTGGGTCAACTCACCGACACTCACATGTCTGACCTATAGACTGATGCTCACATGTCTGACCCTATAGACTGATGTTCACATGTCTGACTATAGACTGATGTTCACATGTCTGACTATAGACTGATGTTCACATGTCTGACCCTATAGACTGATGTTCACATGTCTGACCCTATAGACTGATGTTCACATGTCTGACTATAGACTGATGTTCACATGTCTGAGCCTATAGACTGATGTTCACATGTCTGACTATAGACTGATGTTCACATGTCTGAGCCTATAGACTGATGTTCACATGTCTGACTATAGACTGATGTTCACATGTCTGACCCTATAGACTGATGTTCACATGTCTGACTATAGACTGATGTTCACATGTCTGACTATAGACTGATGTTCACATGTCTGACTATAGACTGATGTTCACATGTCTGACCCTATAGACTGATGTTCACATGTCTGACCCTATAGACTGATGTTCACATGTCTGACCCTATAGACTGATGCTCACATGTCTGACCCTATAGACTGATGTTCACATGTCTGACCTATAGACTGATGTTCACATGTCTGACTATAGACTGATGTTCACATGTCTGACTATAGACTGATGTTCACATGTCTGACCCTATAGACTGATGTTCACATGTCTGACCTATAGACTGATGTTCACATGTCTGACCCTATAGACTGATGTTCACATGTCTGACCCTATAGACTGATGTTCACATGTCTGACCCTATAGACTGATGTTCACATGTCTGACCTATAGACTGATGTTCACATGTCTGACCCTATAGACTGATGTTCACATGTCTGACCTATAGACTGATGTTCACATGTCTGACCCTATAGACTGATGTTCACATGTCTGACTATAGACTGATGTTCACATGTCTGACCCTATAGACTGATGTTCACATGTCTGACTATAGACTGATGTTCACATGTCTGACCCTATAGACTGATGTTCACATGTCTGACCCTATAGACTGATGTTCACATGTCTGACTATAGACTGATGTTCACATGTCTGACTATAGACTGATGTTCACATGTCTGACTATAGACTGATGTTCACATGTCTGACCCTATAGACTGATGTTCACATGTCTGACCCTATAGACTGATGTTCACATGTCTGACCCTATAGACTGATGTTCACATGTCTGACCCTATAGACTGATGTTCACATGTCTGACCTATAGACTGATGTTCACATGTCTGACCCTACAGACTGATGTTCACATGTCTGACTATAGACTGATGTTCACATGTCTGACCCTATAGACTGATGTTCACATGTCTGACTATAGACTGATGTTCACATGTCTGACCCTATAGACTGATGTTCACATGTCTGACCCTATAGACTGATGTTCACATGTCTGACCCTATAGACTGATGTTCACATGTCTGACTATAGACTGATGTTCACATGTCTGACCCTATAGACTGATGTTCACATGTCTGACTATAGACTGATGTTCACATGTCTGACCCTATAGACTGATGTTCACATGTCTGACCCTATAGACTGATGTTCACATGTCTGACTATAGACTGATGTTCACATGTCTGACCTATAGACTGATGTTCACATGTCTGACTATAGACTGATGTTCACATGTCTGACCTATAGACTGATGTTCACATGTCTGACCTATAGACTGATGTTCACATGTCTGACTATAGACTGATGTTCACATGTCTGACTATAGACTGATGTTCACATGTTTGACTATAGACTGATGTTCACATGTCTGACCTACAGACTGATGTTCACATGTCTGACCTATAGACTGATGTTCACATGTCTTGTTCACATGTCTGACTATAGACTGATGTTCACATGTCTGACTATAGACTGATGTTCACATGTCTGACTATAGACTGATGTTCACATGTCTGACTATAGACTGATGTTCACATGTCTGACTATAGACTGATGTTCACATGTCTGACCTATAGACTGATGTTCACATGTCTGACCCTATAGACTGATGCTCACATGTCTGACTATAGACTGATGCTCACGGTACACACGTTCGATCGGGAGCGCGCGAGGGTTTTCATAAAGTTACCCGCTAACTTTATGAAAACCCTCGCGCGCTGCCGATCGAGTGCTGTTAGCGGAAGGATTCACGTGACACATCATCAGGTTTTGCAAAGATAGCGGAAAGAGCCACGTGAAACAACATCCGTTTTTCAAAATAAGATGTTGACAAATCATACACTAACATATACAAGTAAACAATGAACTGATTTTGTATATTAATAGATTGTTTCTGAGATTTAGCTTGAATTATGCTAACATTAAAACATTTTTATTGTACCAAGGAAGAGTTTATAAAAATAAGTCAGACTTTTGTATGTTAATAAAGTCCTGTATATAGATTTCCCCAAGAGTTCCAGGAAATGAATAATGCAGATGTGTTCCATATATATCTGAAATCAATCCCCTACAATAGCAATCAAACAATTGTAATGTATCAATTAGGACAGTTTTCAAAGTAAAAGTCCTAAATATTTAAAGAAATCTGTAATTTCTTTAATGTTTGAGGTGCTTTAGATGTGTATTTCCTCATAGTCCTAGGCAATAATGCTACACAATAAATAGAATGCTTCAATCGACACCGTAATTGGTATTATGGGATCGGCAGATACTATTTCAGTGATCGGTGATCGGCTGACACTGATTTCAGTGATCGGTGATCGGCCCAAAAAACCTGATCGGTGCATCTCTAATATATATATAAATATATATATATATATATATATATATATATAAAATAATTATTGCCATAATATATATTATTTATATTATTATATTATATAACAATATATTATTATATATTTGATTATATATAAAGTAATATATTATATTATTTAATAACATAATATATTTGTATTATACATATTATATAATATAAATATTCAATATTATTTAACGATTATCAAACTTTTGATAGGTCAGTAGGTGGGGCTTATGATATGATCTTTGGGTGTTCGTCGTTACCAAGGGGATCGACCCCGGCTCTTCGGGCCACTTACCGATGTGTGCACGACCTTTGACCTCCATCTGACCCTGGAGTCATTATTTTCCCCCGATCTGTCAGATATGTGTTCTTCTGTTTTAAAACTCCCGAAAAATTACGCTTTTTTCAAAATACTAATAAGAAATAGCATTTAAAACATAACAAACACTTCCCCGGATAATTTTACAGAAGGAGGTTTTTGCATATTTTGGTGTTTGTGGCTCTCACAAATATTAGCCAATAAATATTAACCGTACCCTACTGGAGTCTGGGAAGTTCATTTGTTTACACTTTTTTTCGGGGTTTAATATCCGAGCATTGCTCAAAGTCAACGTAATAAATAAATTATGTTGACTTTACTTGTATGTTCACCAGTAAGTCGCTAACTCAGCCAGTCTGAGCCTTAAAGCCCCCACAATGCAACAGTGATGAGAGCCGTTGGAGTGAATCGAGAAGAAAGAATCCCGTTTCTCCTCACGTTCGATCAGAGAAACTTTTTAAGTCACAATGTTTTCATAAAGCATATTTCTTATAACGATTCTCAGCTATTTAAAAAGAAATGCGATAGAATTGTCCGTGGCTTCGATGTTAGCATTTCCTCGGAGAGAGAGAGACATTTATTTCTAGTTAAAGTTTGTGATTGGACCTCGGGAAACGGTGCGATCTGTGAATCACTGGAGACTATGAAGCGTCCGATGTCACGCCTGCTGGAGGTGATGTGTGAAGGTGCATTTGTGTGTTTATTACACAGACAAACGAAAATGTTTTGTTTGTAAGTAAATTAATTCAAGTCAAACCCACCAACAGAAACTCCTCGCTCATTCAGCTGCATAAGCCCCGCCCACTACGTCCAAACTCAACTCGTAGACAACAAATGTTTGTTTCATCAGCAAAACAAATAAATGACAACAGCTTGAATGAGTTCTACTGTCGCTTTGATGGACAATGGAACGGTCCTGCCACCATCCCCTGTGACACATCCCTCCACCCCTGGCCCATCAACCAGCCCATCAACTGCACCGCGCCCGCCTCAGCAGAGGCCTGCGCCTCACAACGGCCCACTTCAGAGCCCCCTCCCCCCCCCACAGTGACGACTCTCTCCGTCCTTGAGGGAGACTTAACAGACTTTTTAAGAGACAGAACCCCCGCAAAGCAGCCGTGCCAGACTCTGTTTCTCCATCGGTCCTGAAGCACTGTGCTGACCAGCTGTCTCCGGTGTTCACAGACATTTTTAACACCTCACTGGAGACATGCCACGTCCCAGCCTGCCTCAAGACCTCCACCATCATCCCCGTCCCCAAAAAACCCAAAGTCACTGGTCTCAATGACTACAGACCCGTCGCCCTGACCTCTGTGGTTATGAAGGTATTTGAGCGTCTGGTGCTGGTTCACCTCAAAGCCATCACTGACCCCCTGCAGTTCGCCTACAGAGCCAACAGGTCTGTAGGCGATGCAGTCAACATGGCCCTCCACTTCATCCTCCAGCATCTGGACTCCCCAGGAACCTACGCCAGGATCCTGTTCGTGGACTTCAGCTCCTCCTTCAACACTATCATCCCGTCCCTGCTGCAGGACAAGCTCTCCCAGCTGAACGTGCCCGACTCCACCTGCAGTGGATCACAGACTTCCTGTCTGACAGGAGGCAGCGCGTGAGGCTGGGGAAGCACGACGTCTCTGACTCCAGGACTATCGGCACCGGTTCCGCTCAGGGCTGCCTTCTTCCCCTCTGCTCTTCTCCCTGTACACCAACAGCTGCACCTTCAGTCACCAGTCCGTCACGCTCCTCAAGTTGCGGACGACACCACCCTCATTGGGCTCATCTCTGGGGGGGATGAGTCCTCTTACAGGTGGGAGATTGACCATCTGGTGACCTGGTGCGGGCAGAACAACCTGCAGCTAAACGCTCTGAAGACAGTGGAGATGGTCGTAGACTTCAGAAGGAACCCAGCCCCACCCGCCCCCATCACCCTGAGTGACGCGCCAGTCGATAAGGCAGAGTCCTTCCGCTTCCTGGGAACCATCATCTCCCAGGACCTCCAGTGGGAGCTGAACATCAGCTCCCTCACCAAAAGAGCCCAACAGAGGATGTTCTTTCTGCGGCAGCTGAAGAAGTTCCACCTGCCTCAAACGGTGATGGTGCAATTCTACAGCTGCATCATTGAGTCCATCCTCTCCTCCTGCATCACCATCTGGTACCCTGCTGCCACTGCCAGGGACCAAGGCAGGCTGCAGCGTGTCACCCGTTCTGCCGAGAGGGTGATTGGCTGCGGTCTGCCATCCCTACAGGACCTGTTGGCCTCTAGGACCCTGAGGCGGGCAGGTAAGATTGTGGCCGACCCCTCCCCCCCGGGTCACGACCTCTTCCAGGTCCTTCCCTCCGGCAGGAGGTTGCTGTCCATCAGGACCAAAACCTCACGCCACAGAACCAGCTTATTCCCTGCTGCCGTTGGCCTGTTCAACAAGGCCGGCCTCATCCCGCCCCCACATCTCACGCCTGTGTTACGTTAACACGCACCACACGGCACACCGTTTATATTATAGCACATGCACTTTTGCACATTCACTTTTTCACACACATTTTTGCAATCCTGCCCTATTTTTGTTTGTACATATTGTGATTGTATTTTATATTCTACTTATTTTACTTACTGTACAGTATCTTTTGTGTTTGTTTTTTTATGTCATGTTCTGTAAGCACCTTACACCAAAGAAAATTCCAGGTAGGTGTAAACCTACTTGGCAATAAACCACATTCTGATTCTGATTCTGAATGACTTAAAAACGAAAAATTTGCTCTCAAAACCTGTTTGTTTGTTTGAATAATAAAGACTCAAATCTACCTGCAGAGCGTTGCAGCATTACGTTGAGGTCCCGAAAGCGATGTGCAGAACTCTATAGAGCGACCCCCTGAGGGACCGAGATCAGACTCATTTTGATCTTTATTTGTTTTACCGTGACACGTAAAAAATAAAATAACTGTAAATATCCTCCAGGACTTAATTGTCCAATGTCAAGGATGTCCCGTTGTTTTCCACCTGAAGGTCACTACAGCGTCGTCTCCGTCCACCGCTGCACAAACATAAAAATACGGAGTCGCCTCGACTCCCCCCGTCCGTTCTGAGGGTCCAGTTCACACACACACACACACACACAGGCAACGGCGCGCGCGGTTGCCTAGGAGACAGCTGATAGACCAGGGGACCCCGTCTCATAACACACCAAGAGGGACCGTGTGCCCGGCTGGAGGAGGATGCGTTGGGGCGTTTTAGCGCCATCTGGCGGCTGAGACAGAGAACCACATTTTATGTTTTTTTTTTTTTTTTTTAAACGCCACGATTCTGCCTAGTAACTAAAATATGCTGACTTTTCCTGGTGCTGAGATCCCAGCCTGGAATCTCTAAGCCCACTGTACTGCAGGGCTTCCATATATATATATATATATATATATATATATATATATATATATATATATATATATATATAATATTTATTAAATATGGGACCATTAGTCTAGTGGTCATCCATGATTGATTGTGCAGAATTAAAGGGAGGCAAAGTGTTTTTTATAGCAGCTTAAGCACTTTTTATCATGAGAGATAAACCTTTTACTGCAGAAGATTTATGAGACAGCTATTGTTGTGTTTCATGTTCGGCTTTTAAAATGAAGTATTAATATATAAAGTATTACATTTAGCTCCAGGAACACATTTTAAAATCAGGCTTATATGTGTAAATGCATCAATAATTGATGTGCAACTAACAGGACATTCTGGCTCGAGAAAACACGACTAATACTTCAGTAAGTACTAATACTCACATATGTACTAATACTCTTTAATACTTCACTAAGTACTAATACTCACATATGTACAAACTATTTAATACTTCAGTAAGCACTACTATTCATTAGTACAGTAAGTACTAATACTCTTTAATACTCAAATATTTTCTGTTTTACTTAAATAAATAATCTTCAATTCACTTCACTTATATTTATGTACTCAATAGGTCCACTAATCATAATGATAATAATAATGAATACACTTTAAATAGACACGCCACACACTAGTAATTGATTTGATGTGTTTATTTTATTATGTTTGATGTAAAAGAAGCAATCCTACAATAACCAATGTCCCTGCAACTATTATATATATATATATATATATATATATATATATATATATATATATATATATATATATATAAAATGTGTATTATTGAGGCTGCATGAATGTCTTTGCTGCATTTGAATGTTTATTTCCAATTTAATACATTGTAGTTAAACAGCTTTAAAACAAGTGTAGTGAGGTAGAGACACGGCACAGAATGAAAATACATGACAAATGTTTAAGTTCCTAGAACCTAGAACCCAAGGTTCTCCTCTCACGGCACACGGAGGTTCTTTCACTGCAGTTTATTAACTCTAGTCCATGTACACGTTAAGAGACATCAAGTAAGAATGGCCACATGTCTACACAGCAGCATGAAGCGGGGGGGGGGGGGGGGGCGCACACACACATGTGCTTATTGATTTAGACTGAAAACACACACACTCGAGTCTCAACCTGTGTGTGTGTGTGTGTGTGTGTGTGTGTGTGTGGAAGGTTGCAGACACTCTGGTCTCCATCGTCTCTGGAGGTTAACGTCTTCAAAGCCATCGGGCTCCGTTGACCAATAGCAGCGATTCCACCTTGTTGTTGTTATTGTTGTTTAAAGGGTTCAGTTTCCCATCCATATTGTAAATATGGCGTGTACACTTTAGCTGATGTTCCTCTGAACTGGAGATCCGAGGTCGTTAACACACCTTGAATAAAGTAAATATATAGATATATATACTCTAAGCAAAAATGATTCCTTTAACAAACAGTCATTCAACACTTTGTTGTGCACTTTTATCATGTTTTTGTCAGCCATATATATATATATATATATATATATATATATATATATATATATATATATATATATATATATATATATATATATATATATATGTGTGTGTATGTATTCATGAACATGGTTTTCTAGCGCCACCTGGTGGTTTCTAGCAGGGACTTTACACCTGATCCGTGTACTACAACTCCTCAGAGAAACTTTCTGCATCTCAGGGAATTTAAAGTCACTACATTTTAATGTAAAGTCATTTAAAATCTTTAAAGTCACTACATTTGAATCTGAAGTCCCTCCTCAGGTGCAAATAAAGCTTCTGGCAGCCTATTTTAAACGTGATGGCATCTTTTCTACCGTGGTTCCAGGTTATACAGCTGTCGAGCCACCTAGAAGCATTGTATAGTCATGAAGGAGGTCGGCGAGGGCCGGCGGGAGCTCACGACCCAAAGAACAGGAAGAAGACCGACATGGAAACAAAAAGACGAGGTACCAAAGGACCCCTAACGACGCTAAAGAAAGAGACGAGGTACCAAAGGACTCTGAAGACGCTAAAGAAAGAGACAAGGTACCAAAGGACTCTGAAGACGCTAAAGAAAGAGACGAGGTACCAAAGGACTCTGAAGACGCTAAAGAAAGAGACAAGGTACCAAAGGACTAAAGAGACGAGGTACCAAAGGACTCTAAAGACGCTAAAGAAAGAGACGAGGTACCAAAGGACTCTGAAGACGCTAAAGAAAGAGACAAGGTACCAAAGGACTCTGAAGACGCTAAAGAAAGAGACAAGGTACCAAAGGACTCTGAAGACGCTAAAGAAAGAGACAAGGTACCAAAGGACTCTGAAGACGCTAAAGAAAGAGACAAGGTACCAAAGGACTCTAAAGACGCTAAAGAAAGAGACAAGGTACCAAAGGACTCTGAAGACGCTAAAGAAAGAGACGAGGTACCAAAGGACCCCTAAAGATGCTAAAGAAAGAGACAAGGTACCAAAGGACTCTAAAGACGCTAAAGAAAGAGACGAGGTACCAAAGGACTCTGAAGACGCTAAAGAAAGAGACAAGGTACCAAAGGACTCTGAAAACGCTAAAGAAAGAGACAAGGTACCAAAGGACTCTAAAGACGCTAAAGAAAGAGACAAGGTACCAAAGGACTCTGAAGACGCTAAAGAAAGAGACGAGGTACCAAAGGACCCCTAAAGATGCTAAAGAAAGAGACAAGGTACCAAAGGACTCTAAAGACGCTAAAGAAAGAGACAAGGTACCAAAGGACTCTAAAGACGCTAAAGAAAGAGACGAGGTACCAAAGGACCCCTAAAGATGCTAAAGAAAGAGACAAGGTACCAAAGGACTCTAAAGACGCTAAAGAAAGAGACGAGGTACCAAAGGACTCTGAAGACGCTAAAGAAAGAGACAAGGTACCAAAGGACTCTGAAAACGCTAAAGAAAGAGACAAGGTACCAAAGGACTCTAAAGACGCTAAAGAAAGAGACAAGGTACCAAAGGACTCTGAAGACGCTAAAGAAAGAGACAAGGTACCAAAGGACTCTAAAGACGCTAAAGAAAGAGACAAGGTACCAAAGGACTCTGAAGACGCTAAAGAAAGATACGAGGTACCAAAGGACCCCTAAAGATGCTAAAGAAAGAGACAAGGTACCAAAGGACTCTAAAGACGCTAAAGAAAGAGACAAGGTACCAAAGGACTCTAAAGACGCTAAAGAAAGAGACGAGGTACCAAAGGACTCCGAAGACGTTAAAGAAAGAGACGAGGTACCAAAGGACTCTGAAGACGTTAAGGAAAGAGACGAGGTACCAAAGGACTCTGAAGACGCTAAAGAAAGAGACAAGGTACCAAAGGACTCTGAAGACGCTAAAGAAAGAGACATGGTACCAAAGGACTCTGAAGACGCTAAAGAAAGAGACGAGGTACCAATGGACTCTGAAGACGCTAAAGAAAGAGACAAGGTACCAATGGACTCTGAAGACGCTAAAGAAAGAGACTCGCGGGCCTAATGGAGGAACCGGAGGTCCTTGTATTGTCTGTTTTAGGCCTCGGACTCTGATTGGTCGGTGGCCACGCCGCCGTTCAGCTCGCCCAATCCCGTCTGCTCCTGGATGTCCGTCATCTCGCCCACGACGAAGGTCGCCTCCCCTCCTCCGCTGTCCTTCCGCTCGGCCTCCTGATTGGTCAGCGTGGGCTCCTCGTCCAGCCGGCTGGAGATGGACCAGTAGAGGTGAGCGTCCAGTCTGGCGGCGGCCAATGAGAGCTCTCGGGCCGAGCAGGAGGGCGTGTCCACCTGGGAAGGGGGAGGGGCCAAGTAGAGATAGTAAGATATTACAAAAGGGAAGATAAGCACAATGAAATACACAATAAAGATTTTAAAACAGATTAAAAGCCAAAAGATCAAAGGACATAAAGAGACACAAATATAAATCCTCTCACTCTATTTTCTCTTTCTTGACTCCTCCCCTCTTCTCACACATGCTCCTCACCTCAAAGGTGTGGTGGAAGGCTCCGTAGTCGATGTCGAAGAAGCCCTTCGCCAGCAGCATCATGGGGCTGAACCGGTGACCCCACATCACCTCCTCCGCCAGGTAGGAGCTCCTCGCCTGGCACGTCATGCCTACACACACACACGCACACGCACACACAGGAACGTTACAATCCCCCTCAACCCTAATAGCGAGCGGGTCGGTGCCTTGCTCAGGGGCAGACAAGAGTTCACCAACACGTTTCTCTGCCTGCTCGCTGCGCGCACACACACACACACACACACACACACACACACACACACACAAACTCTGTCTATCGTACAAGCCGTTCACTTTAATACGTTTTGATCTTAAATTTCCCCCGAAAGTCGAGGAGATCCGACCTCGTGTTTAAACCCCTGCGCTCGTCTCCCGAGGCCGTTCCTCACCGGTGGCCTCCACCATGCCCTCCAGGATGACCACGATCTCGAAGTCCTCCTTCTCCAGCTGCGCCTGAGACATGTCCCAGAAGGGCGACTGGGAGTCGATCTCGTGGGAGATCACCAGCGGAGACACCAGGAAGAGGCGGTCGTCGCCCGTCTCGAAGCCCACGCTGATGTCCGTCTGGTCCAGAGGGATGAACTCGCCTGTAGGGGGCGACACCACAACGGTGAGGCGGCTAGCCTAGGCAACAGTGGCAAGGAGGAGGAGGAGGAGGAGGAGGAGAAGAAGAAGGGAGGTAGAAAGGAGGAAAATAACAACAAGAAGAAGGAGAACAAAGAGAAGAAGAAGAAAGAGGGGAAGAAGGAGAAGAACAATAAAAGAATAAGAAAGAGGAGGAGAATAACAACAAGAGAGAAAAGAGAAAAAGGAGAAGAAGAAGGGGGAAGAAGAACGAGTAGGAGGAGAAAGAGTAGAACAAGAAAAGAAGAAGAAAGAGGAGAATAACAACAAGAAGAGAGAAAAGAGAAGAAGAAAGATAAGAAGAAAGAAAGAAAAGTAGAAGAATAAGAACAAGGAGGAGAAAGAGAAGAAGGAGGGGAAGGAAAAGATTAAGTAGGAGAAGAATGAGAGAGGATAAGGAAATAAGAAGAAGGAGAAGGAAGGAAAGGAAATAAGGAGAAGGAGAAGAATATCTATGGCGCTGCCCTCATCCCATGTGTACGTCTTTCTTACCCGTGAGCAACTGACTGTCTCTCACTGGAGTCCAACATTTATATGAGTTTACATCATTCACAACAACAACAACAACAACCGGCGAAGCGTCTTCCCCGACAGATCAAAGCCCCCCCGGTAACCGCGGCAACGGCCCTCACCCTCCTGCGTCTGCTTGGACTTGATGAGCTTGGCCCTCATGTTGGCGCCCACGATGTGCGAGCTGCGCAGGTCGCCCACGCGGAACATCAGGCACAGGCGGTCGTCACGCAGCGAGATCACGGCGTGGCGGGAGAACACCAGCGTCTCCGCCCGCTTGTTGGGCTGGGAGATCTTCACGAACATGCAGCCCACCTGGGGGGGGGGGGGGGGGGGGGAGGAGGAGGAGGAGGAGGAGGAGGAGGAGGAGAGGGTTTGATTATGCCAAAATAAATGAAGGACTCCTTGTTTTTAAATGCTGGGCGATGTTTAAGGAGACACTGAGCTCCTCTCTCCTCTCTCCTCTCTCCTCTCTCCTCTCTCCTTATGGACGTTTAGGATACACTGAGCTCCTCTCCTCTCTCCTTATGGACGCTAGGATACACTGAGCTCCTCTCTCCTCTCTCCTTATGGACGTTTAGGATACACTGAGCTCCTCTCCTCTCTCCTTATGGACGTTTAGGATACACTGAGCTCCTCTCTCCTCTCTCCTTATGGACGTTTAGGATACACTGAGCTCCTCTCTCTCCTTATGGACGCTGAGGATACACTGAGCTCCTCTCCTCTCTCCTTATGGACGTTTAGGATACACTGAGCTCCTCTCTCCTCTCTCCTTATGGATGTTTAGGATACACTGAGCTCCTCTCCTCTCTCCTTATGGACGTTTAGGAGACACTGAGCTCCTCTCCTCTCTCCTTATGGACGTTTAGGATACACTGAGCTCCTCTCTCCTCTCTCCTTATGGACGTTTAGGAGACACTGAGCTCCTCTCCTCTCTCCTTATGGACGCTTAGGATACACTGAGCTCCTCTCTCCTCTCTCCTTATGGACGTTTAGGAGACACTGAGCTCCTCTCCTCTCTCCTTATGGACGCTTAGGATACACTGAGCTCCTCTCCTCTCTCCTCTCTCCTTATGGACGTTTAGGATACACTGAGCTCTTCTCCTCTCTCCTCTCCTCTCTCCTTATGGACGTTTAGGATACACTGAGCTCCTCTCTCCTCTCTCCTTATGGACGCTTAGGATACACTGAGCTCCTCTCTCCTCTCCTCTCTCCTTATGGACGCTTAGGATACACTGAGCTCCTCTCTCCTCTCCTCTCTCCTTATGGGCGTCTAGTTGTTCCTGATTCGATGTGAGGTCAAAGGTCAGGGACGTCGTCTGTGGTCAGATGGTAAATCTCTCATCATTTGTGATATTGGACTATACACATTAAACTAAGTTGAGTTTAACTAAATGAACACGAGGCCGTCTGATTGTTCCTCGTGACTCGATCTGTTTATGAATATTAAAAACAGAGACGTTGCTAATGTGGCAAAGCAACACAGGCATGAATACTGTCTGATTCATCCTGATCAAAGGAGAGGAAGAGGAAGAAGAAAAGGAGGAAAAGAAGAAAGAAGGAGGAGAAGAAGAAAGACAAGTAGAAGAAAAAGAAGAAGAGGAAGAAGAATGAAGTAGAAGGAACAGGAAAAGAAGAAAGAAGGGGGAAGAGGAGGAGAAGAGGAAAAGAAGAAGGAGGAAAAGAAGAGGACAAGAAAAAAGAAGGGGAGGAGGAGAAGAAGAAGAAACAATAGAAAAAGGAGAAGAAGAAAGAAATAGAAAGAAGAAGGAGAACAACAACAAAAAAGAAGTAGAAGAAAAACAACAAAAGAAGAAGAGAGAAGAAGGAGGAGAGGAAGAAGGAAGAGTAGAAGAAGTATATCGAGCTCTCATCAGCACTTTCTTCTTCTTTGTTTATGCATGAATATTTAATCTCCTCCTCAGTGGTGTAACTGTCCAACAGCATCATTTATAGGAGGTCCACATTATTTAGATGAGCTTGTGCTTTGTTGTTCTATGTGACCTCTCGGTGACCTCTCTTTGACCTCTCGGTGACCTCTCTGTGTTTGATGAGCTCTCTGTGTCACAGTGGATCTCCCGTGAGTCAGTAACTCCCGACACTGAAGCCCCCCCTCACCATGAAGGCGTTGACCATGGAGCCCAGGATGGCCTGCAGCAGCAGCAGCATGGTGCCCACCGGGCACTGGTCCGTGATGACGCGGTGGCCGTAGCCGATGGTGGTCTCCGTCTCGATGGAGAACAGGAAGGCCGAGATGAAGCCGTTGACGTTGTTGACGCACGGCGTCCACGTCTCGTCGCCCAGGTGGTCCAGATCGCCCCTAAGGGGGAGGGGCATGTGTGGGGAAGAGGGGTATGTGGTAGAAGGGGAGGAGCATATGTGGGAAGGGGGAGGGGCATGTTTTAGAAGGTGGAGGGGCATGTGGGAGAGGCATATGGGGGGAGGGGGAGGAGCATGAGTGAGAAGGGGGAGGAGCATGTGGAAGAAGAGGGAGGAGAATGAGTGAGAAGGGGGAGGTGTCGAGAGAGAAAACAGACAAGAGAGCGAGAGGATTTATATCGTATAGATATATGCGACTCTCTTTTTACTTCCTTTGTCTTCTGATGCGCCTCAGATTAACGGATGAAGTGATTTACACATCGACCACAAAGGATTAACCTCTTTTTTGCTGATGCTGCAAAAAAGTAATGTTCCCTGTTCTCCTGGCCGCCTAATGGGCCTGATTAACAACAGCTGTGGGAGGAGCTCATTAATGGAAGTGGTGTTGAGCAGTCGATGTGATGAATGTGACTTTTATTGACCCGTGTTGGCGCCGCCGCTCGGATACGACCACGCCGAGAGGGGTCGCCGTCTTTTACGACACGGGCGCGTTAGCTAATTAGAGCGTCCGCGTCTGGAGAAGAGGCCACTCATCACGAGGAAACACTCGGGAGGGAAGACTGCTCTGTCATCGGGTCAAAGGTCACGCCGCTGTTACGCCTCCGTTGCAGAAATGTCTCCGAAATATGATCATCGGCTTTTCTCTCCCTTCAGTTTGAAGATCGACGTCTCAGACATCGGTTCATTTATGAAGACTCAGCACGGGGCGGTTAGCGTAGAAGAAGAGGAGGAAGAGGAGGAAGAAGGAATAAGTAGGAATAGTATAAGGAAAAGGAAAAGAAGAAGAAGAAGAAGATGATGATGATGATTCAGCCAGGAGACGATTAGCGTAGCTTAGCACAAAGACTAGACGGGTGGGAACAGCTAGCATGTCTCAGGTCTGAAGGTTAAAAACAAAACATCAGCTTCATATCTATCAGAAGAAGAGGAGGAGGAGGAGGAGGAGGAGAAGAAGAGAAGGAATGAGGAGAAGAAGAAAAGAAAGAAATAGGAGGAGGAGAATAAGAAAGAGAAGAAGAAGATTCAGCCAAGAGAGGATTAGCGTAGCTTAGCACAAAGACTGTAGACGGGGGGAAACAGCTAGCATGGCTCAGGTCTGGAGGTCATGTCGGCCCACCCTCCCTCTGGAGAGAAAGTGAAAGAACTCTCTCTCTCTCTCTCTCTCTCTCTCTCTCTCTCTCTCTCTCTCTCTCTCTCTCTCTCTCTCTCTCTCTCTCTCTCTCTCTCTCTCTCTCTCTCTCTCTCTCTCTCTCTCTCTCTCTCTCTCTCTCTCTCCTCCCCCGTCTCACCGGCAGTAGGCGATGAGGTACCAGATGGCGCCGAAGAAGAGCCACGTGACGGCGTAGGCCATGACGAAGACGAAGAGCGAGCAGCGCCAGTTGAGGTCCACCAGCGTGGTGAAGATGTCCGTCAGGTAGCGGTAGGTCTCGCGCATGTTGCCGTGCTGCACGTTGCAGCGCCCGTTCTTCTCCACGTAGCGCTGCCTCTTACGCCGGGTCCGGCCTGGGGGGGGGGGGGGGAGAAGGAAGAAGGAGGAAAAGAAGAAAGATGAGGAGAAGGAGGAAAAGGAGAATGAGAAAGATGAGAAGTAGTATAAGGAAGAGAAGAAGAAGGAGGAGGAAAAGGAGAATGAGAAAGATGAGAAGAAGAAGGAGAAAGATGAGGAGTAGTATAAGGAAGAGAAGAAAAAGGAGAATGAGAAAGATGAGGAGGAGAAGAAGGAGAAAGATGAGGAGAAGAAGAAGGAGGAAAAGAAGAAGGAGAAAGATGAGAAGTAGTATAAGGAAGAGAAGAAGTAGTATAAGGAAGAGAAGAAGAAGAACAAGGAGAAGTAGAAGAAGAAGGAGAAGAGGAGAAGTAGTATAATGAAGAGAAGAAGAAGGAGAAGAGGAGAAGTAGTATAATGAAGAGAAGAAGAAGGAGAAGAGGAGAAGTAGTATAATGAAGAGAAGAAGAAGGAGAAGGAGGAAAAGAAGAAGAAGGAGAAGAAGAAGAAGATGATTCAGCCAGTTAATCTCACTTCTTCCTGCTCCGTCCAATAGAAGGAGCCACTCACCCCACCCGAAGCGGCCCCTCTCCTTCTCCTTCTCCACCCCGGCGCTCTTCTTGCGGGGCTCGTTGGCCTGGGCCTCGCGCTCCGCCAGCTTGGCCTGGAACGACCTCTTGACCTTGGCCAGGGGCGGCGGCGGCGACTGCGGCGTCAGCGCCGCCTCTGTGGCGGGGGGGGCGGGGGGGGGGTTCCAGGTCCTCCGAGAGGCTGAAGACGCCGGCGGAGGCATCGGCCGCCGCCTCCACCCCTTCCTCCCCCTCCACCTTCTCCTCCACGGGGAGCGAGAGGGAGTCCGGCCGGGCGGGGAACACAGAGTTCTCCAGCGCCATTGGCCCGTGAGCGTGTGTGGGCGTGTGTGGGCGTGTGTGTGCGTGTGTGTGTGTGTGTGTGTGTGTGTGTGTGTGTGTGTGCGTGTGTGTGTCAGGTGTATTAGTGTGTTACTGATATCCCTCTATGGCCGTGTCTGTCCGGTGGCTGTTGATTGGACCATGTGTTTGCTGGAATGAAACCTGGAACACAAGAAGAAGAACTCAGCGAGCGCATGACATCATGACATCATGACACCATCCCATCATGACATCATTACATCATAAAATCATGACATCATGAAATCTGTCACACTAATTGTGATTTCTGAGAAGAAATAGGACCGTCTCCCGCAGCTTTTCACCCCTTAAAGTTATACAGATCACTTAAAGTTATACAGATAACTTCAGCTTCCTGCTGCACAGCTGACTTCCTGCCCCCCCCCCCCATTTAAAAGCACAATATTAGCAGGAAACTGAAGTAGGAAATCACAGCGTTTGAGGTTGATTGGAAATTAGGGAGAATACATCACTTTATCTGCTCATCCCGTATGTGTGTTGCGTGTGCGTGTGTTGTGTAAGTGTGTGTGTTGTGTTGTGTGTGTGTGTGTGAGTGTTGTGTAAGTGTGTGTGTGTGTGTGTGAGTGTTGTGTAAGTGTGTGTGTGTGTGTTGTGTAAGTGCACTTGCTGCTTCGTGCCTGCTGGGATTTCTTACATAAGTGGTGTATAAGAGGAAATGAAATGCACGTTGATTAGCCCAGTAAAATGGACTCCTGCTCCTCTTTCGCCGCGTGCACGATGCGCGCGTCCATTTGGACAATTGGTGTTTATTTTGTGTGCGTGTGTGTGGGGGGGGGGCACGCAAGAAGGAGGCTGATGGTGACAATCAAGATGACGCACTACGCCTGATGGAGTCGCCTCTTGGAGGGTCTCCAGAAACCGACAAGGCGAAGCTCGGAGGATTCTCTCCAGCTGGAGGAGGATGCAGACAATAATAAATGAATAAACAACCTCACCTGCGTCAGGAGACGTGTGACAGCTGGGTCCGGGCCGATGGCCTATCGGATCCGTTAGCGGACCTCGACCGGCCGCCTTGGCTCGATGGCCCCCATCGCTGGTGTTCAGGAGCGACGCAACATCTTTACCCCCCAAAAAACACGAAAGCCCACCTCGATGCGACCGCTCCGCACAGTGGATACCGGGCTTGCTGCAGCGAGCACGCAGGAGGAAAAACACCAGACAAAACACACACAGTGGGGGGACGGCAAAAAAAGACAATCACAGTAAAAAAAATAAAAAAAATGGTCACGGCGTTTGTTGGAGAACTTGTGTCGGGCGGCGGACTGGCGAAATTGTGGCGACGGGAGAAGAACCGGGCAGCAGCTCCATCCTCTGCCTCCGGTGCACTCGGTCAGGTGTGCAGCCACTGGGCGGCGGGCGGAGGATGCTGTCGTCAGCCCTGCCTGCCTACAATAACAGTCATCTCCCCCTCGGAAGGCCCTTGGAGAGGAAATGCGTGTCATAAATACATTGCTTTTTTTTCTGGTTAAAAAGGGAGTAGTATAGTATAGCTCATTTAGATTTTTAATAGGGCTTAATTGTTTTTCTTTTAATGCAAATATGTTAATGATTGGCTCTTTTACAAGAAAAAAACAAGGCCTTTTTTAGATACATATTAAATATAACGTTCTTCCTGATATTCCAATTAATTGTGTTCATCGATGGGACCACCGGGCCGCCGTTCGGCCTCCAGGCCTCTAGGGGGTGCTATATGTGCGCGCGCGTGTTTCCCAACCGCCGCCTGACGTCACTCGCTCTCTTTTCCAAGATGTCGGTTTACGGGCCAGTGGTGAAAATTCACCCCGTCGTTCTCGCCTCCATCTGCGACTCGTACGAGCGGAGGAACGAGGGCGCGAGCCGCGTGATCGGGACTCTGCTGGGTGAGCGGGAGGTTTTTTTTAAATGTTTTTTTTTTTTAATTTGGGGGCAGATAACCGTCGTGATTGAAGCGCGGAGCCAACCGGCGGATGTTAGCTCCCGTGCTAACGCACGTTGACTCGCGCGACGCTAGCTTCGCGGGACGCTAGCCTACATTAGCTCCTTGGCTAGCTAACCTGTTGGCTCGCGCGACGTTAGATAGCGAGCTAACCCTAGGGTTAGCTCTAGGGTTAGCTCTAGGGTTAGCTCGCTGTACGCTAGCTTCACGTAGCTCCGTAGCTTCTTAGCTTAGCTCCTTAGCTTAGCTCCCTCCTAACAGCTGTGTTGCTCACATCGCTTCACTTTTAACGCGCTTTCTCCTCCTCAGGAACAATTGACAAGCACTCCATCGAGGTGACCAACTGCTTCTCGGTCCCCCACAACGAGTCTGAAGATGAGGTACGTTCCGCCGACTCGGGTTCACTCGGTTTCACTCGGCAGGCCTCGGCTCGGCTTTAATTAATACACGAGAGCCGGAGGGACGCTCCCCTCCAGGTGGGTCGACGCTCCCCTCCAGGTGGGCCGTTTGTTCGGCTTTCAGACGGTAGAGACGTTGAGATGAACATTGACGCATTAGACACCTGGACCTCCTACCTGTGATTGTCTCTGGCAGGGGACAACGTCTAGATATATTTAGGGGGCAGTTGTTCCCCCACTGACTGAAATCAAAGGGTATTTAAAAAGGGATTGGGGCACTTTTTTAAAACTTGTGATAATACAAATAATAAATATACTTATTTCGACTTGTCATAAAAATGGTAAGAGTATTAGGCTGTAGTGTTAGATAATAATTTTCAATTTTCCTATTTTATTTTTATTTTTTATTGATCTGACATTTTAAACAATTATTTAAAAATATATAATTATTATATTGGTAGATTTTTGAGTACCTACCTATCAATACAGACAAAACAAAACAATTACATGTTTGATGTTATACAGGCATTTTTGCCCATGTCCTAGTGATATCAACTTCAATTATATTTCAGTTTTAATAATATATAAATATCTGAGATCTGTTCTGCATAATAAGTACAACATTAGTTGTTTTCTAAGCCAGCGGATGTGTTTTTTAATGCTCATATTTTGACATTGTGGGACCAATTAAAAGATGGTAAAGTTCACAGTTGGATATCTAAAGGTGTTTTATTGTACATAAATAGTGCTGAAAACAAATATGGTGGAGCGTGATACTGATGCTGTAATAACGTGTCTTGTTGTGTTGTGTGTTGTCTTGTCTTGTGTTGAAAAGTACAATCTATGTAACACACTGAGTCACTTTACCAAGTAAAATTCCTTGTTTGTGCAAACCTACTTGGCCAATAAAACTGATTCTGATTGTTCCCTCCGTGCCGACAGGTCGCCGTGGACATGGAGTTCGCCAAGAACATGTACGAGCTCCACAAGAGGGTGTCGCCCACCGAGGTCATCATCGGATGGTGCGTCCGCCGAGCGGCTTTTAAATGTAGAAAGTGGAATTGAATAAATAGTGTGTGTGTGTATATATATAATATATATAAAAATAATCTCACCTCGGTGCCGTCTGCCCCTCTCAGGTACGCCACCGGCTTCGAAATCACGGAACACTCGGTGCTCATCCACGAGTACTACAGCCGCGAGGCCACCAACCCCATCCACCTGACCATGGACACGGCGCTGCAGAGCGGCAAGATGAGCATCCGCGCCTACGTCAGGTCGGCTCAGTCATGGACTCTCTCTCTCTCTCTCTCTCTCTCTCTCGTGTGTGTGGACTGTGTTGAACGTGCTTGTTTATCTCCCACACAGTGCGCAAATGGGCGTTCCTGGAAAGACGGTTGGTGTGATGTTCACCCCTCTCACGGTCAAGTACGTGTACTTTGACACGGAGAGGATAGGCGGTAAGATTACACACGACACAAAAACATATCATGGGGAGAAATATCTGAATGGCAGTGTTTTAAAAACGTGCGTGTGGAGGGTAAATGAACTTAAACACGTTCACGTTCTAGAGCACCAGCCATGCCGTTTGTACCCAGTGGCTCGGGGGGTGTTGCACTGATGTCGTGCTGCCACGTTGACCATGAAGGTTTTCTGTGATTTAAATGTGTGTTTAGCTGTTGTACGTTCTCACCGTCTCCGTGCTCTCCCCTCCGTTGGTTCTCAGTGGATCTTCTCCAGAGGACCCGCGTGCTCCCGAGTCGCACCAAGGGCCTGACCTCCGACCTGTCCCAGGTGGGCGGCTCTGCGGGCCGCGTGCAGGACATGCTGACCACCATGCTGGCCTACATCGACGACGTGATGGTGAGCCTCGGCCCGTCTTTCTGCCGGCCGCCGCGTGTGCCGTGTGTTTAAGCTAACGCCGCTCGCTCTCGCCTCAGTCCGGCAAAGTGGCGGCGGACAACAGCGTGGGCCGCTTCCTCATGGACCTGGTCAACAAGGTGCCCACCATCTCGGCCGAGGACTTTGAGAACATGCTCAACTCCAACATCAACGTGAGTCTGATCCAGTCCCCCTCCTTCGGCTGCTTCTACCCCCGGCTCTGGTTCCTCCTCCCCTGGTTCCTCTGGTCACGCTCCTCTTCCTCACTCGGCTCACACAGAGGTCTTAACCACAGCTGTTTCAGACCTCAGACGCTCTTGGAAAACCTGGAACGGTCATGGCGTTTAAAAAAAGTCATGGAATTTTTTTCTAATCTCAAGTCATGGAGATGTGTTATATTCACATTTACGCTGAGTTTAAAGTAATTAATGTTTTTAAAAGAAAGACGCTCTTTCATACTTGTCCCCGTCCCACACACACTCACAGTCCATTGCGCAACTCCTGTAATCAGGGTTCGTATGATCATTGAAGACCTGGAGAGGAAAATAATTTGCAAAAGTCCTGGACATTTTTGTTGTTCATATGTGCATTTTACGCTCGATTTTAAATAATAATATGCTTTTAAAAGTATGACTCAAAATATAAGCCGTGTACGCTCTCTCACACTCGCAGTGTGAATTTTCCTCGCTGCCAGTGAACGCACCTTAACTGAGAAGACACATGTTTATTCCTTTAATCTAAACTATTGTCTCCCCTGTCACTTACGCTTATAAACTGTATGCTTCAGAATTCTCATTGTTAGTTTAAATACAACATTTTCTCACTTGTTCATACCGAGATTTCTCAAAACCGTTGGTGCTGGAAATTTGGTGAACGGTCCTGGACACCCATTGGTCCACACGCCCATGACCCCTGCTCGAGGTCATGAGGCTTTACTGATGCAAACTAAACCCTCTGGTCTGTGTTGCAGGACCTGCTGATGGTGACCTACCTGTCCAACCTCACCCAGGCGCAGATCGCTCTGAACGAGAAGCTGGTGCTGCTCTGAGTTCATGCCGTTCATATTTAATTTTGTATATTTTTTTCTTTTCTTTTTTTTTTTGGGCTGAGATAAAGAATAAAGATGTTTAACAGTCTACGTATTGACCCGCCAGGTGTTGTCTTGGTGATGTTATTACTATGTTTAGTTCTCTCACATGGCTAATTAACATTAATGGAGAGGTTGTTGTTTCTAATGTAATCTTGATTGTTGTAAACATGTCCCAACATGTTAGTATTAGTCGGCTCTCATTTTAGATCATAATAATTGATTATAAGACTAATCGGGTTCATTTCCTGTAGTCTTATATATTCAATTTACTTTTATGTAAATCAAGGCCACAGAAGAAGGTATTGCAAGAAAACTTTTATTTATAATTAATTCTCTATATAAATATACATTCAGGTCAAAATCTCCAAGCCCTTGTGCCCGGCCTGAGTTACATCCATCCTTAGTGCAAGAGCGTGATGACGTCACACAGCGGAGCCACACAGCGCTGACGTCATCTGGTTGTTTCTAAAGTTCTCCCCGTCCCGCTCGCGCTTCATTCCCCGGAGTCGGAGCCTTTCCTCCCGGGCTTCGCCATCTTCTCCAGGGCGGCGTAGCTGCGCACCGCCCGGTCGTACGCGTGGTCCGCGGCGCGCGTGGCCACGGCGGCCGCGCGCTCCGGGTAGTACATGGCGGCGGTCGCGGTCATCAGGCCCGCCGGGTACAAGAGCCTCTTGGCCCGGGAGCCTCTGGCGAGCAGCAGCCCCAGGACGCCGGTGAAGCAGATGACTCCCGCCCGCGGGTAGAAGTCCTTCGGCGGGTCCTGCAGGTAGCCGCAGGTGTCGCGCGCGCACCCGACGGCGCTCTGAACTTTGGGTTCGATGACGTCATAGGTGGCCCGGCACCACCCGGCGTACGGCTCCGTTAACCTCCGGACGGCGGCGACCCGCTGCTCCAGGTCACCCGCTGCGGGCTCCACGCGCGGGGGCTCCGGCCGCGGGGCCCCGTACAGGCTCAGCTCGTCCCGGAGCAACGGGGCCGGAGGCGCCGGGCCCCCGGGAGGCTCCGGGCCCCCGGCGGCGAACACGGGGCTCGGCCACAGAGTCGCAGCTGCCGGCATTGCGCTGCCTGTCACCTTCAACATGATCGCTACGGTGTCCGAGGAGGGGACGCGAAGCGGTAATTACGCCCCCTATATTCGCACACGTGTCTACGGTTTAATATCCGGGTTCATTAGCGTTACTGTTCCATTATTTAATATTTAATAATAGGCAGTAACTGATTTGAAAAAGTTATTTAATTATTTGAATTCATTAGTCAATTTTTTTACTACATTTAATTGGGTTATAGAAATATTATTTATTTGACAGCTAAACTGCGATTAAACTGTTTTGAAAATACAAGGTACAGAATTATATAAAGTACTTAAAACACCCAATCTAAGCCGGGTTTTAAAAGTAACAAACGTAAATCCATGTCATGATATTCTGACCTATACTTGCCCTTTTTAATGTTTAATTTATCTATTTTTACTTACATTTTTATTAACCAAACCTTTCTTTTAATGGTTTTGTTTGTATGTGTTCACTGTTATTCATGTTATTAATTGATTATCGCAGTGTTTTAATTGTGCTATTATACGTCACCTTTGCTCCTCCAGTTTCCGCCCGTTCGTTTGCTCTGACGTCACCGGTTGCCATGGACACGTCAACAGAAACAGTCCCCGCCGTTCACTTTTCCGCCATTTTTCTTTTTTTACCGGTCGACCTTTCGAAAAAGTTATATAACCTAAGTTGTTTATATATTTTTAATTATATATATATTGAAAGGTGATCTTTTGTTCTGAATGGAGGATCTCGGAGTGTCCTCCCATCAGCAGCTGCTGGCTCTCTCGTCCCTGTTATCAACTCAGCCTGAGGATGATGATGATGGTGATGAAGACTGCACAGTAAGATGTGATGCTCTCTGAGTGCTAATTGTATTAAATTCAGTCTTAATTCATGTTCTAAATGTCTCAAATTAAAGGAAGACACACAGTGACCATTTTATTCACTTGTATTTATTTTCTTGTCTTATAACTTCTAAAGATGAGATGACTGGATGCCATGAGTGTTTATTCCTCATATTGTTAGTTATTCCTCATATTGTTATCTTTGATTTCATCTTACTAAGTTAATTAAATATATTCATGACCAGAATGTGTCTATTTAATATTTGTTTCTAGTTGTTAATGTTGAGCTCTTTATCCCCAAAACTCATCACTGGTTCATATATTTATCTCCTTTATTCTGAAGCAGGTGTTTAATGGTGTAACATGGTTCCTCTCAGCAGGGGGGCTCCCGTGCAGGACTGGGCCCCGGACACATCGGCCCCCCGGCCAGAAGAGACGGAGCAGGTATGTGTCTCTTGCATGTAACTCCTAAAACAACAACAACAACTCCAACTCCTCCTCCTCAGTCGTTCACAGATCTTGTATTCATGTTTATTTAGTGCCGTCTGTCCGTGAGAAGAAGAACGACAAAGACATATGGAGCCAGGAGGAGGTGGCGGAAGGCTCTCAGCACGACGACCTCGCTGACCCGCGGCCGCAGCCCGAGTGAGTCTCTCCCGGTTGCTACGCGTGTCTCTCCCGGTTGCTACGCGTGTCTCCCGGTTGCCGCGCGTCTCTTTGGGGACATCTTGCTGCTGAAGGCCGGTCGTCCATCCATGAGAGAACGAGATTGCCTCAGATGAATCTTATTAAATATCCCCTTATTTATTGATGTTGTCTATTGTTTCTGTCCTCTGGGACATTACCTGTGTGTTATACATGTGTAATACCTGTGTTATTACCTGTGTTATACCTGTGTTGTACCTGTGTGCTCCAGGTATGACGTCCTCCTGAAGCAGAGTGTGGGGACCGAGGATCTGTTCCTGGGCCTGAACAGGAAGGACCCGTCCTCCATGAGCTGTGAGGCCATGCTGGTAACTGAGTGGTTGAGAGGAGACGCTCAACCTGCTGCAAGCTCACTGGCCTCTGCCTTGAGTATACACTTAGTTCTTTAGTATTGTTATTGTGCTTTATTTTTATCTTTTCTTTTTATTAATGTGCACCTGCTGCTGTGATCCTGAAACTTCCCCACTGTGGGACTAATACAGGATTATCTAATCTTATTTTCATTTCATCTTATCTATCTTATCGTATCTCTTCTCTCAGTCAGGATGCTCCTGCTGCCGGCTTGTGGGGAAGAAGATAATTTTAAAGTATTCATGCAGAGTAAAACATGTTTTTAAGGAGCTCAGATGAGGAAGAGAAAGAATAAAAGAATATCAACATGTTTTATTTCTCACCACAATCCAGGAAATAAGGATTCATTACAGCCGGAGATGGTTTATTAGAAGTGTCTCTTAACAATAGAAGAAAAAGACAATGAAATAAAACAATCTGAACCCTCTTTGACTAAGAAGGTGAGGATGGTGTTGAAGAGGCCGCCCTCCTCTTCTCTCAGGTGAGGATCAAACTGCCCGACACCGAGGCGGCCGACGTGGTCCTGGACGTGAGGGAGCGGTTCCTGGACCTCCGGACGCCTCGTTAGTACGTGATGTTCAACGTCCTCTTTCACTGTTGATCCGCTCCAGACCCCCTGACCCCCTGGCGCCTCCTTGTAATCCTCCGCCTCCTGCCCTCTCCTCAGTAAACTGGGTCTTCACCTCCCTCACCCCACCCACGGCCACGGGGGCCGGGCTCAGTTCTTCGGGGAGAGGGGCGAGCTGGAGGTGACGCTGCTCTTCAACCGGCCCACGGACGACGTCCACAACCTGCTCTGAGCGGCGAGAACGACCACGAGACCCCCTGATCACAGCCTTATTAAATACAGTTTGATAGTAATCATTTAGTCTGTTCATCATTTCAGGAGGAACGCCGGGACGCGATTAAGGGGAAAGACTTTGAAGACATTGAACGTGCTCTTGTGTCAGAGCAGCTGCACAGGATGCAGCGGTGAAAACAACCTGAATGTACGAACCACGGCTGACTTTACCACGGTTCATTTTAAACTTCTATTTCACCACATTCCAGAGGGAGATTTTGCACTCACTTAATTTAATTAGGAGTTATACTTTATCAGATTAAATGTAGTTTTACTAACAATTATTATGTAATAATATAATAATATAACCTCTCTTTGTATGAGTTATTAGAATAACTTTTAATCTGCTACTTTCAAATACTTGAATAGATGTGAAATATTCGAGTATTGAAAAACAAAAACATCCTGGATACATGTCTGGAAAACACACCTCACAGGTCGGCACCAGAGTGCAGAACAGCACCCCTGGGTGAGCGGTGTGCCCCCCCCCCTCCTCCTCCTCCTCAGCAGTGATGGCGGTGTGGGTTCGTGTGTGAGGTTCACTTATAACAAGTTAACAAACGGCTTCCCTCTTTATTTATTTGTCTCCATTACTTTTTCTTCGCTACGGCAGCCCCGGAGGGACAAACCATCTCCAACACCGAAACACGCGAGGCGGTCTGTTACGGTGGTGCTGATGGTGCTGATGGCGTGATCACGTGACGCCTGCATTTCCGACACAACAATACAGCGTTGGTCTGTATCCTCCCTCCCTCTCCCTCCTCCCTCCCCCCTCCCTCACCACCTCTCCCCGCGCCTGGCTCTCGGTATGGCGGACGGCGAGAGGTCCCCGTTACTATCGGATGTGGGAGATGGAGGTTTGGGCAGCGGTACCGGCGGCGGCGTGTCTCCCGGTGCGGCGCCCTACGGCGCGCCCAACAAGCCCCAGAGTGAGTATCCATGGCGGAGCCCTCTCTCCTCCTCTCTCCTCCTTTTCTCCTCTCCTCTCTCCTCATCCTCCTCCTCCTCAAGGAGCCGGGCTAACGGTGGCCACCGCTGACCGGGCACGCCGGTACCGGGCCTGTCGTGACTGTGTTCCGGTGCCATGGACCCGGTTTAATGTCTTAACGGATGAAATGTGCCATTTAATGTTTGCACCCGGCACTGAAGGCCTTAGCAACCAACCAACCTAGCAACCGTTAGGTATTAGCTCGGTAGCTGTCGCGCGAGCTAGCTCGCTCTAGTTAGCGCCCGTAAACCCGCGCGAGATAAAACTTTACAGCTACAATTCAGCAATATTAACACAAATGTGTATTTTTTACGTTCCTCGACGCACATTTCCGCGTGTTGTTATTACAGCGGAATGCCCGGCAAGCTTAAAGCTGGATCGCTTAGCTAGCTAGCATCTGCCAAACACCTGATTTGATTGACACGTGGAGACAGCCTATCAGGAGGCTGGTGAGAGGATGCTGCGACCAATGGCGGCTCGCGTGGGGCGGGACTTGCCGGTAAACGCAGTAACGGTAAACGTAGGTCTCCTACTGGCTCACGATGCCTGCTCACTGTAGAGCAGCTAGTGTGAGTTAATAATGTGAGTTATAATGTGAGCTAATGTGAGTTATAATGTGAGCTAATGTGAGTTAATAATGTGAGCTAATGTGATTTAATAATGTGAGCTAGTGTGAGCTAATGTGAGATAATGTGAGTTAATGTAAGTTAATGTGAGTTAATAATGTGATTTAATAATGTGAGCTAGTGTGAGCTAATGTGAGTTAATGTGAGTTAATAATGTGAGTTAATGTAAGTTAATGTGAGTTAATAATGTGATTTAATAATGTGAGCTAGTGTGAGCTAATGTGAGTTAATAATGTGAGTTAATGTAAGTTAATGTGGTTTCTAGAGTCCACCGTCCGGTTTACTAACTCACTCCTAACCGGACGTCTCACTAACTCTTTATTTGTTGTAATTAAACCCAACAGCATTCCACAAATTCTCCTCGTCTAAAGCTCCTTCAGTCCACCTCGGGACTAAATCTTATTATCTTATTAATCTCTAAGTAAGAGCTTCCTTGTCATGGGACGTAGGCCCCTTAATCCATTGCACGGCTCCTGTAATCGGGGGCGTGCGGTCGTGGACAAGTCGTGGGGTTTTAAAATATTTTTTCCAGGCCTGGGGAAAAATAAAAAAGTTTTGGAATTTGTTATATGTTCATGAGTGCATTTACGCTGAGTTTTAAATAATTAATGTGCTTTTAAAAGAACGAGGCTCTAAATATAATCCGGCGTACGCTCTTTCGTAACTCGCACATTGTTCCGCGTTGCCAGTGAACGCACCTTCACTGAAAGACAAAATGTTTATTCTTTTAATCTAAACTATTGTCTCTTATTCATTTGAATCATTTAGGGTTATAAACTGTATTCTTTGGAATTCTCTTTATTACTTTAAATACAACATTTTCTCACTTTTTTCGAGTTAAACAAAAAAAAGTTTGGTTATGGAAACTTGGTTTAAAGTCCTGGACATCCATTGGTCCTCATGTGTGTGACCCCTGTTCATTGGTCATGTGTGACCCCTGTTCATTGGTCATGTGTGTATGACCTCTGTGTAATTAAGTCCATAATCCATTCATGTGTTCCCTGTGTACTTGTTGCCTCCCCCCCCCCCAGGCTTCCCTCCGTTCCCCAGCCCCCCCCAGCCCTCGGTGCTCCTGGGGGAGGACCCCCCGCCCTACTCCCCCCTCACCTCCCCGGAGAGCGGCAGTGCTCCGGTCATCAGCTGCAGGGTCTGCCAGAGCCTGATCTCCGTGGAGGGCAAGATCCACCAACACGTGGTGAAGTGCGGGGTCTGCAACGAGGCCACGGTACGTCTCCATGGCGACGCACGGCAGGCTGTCGGTCGGCCGACACGAGACACGCTCATCATTCAGCCGTTCATCAAACTCCCGTTGTTTGTTTGAAACATGAGTCCCTCAGGAGGGGAAGTTCATTCAGTCTGTCAGGAGTCAAAGGAATTAAGAAGCTAATGAGTTTCTTCAATCGGTTTCCTCATTACTAATATTGATAATCTAGAGGTCACTCACAGTCCAGAGGTCACTCACAGTCTAGAGGTCACAAACAGTCCAGAGGTCACAAACAGTCCAGAGGTCACTCACAGTCTAGAGGTCACAAACAGTCCAGAGGTCACTCACAGTCTAGAGGTCACTCACAGCCAGAGGTCACAAACAGTCCAGAGGTCACAAACAGTCCAGAGGTCACAAACAGTCCAGAGGTCACAAACAGTCCAGAGGTCACTCACAGTCCAGAGGTCACAAACAGTCCAGAGGTCACTCACAGTCCATAGGTCACTCACAGTCCAGAGGTCACAAACAGTCTAGAGGTCACAAACAGTCCAGAGGTCACTCACAGTCTAGAGGTCACAAACAGTCCAGAGGTCACAAACAGTCCAGAGGTCACTCACAGTCTAGAGGTCACTCACAGTCCAGAGGTCACAAACAGTCTAGAGGTCACATATATATATATATATATATATATATAATAAATATAATGTGTATATATATATATATATATATATATACACATTCACACGACGTGTTAACCATCACGGTCCAACCAACAGGAAGTGGTCCAGATGTTAATAATCCTATAACTACAATTAATTTGACAGCTACAAACTCTTGCGTCTGGTTATTTGTGAGCAAAGCAGCAACAACACACACACACACACACACATACACACACATACACACACACACACACACACGCGGAGGACCAGCTGAAGAACTGGAAGTGTCTGTCAGTCTGCTGTCGTTAATTAGCCCGATGAGGCGGCGCGTTGAGACTTCTGTCCTCGCCCGCTTTAATGTGACGGATGACAAGAAGACAATTCATAACGAGGACAAACCGTTATAATTGTTAGAATTGTTCTTTCGGCGCCACATATTTCTCTCTTCTTTTAAATTATCGCTGGCAATGCGTCAAAAACCCACGAGGCGGAACATTGTCCGTCAGTCAGCCGATGGAGCGGCAGCAAGTATTATATTTATATATAATTAAGTCTTTTGAATATATTTATATTAAATATATTCAAAATACTTTTAATTTAAAAGTTGTCCCACATTATTCCGTTTTTATATTCATAAACTTTTTGCTTTTAAGGAGAGCAGATTAATGTCAACGCCCGTCGTGATGACATCATCGATCTTCAGGGACGTTGCGCCTCTGGATATGACATCATCGTGACATCAGATATTATTCTAACAACTCGCTCCTTCCTTGTGATTCATGGAGTTCACCAGTATTAATGATGACATCATTAAGTTCCTCAGAAGTAAACAACTCAGAGGAGATCAGCTGTTGGCAGGAAGAACTAGTTACGCAATTAAACTTAGTGTCTCACACACACACACACAGGCACACACACACACACACACATTGTGCAGAGAATGAGTTTCAGACTTGGACGGCCTGATTATTAATTAAGATAATTGGCTCGTTATCCCCGTCCTCATTCTGCCGTCTTCACGTTCCCCCCTCTCCCCCTCCCACCCCTCTCCCCCCCTCCAGCCCATTAAGAACGCCCCGGCGGGGAAGAAGTACGTCCGCTGCCCCTGCAACTGCCTGCTCATCTGCAAAGTCACGTCCCAGAGGATCGCCTGTCCCCGGCCCTACTGGTGAGACTGTGTGTGTGTGTGTGTGTGTGTGTGTGTGTGTGTGTGTGTGTGTGTGTGTGTGTGTGTGTGTGTGTGTGTGTGTGTGTGTGTGTGTGTGTGTGTGTGTGTGTGTGTGTGTGTGTGTGTGTGGGGATCCAGGTGCAGTGGGAGCAGCGCTCCTCTCAATTAAGGCGGTGCTCATGGTGCAATAACGCTCTAATGAGAGCTCCTATATATATATATATATATATATATATATATATATATATATATATATATATATATATATATATATAGCATTTATTTCTTAAAATAATTTGAACTATTATAACCTTTTACTTAAAGTGACATTTTGCTCCCTAATTTATATTTAGTTGGAATGCTTCAGCAGTCCAACTCTTGTTCTTGTAATCTTTATTTAAACTTTTTATTATTCTTCTATTTCTTCCGTACCTTTTTCGTCCCTCTTCTACTCCTTCATATATTCAGCTATTTAAACAATTCAAATATTAAAAAATTCAGCTTCTTCAGACTTGGAATGGCATTACTTTTCATATTTCAAATGTTTCAAATGTTTTATATTTAAATACTTTTATGTCATTTTAAATTCATCAGTTCCTATGGAGAAAATCTTCAATTTTAAAAAGCTTACAGTATCTTCATACTTTCAGCAAATTCAGCAATTTAATTTTTCATATGTTCAGATAGCCTTCAGCTATTACTGTATATTTTCAAATATTTTTATCTTTTCAAATTTTCAAATTATTAATTTTTTTAGGGAATAAATAATGAATGGGATCCAATGAGAGAACTCTTCAAATCCGCTTCAACTTGTTCAACTTTAAAAGCTTACCATATCGGCATACATTCAGCTAAAGACACAATTCCACTTTTAACATGTTTACAGAGGTGTTAGCTATAACTTTATAATTCATATTCTGTTCATATCTCGTATAGTTATTTAATTGTTATTATTTTAGTTTGATGTGTTTTTCCGCTCCTCCTAGGAGCTTACAATGGGTGTGTGTGGGGAAGTCTAGAGCTGTGACGTCATGGCTAGAGGGGACAGCTGCGTCAGGATCAAGCGGAAATTATTTTTGTAAATCGCTACTACGGCCACAATTCTTACTCTTTAGACATATTTTGTTGATAAAGTAATAGGGAATATTGTGCTTGTCATAGAAATGTGACTGTGGAATCCAACAGTTTCCCAGATGTCTCATGAGAAGCCTTTACGAGGAGAAGTCCACTTTTCTGCTCAGTCATCGCCATTGTAATTCTGAGCGCCTTTCAACTTTTTTTTGAAGCAAACAGGAGCATTTTCTGAACTGCGACTATACCCTCATTTCTTAACCTAAAAATATTTAAGGAGATGTCAACGTTCACACAAGCCTTGAGCTTCTCCTAATGTGGGCGTTTTAGGGTGAGAGTTATGGTTCTCTTTCAAATCCAAATGTTCTGACGGGTTGCTTTCATCAGATTCTCAGCTGTCTGTCTCTTATTTTCAGTTATTTTCAGTTAGTGGGGCAGCTAACAGCATTTTTGATGAAGAATCGTTCAAATGTGGATACAAGCACCAAAATTACTCTATGGATTCTGCTCTTCCAATAAAGAACGTTAGCCAAAAAAAGCTCATGTCGGTCGCCATTTTATTTCCGCCATTATTAAAATATCGCTTCCATGATATCTCCTGAAAAAACATCAAAGCACATATAAGATAATGTCAACCCCTATGTTTTGATGGTCAAGGATTGCAATGATACCATAGACGGCATTATTGAATGCTTTGTGTTATTCATGGCCACCATTTTGCCTTCCTCCATAACCAAATTCTGTATTTTATATCTCTTCAGCCAAACACAATAAATGAGAAGTGCTAATATCTACCCCTATGTTTTGATGGTCATGGATTACAATGATACCATACACAACACCATGCACTTTATACACTGTCCAACGGTTTGTGCGTGTGTGTGTCTATATATGGAGAGATATTAGAGATATTTCATATTTAAGTTATTTTAGCTATTTTCATTTATTCATTTCATATTTCAATTATTTTCAGTTATTCATTTCCTATTTCAGCTATTTCCAGATATTGTCAGTTATTTTCAGTTATTCATTTCATATTTCAGCTATTTCCAGATGTTTTCAGTTATTCATTTCCTATTTCAGCTATTTCCAGATGTTTTCAGTTATTCATTTCCTATTTCAGCTATTTCCAGATATTGTCAGTTATTTTCAGTTATTTTCAGTTATTCATTTCATATTTCAGATATTTCCAGCTATTTCCAGTTATTTTCATTTATTCATTTCATATTTCAATTATTTTCAGTTATTTATTTCCTATTTCAGCTATTTCCAGATATTGTCAGTTATTTTCAGTTATTCATTTCATATTTCAGCTATTTCCGGATGTTTTCAGTTATTTTCAGTTATTTTCAGTTATTCATTTCATATTTCAAATATGTCCAGACATTTTAACTTATTCATTTCATATTTCAGCTATTTTCAAACCTATTTCGGCTATTTTTAGACATTTTCAACTATTTCCAAACCTATTTCAGCTATTTTAAAACCTTTTTCAGCTATTTATTTTTTATTTTTCAGCTTCAAGCTTTCAAATGTTAAGCATTCCAACGCATTTTCAGAAGGAAATGCTCTTTCTAGTTATATATATTAAAAGGTTCTAAATAATAGTTTCAATTCTGTAATCACAATAATAATCACAATAATAATAATAATTGTCTGCTGATGAATCCCCAAAACAGTGAATCTGTTGTTTTTGGGCAGGAACAATTAGCGTTTGCACTTTATGATTAAAAAACTTAAATGTTCCTCCTCTTCTCCTCCTCGTCTTCCTCTCGTCTTCCTCTCTGTGTCTCTCCAGTAAGAGGATCATTAATCTGGGTCCGGTTCATCCGGGTCCGGCCAGTCCTGATCCCCAACCGGCCGGGGCCCGGGTCTCCTGTGGGCACTGCAGCAACACCTTCCTGGTACCGCTCCCTCTCTCTCTCTCTCTCTCTCTCCTCCCTCCTCTCTCTCTCTCCCCCTCGCTCCCTCTCTCGCTCCCTCCCTCGCTCCCTCCCTCTCT
>CM070098.1:21518815-21521315 GCA_036178185.1 Liparis tanakae
ACTTTGGGTACTTAGAAAAGCGCTATATAAATCGAAATCATTATTTATTGTTCCTGATTTATTTCATTGATCGATCCTCCAGTTTATGATCAATACTTTAATTAGTTCATAAATAAGGTCGGAGGACACAATTGATGCAACTTGTTAGAAGAAGATCTGTTCTATTGTTTTATTGTTCTATTGTTCTATTGTTTTATTTTTTGCAGTGTAGTGATCGTGATTCATCCATAAACGATCATGTTATTGCCAATAATCAATACCCGGCTGACGCTCGCCTCAGAGTTTTGTTTACACGCAAATAAAGACGTGATGAAGATGATGATGAAGATGATGATGTACAAAACAACTCACGTGAGTTTTAGTTTTTTATTCACTAAAACAGAATCTGTCGGCCGTGAATCTGTTATTTCAGTATCTCTAAAGTATTCTTCCCCCTGAGTCTTGTCTTGAAGGCACCGTTTGCCTGAGTCGACGCGTTTCCTTTCGTTTCTTTTGCCTCTTCATTTGTTTCTTTCTCTCGTGAAGTGGTGGAGGAGCTTCGCGGTTCACATATTTAATAGTTGTGTCTGAATGTTCCAGTGTCCTAGAGGAACTGGACCTGAGGTGAATGATGTCATCTCTGAGCTGGGATCATCCAGTTATTAAAAGAGTGAAATCAATTTCAAAGATTGGTGCTTTTACAAAATGAAGAAAAGAAAAAAGAATCCCAATTATCCTAAATTAAAAATGTTAAAAAAAGAATAAAGCTTTTAAAGAGCGAGAGAGACTCCTTGAGTTTCATGTGGACACAAAGAGATGGAGGGATGGAGGAGGTGGAGAAACCTTTTAGGAACCACAGCTTCCCGGGAGGCTGGAGGAGGGGGGAGGAAACAAAGCAAGGCCAGAGGAGGTGAGGAAAAGGAGGTGACCTTCTGGTTTTAAGGGAGCTGCATTTCTTATCTTGTTGTTGACGTCACTCCTCGTGTCGATGGTCTCACCTCGTGAGAGGAGGAGGAGGTGAGACTCAAGGAAGGAGGGAGCAGGAGGGAGGAGGAAGGAATGATGAGGGAGCAGGAAGGAGAGAAGAGGAAGCAGGAAGGAAGGACGAAGGAGGAGGAAGAAGGAGGTAGTAAGGAAGGAGAAGGAACCATAGAGGAGGAAGCAGGTAAGTGGAAGGAGGAAGCACGGAACAGGGAGGAGGATACATACAAATGTACATATATATATATATATATATATACATGTATATATATATATATATATATATATATATGAAACACACATATACATATATATAATGTATATATGTATATGTGTTTCATATTTGTATATATTTATATAAATATATTTCTAGATATAAACATATTTATATATATTTCAATAAAGATGTATTTATAAATATATATATATATATATAATATATTTATATAAATATGTATTAATATGAAACACACACATGGACATATATATATATATATATATATATATATATATATATATATATATATATATATATATATATATATATATATATATATATAAGTATATATATGTATATGTGTGTTTCATATATATATATATATATATATATATATTCACAATGCTCAGATGATACTTTTAATTATGTTGTCCTGTATTAACGGAGCTCACACACACACACACACACACAGACACACACACACTCTCTCTCTCTCTCTCTCTCTCTCTCTCTCTCTCTTTCTCTTTCTCTTGCACAGTCAGTAAATATTGCAGGAGTCAGAAATAATAAATAAATAATAAATATCCTGATCCATGTAACAGGATTTGACCCGTAAGCCCAGAGCGTGACCTCCATGCTGCTCACACACACTCTATTGTGCTCCTGACACACACACACACACACACACACACACACACACACACACACTCTGGTCTGTGTGATGTAACACCGCTTTTGAAGAAGAAGAAGAAGAAGAAGAAGAAGAAGAAGAAGAAGAAGAAGAAGAAGAAGAAGAAGAAGAAGAAGAAGAAGAAGAAGAAGAAGAGAGGATAGAGAGGTGGTGGGGGGTTAACTCACTGTGAGAGGATGACACGATTGAGTGAGTAAGAAAGAAAGAGATGAGAAGAAAAGAGGATGAGAAGAAAAGAGGATGAGAGGAGACGGAGGAGAGGAGAGAGACGCTCTAAGCACCAGATTAAACTCTGAGGTTGTCAGCTGTAAAACAAACATCCTTATAGCCGGATCACACACACACACACACACACACACACACACAAGTACACACACACACAAGTACACACTCTCACACACACACGCACACACACATACAAGTACACACACACAAGTACACACTCTCACACACACACGCACAAGTACACACACACACACACACACATACAGATACACACACACAAGTACACACTCTCACACACACACACGTACACACTCTCACACACACACGTACACACTCACACACACACACACACATACAGACACACACACACGTACACACTCTCACACACACACACGCACACACAGAGA
>CM070098.1:21526315-21573815 GCA_036178185.1 Liparis tanakae
TTACAGGTTTCAGAAATTGAAATACCAATTTGAAATAAAACTCAATGTAATAATAAATTGTAATAAAAACATTTTTTCATACATTTAATTAATTAATTTCAGTTTTAAATGAGGCCACCAGCAACGCCTTCGTGGTGTCACGCTTATTAACGTTTGATCATCCGGAGCTTTGATCTACAGAGTATTCAAGAACTCCAGAATACACACGCCACCGCTACTGATGTATGTATAGATATATATACATAGATATATTATATATATATATCTATATTTATATACAGGTAGCAGGTTCGATCCCCGCTCTCCCCATTAGTTGCAGCCCGAAGTGTCATTGAGCAAGGCACTGAACCCCCAGCTGCTCGCCGGGTGCTTCACTGCAGCCCACTGCTCCTTCATAATGAAGAATGGGTCAAATGCAGACACGAATTTCCCCATTGTGGGATCAATAAAGTATACATTATTATTATTATATACCTACATACATATTTATAAATATATATATATATATATACATGTATATTTATATATATATATATATATATATATATAGAGATATGTATATTTATTTATATATGTATATATAAAAAAATTATATAAATATAAATATATATAAATATTTATATACATTTATACATACATATGTATATTTATATATATATATATATATTTATATAGAGATATCTATAGTTATATATATGCATATGTATATATACTGTATATATATAAAACAAATATATAAATATAAATATTTTTATATATATATATATATATATATATATATATATATATATATATATATATATATATAGCATTGAAAGCTCCCATGTCAGCCATCATCTCATCTCATCCTCCATCCCTCCATCCAGCTGCTGCAGGGCAGCCATCTTCCCTTCTCTCTGTGCGGAGGAGCCGGCTTGGGGGTCCACAGAGGTAAGAACCCAGGGTCCGGGACCGCCACGGGGGTCCGGGACCAATGGGACCGTCACGGGGGTCCGGGACCGCCACGGGGGTCCGGGACCAATGGGACCGTCACGGGGGTCCGGGCCCTTCAGTCTGTTCCATTCTTTTTGTTCTGTCTTCACGTCTGAGAGGAAATGAAGACATCATGAAGACACACAGGAACATAAACCTCCAACATGTCAAACTGTCAAACTTTATTGATACGGGATTATACAAACAATAACAACAGAACAAATATATGGAACTGACACGATTACAACTTGTTACAAATACGGAGTTTCATTTAATGCTACTACCACTATTATTAATAATAATAATCATCATGATTAGTTTATTTTTAACTGTTTTAAGACATATTTCACATTCTTCCTCTTCAGTTGCTATGACGACAGCTTTTTAATTTGTTTTTGTTCCGGCATTCCTGAGGTCAAGAAAGAACTTTTCACACATTATTTTTATTCTTCTCTTTATTTTTTAACTTCTCTTCCCATAAAAAGTGTCAAGCGTGTAACTCATGTTGCTCGGCGTCGACCAACAAGGTGAAAGAGAACGTTTGAACGGCCTCGCCCGAGGTAACGCTCACTGCTCCTCAAATAGATTCGTCAAACGAGGGTTTTTTTAACGTTGAAGTAATATGAATCCGAGCGCTCGGTTGTCTTGACGACAGAATTATTTTAGGCCCTTTGATTGATGTTTTGTATCTGTTTCCTGACAGCGGGGGGGCTTCACCCCTTCCTGCTCCCATGCTGCCTCCTGAAGCCGCCGCCGCCCCGGCCTCTCCACGGCCGCTCGCCCTTCACCTCGGCCGCCCCGGGGGACCTGGCGCCGCCACCGCCGCCGCCAACCATCCCCCTGGCGCTCGGTGGCGGCGGCTGGCCACATAAGGGCCCCGCGGCGTGGGGTCTGGACCGCGGCGGTCGACACCTCCCACCGGGGGGAGTGAAACAGACTGAGATTCAAGAAGAGGGGAGGAGGGCGAGGGGAAGAGAGTGAGGAAGGGAACACACTACAACCTGCTCACATCTCTGGAATACTCTTTTCTGTGCTTGTGAACGTGATTGTTTTTTTAGCTCATTTTAGATTAGATTGTTATTAATTGTATTTATTAAGTTGGACCATGATGTGTGTCTGCTTTAGTCTTTTATAGAAACAGGGTTCTTACACATTTTGACCGATGGATTTCCATGACTTTTCCATGACTTTAAACCAAATTTCCATGACCAAACTGAAATCTCGGTGTATACATGAACATTTTTGAACATGTAGTATTCAAAGATTGAGAATTAGAAAGCATACAATACATCTTAAATGAAACAAATTACATTATCACGACTGCTTCCTGAGCTGTTGTTGCTATGGCCAGCGAACTTTCCAGTTAAGGTGCGTTCACTTGCAACGGGAAAAAATAATAATTGCACCGATAGTATGAGAGCGCTATGCCGGCTTATATTTTGTGTCTTCCTTTCAAAAACATATGAATTATTTTAAACTCAACGTAAATGAACATGTGATTATAACAAATTTCCATGACTTTTTCAAAACTTTTATGATTTGAGTTTTTTCCATGAATTTTCCAGGCCTGGAAATAACCATTTTAAAATTCCATGACTTTTCCAGGTTTTCCATGACCGTACGAACCCTGTAGAAAACACAGAGTATGTCAACAATTAACAACATGGAAATTAATTAATCAACTAGTAAATGAACTAGTAAATAAACTAGTTGACTTAACTTAAATTACCCAGCATTCCGTGAGAGCTGCATGATTGACGCGTTGAAAGGAGCTTGCAGGTCTTCTCCGCCGCAGCATCAGGACCAGCCGCCCGTGTGGTGCCACTCCCACTCGGCAGGGGGCGCTAGCAAATTCTCACAACACCGCTATTTCCCCGGGAGCGAGTCAGAGCACAGATGTGTCCCGTAGAGTAAGATGTCCCACTCTGCAGGTATTTTCAAATCGGAATGCTGGTGAAACTGCAAGATGGGCTTCCCTTGTACACTTCATTATTTCTTCTAAATCACATCTTATTACGCTATTCAATGTCTCCTTTACGTGCACCTTGTTGTTTTATTAGTCTTCTTAGTTCAGTTTGTTATGTTGTATGTAAACAGATATTATTATAGTGTTGTTGTTGTTGTTATACACTGTAATTATGATACGAGTGTATTATCTTTTAATATTGGAAAAAGTATTGAATGAAACCGAATAAAATGAACTTTCTTACTGTATTAGAGAATTACAATGTTGTGTTGTATTTAACAGAATTTTTAAAGGATACAATATCTTAAGATTGTTTCTCTTTTTACTGTAAATACATCAGAATAGACCACCATTCAATTATTAAAGGATCAAATTAACCAGAGAAGCAGGTGCTTATATGAAATTGGTCAAATCTTCTTTAAACTTTAAACGTTCTCTGTTGCACTTTATCTTTATCTTATCCTGTATTGTACTTGAGTTTATGTTGATTGTTGTTTGTCATGTCAAATGTTGCACCTTCCGCCACAAGAAATTCCTAGTTTGGGTAAACATTCCTGGCAATAAAAGGTTTCTGATTCTGATCTGATTCTGATTCCTTTTCTTTTCTTGCACACCATATTTTTTCGAACGAGTGACTGCTCCTCTTTGTTCCACGATCTTTGGTCCCGAGGACGTTTTGGCGCCTAATATTCCAAGCGTTCCCCTGGTGTCGTCGTCCGCGCGGTGGCTCGTGTTTTTGATGCGCGCGCTGTGTTGCTGACCGCCTCGCGACTCGTCTCCAGTACCTCGTGTGAAGGAAGCAGCGGAACGACAACATGCAGCGGAGCATCGCGTGAGTGACGTGTGGAGGAGCGCGCGCGTGTTGGAGTCGGTAATGGCGCTAAACAACCGACTGGCGTCCGCCGGGTCGGTGTGCCAGGAGTTTGGTTTCCGGTCAAAGTGCCTAAACCAGTCACGCGTCAGCTGGACGGCGTGTTTACCTGCGCGTTAGCATCGTAAGCTAGTCTTCAACGTCACGTGTTGATCCGACGGCACTGTTTAAGCCGCGAAGTGTCCCTCCTGAGCTTCCGTTGACCCGTCACCGTTCACCTGTGTCTGTTGACGTGACGCGGAGCGAGTCCCGCGAGGTTAAGATAGCTTTCCACGCACTGACGTCACTAAACGTCAACGGTTTCCTCGCGGGACGACCTGAGGGTCTTTTCGCGCCGGAGAGGAGGCGGGGCTTATCTCCATGGAAACGGTTATCGTTTTCTCTGGGCGCTACTCTCTGACAGGAAGTGACGCGGTGAGACCAGCCGTCCCCGGACCGTTAGAAGCAGTTAGACTTATGCCACATTTACACATAGCCCGTATTTACAGAAACAAATAATTCTGCCCCTCTGTTTTCAAAGATAACGTTGTACACACAAGGTCGTTTTATAAAAAGTTTCTGTTTATATGAACCCGCAGACCCCTGACGCCTTTTACGAGAGCCGATCCCGCCCTGAAGCATTAACAAATGAAAGACCAAAACGCGTGAAAATATATGCGTTTTGCCATCGTGTAAACGGGGTCTTAGACGGCACCAACGCCCGTTGACTGTTCTCTCTCTCTCCTCTTCCCTCATCCTTCCTCCTCTCCTCCTCAGATCCTTCTTCCAGCCCAAGTGTAAAGACAAGGCCGTTGAGAAGAAAGCTGCCCATGAACCCGTGAAGAAGTGAGACCCTGAGATGTTACTTCCTCCCTCTGAGATGTTACTTCCTCCCTCTGAGATGTTACTTCCTCCCCCTGAGATGTTACTTCCTCCCCCTGAGAAGTGACTTCCTTCCCCTGAGATGTTACTTCCTGCCATCTGAGTGTCCAACCTTCTCACTTCCTGTCGGCTATTGTTTATTTATCAGCATTCGTACGGTCATGGAAAACCTGGAAAAGTCATGGAATTTTAAAATGATCATTTCCAGGCCTGGAAAAGTCATGGAAAAAACTTAAATCATAAAAGTTTGGGAAAAGTCATGGAACTTTGTTATAATGACATGTTCATTTATGCCGATTTTGAAATAATTAACATGTTTTTTTATAGAAAAACGCTCAAAATATAAGCCGGCGTATACGCTCTCAATACGTAAAATGTTCTAAATATTTCATGTTTTACCGAGATTTCAATTTGGTCATGGAAATTTGTTTTAAAGTCATGGAAAAGTCATGGAAATCCATCGGTCAAAATGTGTAAGAACCCTGATTTATGGTTCTGCGTCTCCAGACCCGTCAAAAGTCCCCTGAAGGTGCAGAACGGCGCCCGGGAAGCGGACTCGCCCGTCAGGAAGGTCGCCCGACGCAGCCGCCAGATCCTGGACAGCGACGAGGATGAAGACGAGGAGGAAGAGCAGAAGCCCGTTAAAGAGGAAGTCGCCTCCGAGCCACGGGGAGACAAAGCAGTTCTGGATAAAAAAGAAAAGGTAACTCCCACATATAATCAGGTGCATGCTGGTCCTTTATGTGGATTTTCTCCCTCACGTAAACCTTGTGGATATATATATATATATATATATATATATTTCATAAAGCTGTTTTTTAATCTTTATAATTCAACACCTAGAAACAGGTTTCTGCCTGTGACCTTCATCAAGGTCACCTCCCTCCCTTATTGATGTTTTATAATGGGATGTGCAGACTTCATGCATCAACGACCTCCCCGCCGTGATTGATGATGACTTTGGTTCCCGCCTCGCTGCTCTGGACTTCTTTGGACTCCAATGCAAATAATGTAGATGTGGACGATGACATCACTGAGGCCCGAGGGCCCGAGACTCAATGTTGAGCTCTTGTTTTGAAGGGCAACAGCAGGAAAGCCACTCAATTCAGGATCAATGTTGAGCTCTTGTTTTGAAGGGCAACAGCAAGAAAGCCACTCTCAATGCTCAATATTGAGCTCTTGTTTTGAAGGGCAACAGCAGGAAAACCCCTCTCAATAATCAATGTTGAGCTCTTGTTTTGAAGGGCAACAGCAGGAAAACCCCTCTCAATAATCAATGTTGAGCTCTTGTTTTGAAGGGCAACAGCAAGAAAGCCAATCTCAATGCTCAATATTGAGCTCTTGTTTTGAAGGGCAACAGCAGGAAAACCCCTCTCAATAATCAATGTTGCACTTTTGTTTTGAAGGGCAACAGCAGGAAAACCCCTCTCAATAATCAATGTTGAGCTCTTGTTTTGAAGGGCAACAGCAAGAAAACCCCTCTCAATAATCAATGTTGCGCTTTTGTTTTGAAGGGCAACAGCAGGAAAACCCCTCTCAATAATCAATGTTGCGCTTTTGTTTTGAAGGGCAACAGCAAGAAAGCCACTCTCAATGCTCAATGTTGCGCTCTTGTTTTGAAGGCCAGCGGTCTCAGGTGTTATGTGGCGTTGTAAAGGTCTGACGCGTGTCCCTCCTGCAGTGCCGTGGCGGCCCACTAGAGGGCCGCACCCCACAGCTTGAGTTGAACCGAAGCCGCCGGTCTCTTTCAGAAGGACGGCGTGTTCAAGGCCGTTCCTACGCCGCTGTCCCCCCCGCCCGCCGCGCCGACCCCCGTGACCCCGCTGACCCCCGTGACCCCGGCCTCCTCGGCCTCGCCCGGCACCCCCAACTCCATCTCGCCCTCGGAGGTCGTCAAACGCAAGACGGGTCAGTGTCTGTCCTCTATTGTTCTTTCCTTTGTTCTCTGTTCTTCACTTTCCCCCCAAACTGAAAGCGTCTCTAACTTTTTAACTTCTTAACTCTGACGTTCATGATCGGTCGTTTTTCCGCCTCGGGCGATTTTACTTGATTATACTTATTAGCGGGAGCCTAATGTCTCCAAATCCTCATTATACCACAACAACAACAACGAGGCGTTCATTACACGCTGAACGCTCCAGAAGTTTGAGCTCCGTAAATATTTCATTTCTAAATATTCTTTGTTATAGAGAGAGAGAGAGAGAGAGAGAGAGAGAGAGAGAGAGAGAGAGAGAGAGAGAGAGAGAGAGAGAGAGAGAGAGAGAGAGAGAGAGAGAGAGAGAGAGAGAGAGAGAGAGAGAGAGAGAGAGAGAGAGAGAGAGAGAGAGAGAGAGAGATCGATCCCAGTGGACCGAGCCTCTTTGTGGTCGTTTGTTTCTCCGGCTTTAGAAACTTTATTTAAATAAAGTAGAAGACGACATGCCTCTATCTATGTGTGTGTGTGGCGTCACGCGTGTTCTTCATCTGAATGTTAACGTGCATCCTGCTCCTCTCCTCGTCTGTTTCTTTGTGTGTGTGTGTTCAGCGCTGCGTCGTCTTTTCTTAATGCGTCTCTTAATTTGAACTCGTCTCCTTAATGTCGGGTTAATGTTTCATTATAATATCACAGCGGCGCTGCTACCTGAGCCAGGACCCCACGGAGGCCCTGAACCAGGACCACGAGCAGCAACACACACACACACACAGCACATTACACACATAAACAACAGACACACAGACATACACAGGACATTACACACAGGGATACACACACAGCACATTACACACAGAACATTACACGCACGCACACACACACACACACACACAGGACATTACACACACACACACACAGGGACACTCACACACACAGGACATTACACTCACCCCGGCTGATGGAAGCAGAGTTTCATTAGTGGGATTCTCTCCTCTTTGCTCCTCTCCTCCTCCTCCTCCTCCTCCTCCTCCTCCTCCTCCTTTGTTGTTCATTTCGTTGTTTGTGTTTCAGCGAGGAAGATGTTCCCCAAGAGGAAGCTGGACGACAGCAGGAGCCAGAAAGAGGAGGCGCAGGCCGTGGAGGAGGAGTCGGGTCGGCTGAACAAGCGCCCCCGTGTGGAGAGTGGCGCAGGTACGCCCCCCCCGCCCCCCTGGGGGTCGTGAGGAGAGGCGCGTGTTCTCCTCTAACAGGAGCGTCTGGATCCGTCACGACTTTCTCAAATAGTTTTTTCCAGGCCTGAAAAAGTCCTGAAAAAAAAAAATTACGCCCAAAAGTTTTGTAGAAGTAACCAAACTTAACCCAAACTTAACCAAACGTAACCCTAACTTAACCAAACTTAACCAAACTTAACCCAAACTTAACCAAACGTAACCCTAACTTAACCAAACTTAACCCAAACTTAACCAAACGTAACCCTAACTTAACCCTAACTTAACCAAACTTAACCCAAACTTAACCCTGGGAAGATGTTTAATATCCTCATAATTAAAACGCTTGAAAATATAAGCCGGCGTATGAGAGAACGCACCGGAACGGAAAGGGTTGGTTGCCATAGTAACGGTATTTTAGGGAAGAGGTTGGGTTAATCCACTATGCCGGGGAAGTGTATATTTAGCCATGCTCGTCTACATATGGAAAAGGAGTTTACACAGATTTCAGCAACTGGTCGTGTAAATGTGGTTTGCGGTCCTGGACTGTGATTGGTCCACAGGGGCTCATTAACATAAAGACACTTCATTAGTCAGAGAGCCTCCGCCCTCAGACCTGCTGCCCTGTGCTGCTGCCTGCAGGCGGCAGACAAGACCCTGTGACCGTGACCCTGTGACCTTGTGATCCTGTGACCTTGTGATCCTGTGACCGTGACCATGTGACCCTGTGACCTTGTGATCCTGTGACCCCGTGACCTCATGATCCTGTGATCCTGTGACCTCGTGATCCTGTGACCGTGATCCTGTGACCTTGTGATCCTGTGACCTTGTGATCCTGTGACCGTGACCATGTGATCCTGTGATCCTGTGACCCCGTGACCCTGTGATCCTGTGACCCTGTGACCTTGTGATCCTGTGACCTTGTGATCTTGTGACCCTGTGACCTCGTGACCTTGTGATCCTGTGACCTTGTGATCCTGTGACCTTGTGACCTTGTGATCCTGTGACCTTGTGATCCTGTGACCTCGTGACCTTGTGATCCTGTGACCTTGTGATCCTGTGACCTTGTGACCTTGTGATCCTGTGACCTTGTGATCCTGTGACCTCGTGATCTTGTGACCCTGTGACCTTGTGATCCTGTGACCTTGTGATCCTGTGACCTCGTGACCTTGTGACCCCGTGACCTTGTGACCCGGCCGCTGAGACTTGTTTGTCGATAGCGATTCTCTCCTGCAGGAGTGAAGAGGACAACTTCAAACAATAAATAAATAAATATAACAACATGTTCCCTCAGGGAAGCTGCTGCCGCTTATCTCCTCACTGACTCCCTTTGTGTCTTCTCCTCTGCAGGGAGCACCGAGGAGCCCATGGAGGAGGAGGAGGCGCTGAGCGAGGGTAACGGCCCAGAGGAGGAGGTGAAGAAGAAGAAGGATGTGAAGAAAGCTGAAGCGGTGGAAAGTAAAGCAAAGGAGAAGAAGGATGATGAGAAAAGACCTGTTGGTTCAAAGGAGGAGGAGGAGGAGGAGGAGGAGGAGGAGGAGAAACTAAAAGCTGAAGAAAAGAAAAATAAAGCAAAGGAGAAGTCGGATGATAAGAAAAAGCCACTTTCCAAGAAGATGGAGAAGGAGGAGCTGAAGAAGAAGAAGATGGAGGAGAAGGAGGAGGAGAAGAAGAAGAAGGAGGAGGAGAAGAAGAAGAAGATGGAGAAGAAGATGGAGGAGGAGGAGCTGAAGAAGAAGAAGATGGAGGAGAAGAAGATGGAGGAGAAGGAGGAGAAGAAAGTAAAGAATGCTGAAGCAGCGGGAAAGAAAAATAAAACGAAGGAGAAGACAGAGGATGAGAAAAGGCCTGTTTCCAAGAAGAAGAAGATGATGAAGGAGGAGGAGGAGAAGAATAAAGTGGAGGAGGAGGAAGAGGAAGAAGAGGAGAGCTCTGATGAGAAAGTAAAGAAAGCTGAAGTGGCGGAAAAGAAAAATAAAGCAAAGGAGAAGACAGAAGATGAGAAAAGGCCTGTTTCCAAGAAGAAGAAGATGATGAAGGAGGAGGAGGAGAAGAATAAAGTGGAGGAGGAGGAAGAGGAAGAAGAGGAGAGCTCTGATGAGAAAGTAAAGAAAGCTGAAGTGGCGGAAAAGAAAAATAAAGCAAAGGAGAAGACAGAAGATGAGAAAAGGGCTGTTGTTTCCAAGAAGACGAAGATAGAGGAGCAGAAGAAGATAGAAGAGGAGGAGGAGGAGGAGGAGGAGGAGGAGGAGGTGGTGGTGGTGGTGGTGAAAAAGGACACACAAAAGCAAGAGAAGAGCCCTCAAGGTCAAAGTGTGAAGAAGGAGGCCAGGAGGACTCCCATCAGCAGCTTCTTTGGTGAGGAGAAAGAAAGGGAGCAGAGGAGCGCCTCCTCTTCCTGGAGCACCGCTTCACTCGTTCTCTCCATCTCGTCTTCTGTCAACAGCTCCGAGGAAAGCTGCCGTGAAGACGGAGACGCCGGAGAGGGCCGGCGGCGAGGGGAAGACGAGCGGCGAGGGGAAGACGAGCGGCGAGGGGAAGACGAGCGGCGAGGGGAAGACGAGCGGCGAGGGGAAGACGTCGACGGAGGACGAGAGCGACGACGCCAAAGGGTAACGACAGGAAGTGACCCTCAGTTTATACCGTCTCTATGCTTACCACTATAAATGTCATTTAGCTCCTCAGGGTCATGTATCCTCCTCAAGGTCATTTAGCTCCTCAAGGTCATTTATTCTCCTCAAGGTCATTTATTCTCCTCAATGTCATGTATCCTCCTCAAGGTCATTTATTACCCTTAAGGTCATTTATCATCCTCAAGGTCATGTATCCTCCTCAAGGTAATTTATTACCCTTAAGGTCATTTATCATCCTCAAGGTCATGTATCCTCCTCAAGGTCATTTATCCTCACGGTCATCTTATAGTTCTCAGACCAGCGTCTGACTCGTTTCTTTCCTCCAGAGCGATCTCGGGGTCTTCGGACTACGACCCCTCCAGAGCCGGCTACCACCCGGTGGACCACGCCTGCTGGGGGCGGGGCCAGAAGTACGTCTGGTAGCAGCTGTGATGGCTTTGGTTTTAGTAGATGTCCTGCCTCTCTCTCTCCCCCTCTCTCCTTATATGGAGCATCATTGATTATCCATCTTCTCTCAGACATCTCTCTCTCTCTGATTGCTCTGTACTTGTACATGTGTAATGACAATAAAGTTGAATCTAATCTAATTAACTCGTCCTCCTGCGTCGCCGCTTCTAACCTCTCGCTAACCTCCCTCTAACTACCTGCTAACCTCCCTCTAACCTCCTGCTAACTACCTGCTAACCTCCCGCTAACCACCCGCTAACCTCCTGCTAACTACCTGCTAACCTCCCGCTAACCACCCGCTAACCTCCTGCTAACCACCCGCTAACCTCCCTCTAACTACCTGCTAACCTCCCGCTAACCACCCGCTAACCTCCTGCTAACTACCTGCTAACCTCCCGCTAACCACCTGCTAACCTCCTGCTAACCACCTGCTAACCTGCTAAAATCCCTCTAACCTCCTGCTAACCACCCGCTAACCTCCCTCTAACTACCTGCTAACCTCCCGCTAACCACCTGCTAACCTCCTGCTAACCACCTGCTAACCTGCTAAAATCCCTCTAACCTCCCGCTAACCACCCGCTAACTACCTGCTAACCTCCCTTTAACTACCTGCTAACCTCCTGCTCGTTTCCCTCCAGAGTGCCGTACCTGGCGGTGGCTCGCACCTTTGAGAAGATTGAAGAAGAATCTGGCAGGTAACAAAGCTGCCCCCCACACACACACACACACAGCCTCTGAGCAGTTTGGGGAGAAAGTCAAAGAATATAGAAGATACACAATGACCACTCCCGGGAACATGAATACATGAAGGAGCAGCCCGGGAACATGAATACATGAAGGAGCCTCAGCCCGGGAACATGAATACATGAAGGAGCCTCAGCCCGGGAACATGAATACATGAAGGAGCCTCAGCCCGGGAACATGAATACATGAAGGAGCCTCAGCCCGGGAACATGAATACATGAAGACGTTTAACGGATGATTCACAACTCCAGACGGAGAAGTGAAAACACCTTCGACAGACTTCCTCCTTTTTTAATCTTATGAGGGTATTAAATAACACACACTCTCACACTCACAGAGATATACACACACACACTCTCACACACACACACACACACACACACACTCCCTCGCTCCCTCCTGGTGACCTACAGGGTTTCATAAATGAACTGCTCATCTTCAGCTTCCGTTTCACCCCCAGACAAGGCTCATTTCCCGCCTCCCGGTGTTCAGAATTGGTTAAACTCGTCTTCCTCCTCGTCTTCCTCGCCTCCTTGTTGTCGTTCCCAGGCTGAGGAACATCGAGACGCTGTCCAACCTGCTGCGCTCCGTGCTGCTGCTCTCTCCAGGTAGGTCTTATCTCCCATAATGCACCCTGGTGCAGCTACACAGGCAGCCGGCTGCCAGCCACTCCATCAAAGGGGGGGGGCTCTGGTGTGTGTCTGTTTCTCTTTTATGTGTGTGTGTGGGTGTGGGTGTGGGTGTGTGTGTGTCTCTCTGGTGTGTGTGTGGCCATATTTCTGTCCCTGTGTGTGTGTGTGTGTGTGTGTGTGTATATGTGTGGCCATATGTCAGTGTGTGTGTCCATATGTCCTTGATGTTGTGCGTCTGTACCTGTGACAGTTGTTGTGTCTTCTTCTCTTTGGTTTTACTTTGTTGTTTATGTTTCATACCAGTCAAAATAAAAAATGCTTTTGGGCAAAATGTCACTGTTTAAAATTCAAAACAGTTTTTTGGAAAGCGGGTAGAGGAGGGGGGGGGGGGGGTTTCTGAGTGAGCTGCACTCTTTTATTTCCCGGCTAACGTGCAATGTCACTCTTGTTGTTGCTTTGGAGGCGAGCGCTCTGATTGGCCGAGACGTAAGTGAATTACGTGAGAACGATTTCCTGTGGCGACAGTCGAGTTCGATTCCTGGCAGCCGATAAACAAGTCTGTGTGTGTGTGTGTGTGTGTGTGTGTGTGTGTGTGTGTGTGTGTCTCTCTCTCAATGTCTCTGTGTGTGTGTGTGTGTCTCTCTCTCTCAATGTCTGTGTGTGTGTGTGTGTCTCTCTCTCTCAATGTCTCTGTGTGTGTGGGTGTGTCTCTCTCTCTCTCCATGTGTGTGTGTCTCTGTGTGTGTGTGTGTATGTGTGTGTGTCTCTCTCTCAATGTCTGTGTGTGTGTGTCTCTCTCTCTCTCCATGTGTGTGTGTCTCTGTGTGTGTGTGTGTGTGTGTGTCTCTCTCTCAATGTCTGTGTGTGTGTGTGTGTCTCTCTCTCAATGTGTGTGTGTGTGTGTGTGTCTCTCTCTCAATGTCTGTGTGTGTGTGTGTGTGTGTGTGTGTGTCTCTCTCTCTCAATGTGTGTGTGTGTGTGTGTGTGTCTCTCTCTCAATGTCTGTGTGTGTGTGTGTGTGTGTGTGTGTGTCTTCCAGACGACTTGCTGTGCTGTGTGTACCTGTGTCTGAACCAGCTGGGTCCGGCCTACCTGGGGATGGAGCTCGGCGTCGGGGAGACGGTGCTGATGAAAGCCGTTGCCCAAGCAACCGGTAAGGGGGAGGGGGAGGGGCCTAAATGCTCGCTCCTCGCCGTCGGCCTCGCCACTCACCCGTCTCTCCTCTCCCAGGCCGCCAGTTGGACAAGATCAAGGCGGCGGCGCAGGAGAAGGGCGACCTGGGCCTGGTGGCCGAGAGCGCCCGCAGCAGCCAGCGCACCATGTTCACGCCCGCACGCCTCACCGCGGGGGGCGTGTTCACCAAGATCAAAGACATCGCCAACATGAGCGGGAACTCGGTATGGGGGGGGGGCCTGGGTCACGTGGGGAGGGAGGGAGGGAGGGAGAGAGAGAGAGAGTTTTGGAAGAAAAACAAACGATACAAATAAATGAATTGATATCGTCCAAAGTGAGCAGAATGAGGGCGGATGAGGGGTGGGGCTTGAGAGGGATGGGGGCGGGGCTTAACAGTTTTATTTGGCTCTTTCAGTCTTTTTGAACACGTCTCATAAACATTTAGTTCCCTCTTCTTCCCCCGTGGCTGCTGGCCTCCTTTCCTACTATTATTATTATTTTGTAACGCTCTGGATTGAACATGAAGTTTTCGTTTGCTTGTGACCTCGTTGCATTCCCCCTCTCTCTCTCTCTCTCTCTCCGTCTCTCCGTCTCTCTCTCTTCTCTCTCTTCCTCCCGTGAATCTCAATTTCCTCCCGTCTGCCTCAGGCCATGAATAAGAAAATCGACATCATCAAAGGACTCTTTGTGGCGTGCCGCTTCTCAGAGGCTCGCTACATCGTCAGGTAGAATCACACACACACACACACACACACACACACAGACACATATATATATACACACACACACATATATATATATATATATATATATACACACACACTTACACAGACACACCGACATGTCTTTGTCTGGAGTGTGTTTCAAGGTGCAAAGGGGGCGTGGCCTCTGACGGGGCTGTGTGTGATTGGCAGGTCGCTGGCGGGGAAGCTGAGGATCGGCCTGGCGGAGCAGAGCGTCCTGTCGGCGCTCAGCCAGGCCGTGTGCCTGACCCCCCCCGGACAAGGTGAGCGGCACGGCCCACGGGCACCGGTTCAGTCTGGTCTGGTCTGGTTCAGTCTGGTTCAGTCTGGTTTATTCTGGTTTAGTTTGATTTGGTCTAGTTTAGTCTGGTCTGGTTCATTCTGGTTTAGTCTGGTCTGGTTTATTCTGGTCCATTCTGGTTTATTCTGGTTCAGTCTAGTCTATTCTGGTTTATTCTTCTGGTTAATTTTGGTCTATTCTGGTTTGGTCTGGTTTAGTCTGGTCTGTTCTGGTTTAGTCTGGTTTATTCTGATTCAGTCTAGTCTATTCTGGTTTATTCTGGTTCAGTCTAGTCTATTCTGGTTTATTCTTCTGGTTAATTTCGGTCTATTCTGGTTTGGTCTGGTTTAGTCTGGTTTGTTCTGGTTTATTCTGGTTCATTCTAGTCTATTCTGGTTTATTCTGTTGACGCCAGTCTTCAAGAGTCTGAGGGGGAAGGTTACAAAAGGTCGGGTTCGTTAAGAAAGATATTCCCAGTCTGAAGAAGAGCTCTGAAATACCCATCACCATAACATCCCATAACATCCCATAACATCCCGTCTGATGCGTCAAACTCAAACTGCTGACGTCTCACTCAGAGCGGGTGGGAGCCGCTGGAAGCTCATCGTTACTAATTATTATTAAAGCATGCGGCGTTATCGAGATATCCTGAATGACGTAACCCGCTAAAAACAACAACTGGGAGATCACACACAAACACACTCACACACACACAAACACACACACACGCACACACGCACACACACACACACACGCACACACACAAACACACACACACGCACACACGCACACACACACACTCACACACACGTGGAAAGGTGAGGCAAGAAGTCACACCGTTCATTTATAGCCGTGTTGACGGCGTGTTGGACTCTGGTGAAACATGAATATTCATGAGCTCCGGCGGCTGCGTGGCGGAGGGAACTCATCCCTGACTTATTAGCATTCGCGGCTCATTCGTGACCCGGAGGTTTTGCTTTTTAATAAGTCAATTAGACCAGAGGCTCCGTGGGGAAATTTGCATTGATCGTGTTTGAAATGTTTTTAAAATAAATAATTTGTATTTATTTATTTCAGTATAGTTTCATCACGTCTCCGGTCAACGTAGAGGAAGGAGGTGGATAATTAATGCGGTTGAATTATTTTAGTATTGGCTCTCGTTTTAAATGCGTTCTGATCAGTGGTTGCCATGGCGACACCGACACGCCGTCTTTCCGGATCGAGTTGTCCGCCTTGTTTTGTTTCCGCATCTCAACTTTCATCCAGCAAATGTTCAAACGCCGATCCGTCTCCCTCCGCCCCTCCTTCTTTTCCCTCCCTCATCCCTCCTTTCCTTGTAGATTTCCCCCCCGCCGTGCTGGACGCCGGGAAGGGGATGAGCGCCGAGAGCCGGCGGGCCTGGATCGAGGAGAAGAGTCTCATCCTCAAACAGACGTACTGGTAACTGGAACCATTAAGCCACTTTCAAGCCTAGTTTATGCTTCTCCGGCGCGTCGCGCCGCGTCGACGCAGACCCGACGCTGAGCCTGACGCACGCCTCCAAAACATCCTAACTACGCGTCGAGTTGACGCGGACCGCAAGCGCTGTGATTGGTCCGCTCAGAACGTGACTCCCGGCAGTAAGTATATTTTCCGGTCTGTCTTCCTACACCGCCATTTTTAAAAGTTATCGTGGACCGGTAGCAACAATGGACCAAACAGAAGACTGTGGCCGGAAGAAAAAGCACGGATTCGGCTATAATCCATGAAACCACAACGACACACAGACACACACACACACACACACACACACACACACAGCCACACACCCCTGGCGACGTGGCGCAGAGCAACGCGTCCCTCGATGCAGAACTTCGAATGCTCAAGGTCCGCGGCGCGTAGACGCGCGTCGACACGCCGGAGAAGCATAAACTAGGCTTAAGCCCCGCCCCTCATCCTCTCATAGGCCCCACCCCTTATCCTCACTCATAAGCCCCAACCAACCCCACATCCTCACTCCCTCATAAGCCCCACCCCTCACCCTCCCTCATAAGCCCCACCCCTCATCCTCCATCATAAGCCCCACCCCTCATCCTCCCTCATAAGCCCCACCCTTCATCCTCCATCATAAGCCCCACCCCTCACCCTCCATCATAAGCCCCCCCCTTCATCCTCCCTCATAAGCCCCGCCCCTCATCCTCCCTCCCTCATAAGCCCCACCCCTCATCCTTTCATAAGCTCCACCCCTTATCCTCACTCATAAGCCCCAACCAACCCCACATCCTCACTCCCTCATAAGCCCCACCCCTCACCCTCATTCATAAGCCCCGCCCCTCATCCTCCCTCCCTCATAAGCCCCACCCCTCATCCTTTCATAAGCTCCACCCCTCATCCTCCCTCCCTCATAAGCCCCGCCCCTCATCCTCACTTTTCACCTTGAATAATATCGATTCACTCATTTTCATTGTTTGTTGTTCTTCCCAAACTCCCCCCCCCCAGCGAGATGCCCAACTACGACGTCCTCATCCCCGTCCTGCTAACAAAAGGCATCGACGAGCTGCCCAATCACTGCAAGCTGACTCCAGGTAGGCGGCCAATCAGGAAGCAGCGTGCGTCTCATCGATCCGGTCAGGAAGTGGACTAAGACTTACTGACGAGTAGCCACGGCAACGCGAGCGGCCACGCCTCCATCTGAGAGTCAGCGAGGGTCGGCCGTTGGTCGGGGAGGGAATGTAGGCGCGCCTCCTCCGGCCGGGAAAACGGCGTTACGGGAAGAGTGTTTCCTTTAAGTGGAGGTCGTTAAAGGAGGAAAGAGTTCACTTCCTGGTCGCTCCGCTCTCCGTCTGTCTGGACTGCTTCAGAAAGCTTGACTTAGTGGAGCAGCAGGGGGGGGGGGGAAAAGGGGGGAAAGTTGGAGAGATGGAGATGAAGGGGGAGGGAGAGAAAGGGGGAGGGAAGAGAGGGGGAGGGGTGAGTCATATAACTTTCCTCCGTCACGTTGTGGGCGTGAAGCTCGAGTGCCAATGAAGTCGGTTTCACAGCTCCTGTTGTTATGATGTGATCCGCTTCGCTGTTAGAACCTGGAGGCCTGTTAGCGGGCTCACACACACACACACACACACACACACACACACACACCAATAAAAGTTCTCCTGTGCTTCCTCACAATTAGTTCCTCAACTTTATGAAAAATGCATGACCGCATATGTATTTTTGCTTATTAGCGCCCCGCCGTGTCGTCGCTTCCTCTCCTCTCACGAGTTCTCATTCCCCCCGCCTCAGGTGTGCCCCTCAGACCCATGCTGGCCCACCCCACTAAAGGCGTCGGCGAGGTGATGAAGCGGTTCGACGAGGCGGCGTTCACCTGCGAGTACAAATACGACGGAGAGCGAGCACAGGTGTGTGTGTGTGTGTGTGTGTGTGTGTGTGTGTGTGTGTGTGTGTGTGTGTGTGTGTGTGTGTGTGTGTGTGTGTGTGTGTGTGTGTGTGTGTGTGTGTGTGTGTGTGTGTGTGTGTGTGTGTGTGTGTGTGTGTGTGTGTGTGTGTGTGTGTGTGTGTGTGTGTTCTTTTCAGATAAACAGTATAAAGCTTCTTTTGCCTTCAGGCAGAGAACACTGCTTCTGCCATTGTGCACCAAGGGGAAGGGGGGTCAGTGTGGGGGAGGGGGGGGGTGAAGGAGTGACTCATGAGAGGGAACCCGGAGACGGGTAGATAGAGAGAGGGAGAGGGAGAGGGGGAGAGAGAGAGACCTTGTGACAGACAGAGAGAGAGAGACGCACAGCAGTGGGGTAGAGAGACCCAGTGAGAGACAGACAGAGAGAGACCAAGTGAGACAGACAGACAGACAGACAGACAGAGGGAGAGAGACCCATTGAGAGACAGAGACCCAGCCTGTAATGTAAACCCCTCCGGCTCTATTGTTAATTTTGGACAGTCATACCAATAAAGTGCCTTTGAAATGAGGGAGAGATACAGAGGGAGAGAGACAGAGGGAGAGATACAGAGGGAGAGAGACAGAGGGAGAGAGACAGAGGGAGAGAGACAGAGGGAGTCTCTGGGGTCTCACTGCAGTGAACAATACCTCCAACAGCCAGCAGAGGGACTCTTGACACACCACTCGGCTAAAGTGTGTGGAATCAAAATAACTGCTTATGCATTCATGGCAGTGAGCGTCCCGTCTGATTTGTTGTGTTTCTCTTTTTAGTTTATATATCTTAGGCGATGCTCATTGATCAGGGGGGGGGGGTATAAGGAACACGACGACTATAAGAACCGTCCACATTGAGAAGTCGAAGCGGCGTGTAGTGATCGCGCTTACAGGGGCCAATCGCTTCTCTGGATCGATGAGCCACAGGCCCCGCCCCCTCCTGCTGTCACTCACCTGGCCGCTGCTGGGACAAAGCCGTCCCTCGCTGAGGGGTCTTGGCACCGAGCCAGTGAATGGATATGACTTCATATCCATATGATTAATCAATTAATGTCCTTTAGGGAGCATTTAAAATACAGAAAAACAACAAAAATGGGTTATAATAATAATCTATTGATGACGTGCCGAGTTCACATTTGACACGGTTATTACGTTGACGCTGTTTACATTATTATGTGACGTTCTTCACATTATTACGTGACACGGTTATTACGTGACATGGTTATTACGTGACACGGTTGCTACGTGACACGGTTCACATTATTACGTGTCACGGTTATTACGTTGACGCTGTTCACATTATTACGTGTCACGGTTATTACGCGACACGGTTACTACGTGACGCTGTTCACATTATTACGTGACACGGTTATTACGTGACCGTTCACATTATTATGCGACACTCTCATTATTACGTGATACGGTTATTACGTGATACGGTTATTTCGTGACGCTGTTCATATTATTACGTGACGCGGTTATTTCGTGACGTGGTTCACATTATTACGTGACACTCACATTATTACGTGACACGGTTATTACGTAACTGTTCACATTATTTCGTGACGATGTTCACATTATTACGTGATGTGGTTCACATTATTACGTGACATTCACATTATTACGTGACACTCACATTATTACGTGATGTGGTTCACATTATTACGTAACGATGTTCACATTATTACGTAACGCTGTTCACATTATTTCGTGACGTTCACATTATTACGTGACACTCACATTATTACGTGATGTGGTTCACATTATTACGTGACGCTGTTCACATTATTACGTGACGCTGTTCACATTATTACGTGACGCTGTTCACATTATTACGTGATGTGGTTCACATTATTACGTAACGCTGTTCACATTATTTCGTGACGTTCACATTATTACGTGACACTCACATTATTACGTAACGCTGTTCACATTATTTCGTGACGTTCACATTATTACGTGACACTCACATTATTACGTGATGTGGTTCACATTATTAGAGGTTGATGTCACGTTATTGTTTCCCTGTTTTGACATTTTAATGATCAAGCAGTTGATTTAATCTGGTTAACAGGTGATTAGCATGCTGATCAGCCTCCTTCCCCTCTGTGTGTGTTTATTAATTGTCATATTTCCCTCCACAGATTCACATTCTGGAGAGCGGCGAGGTTCGAGTGTTCAGCCGCAACCAGGAAGACAACACAAGCAAATACCCCGATATCATCTCTCGCATCCCGAAGGTGAAACACTTGAGCACACAGAGCGCTGCAGCCCCCCGGGGTGAGGGGGTGAGGGGGGGTTGATTCTCATATGAGGGCTTGTACAGCAGTGCGGATAACAACTGCACTCATTCATCTCTCTCTCTTGTATTTCATTTTGTTTGTGTCATCCGTCTGCTCTCTCCGTCTAATTCCCCTCAAGGTGCATTTGTTCCTGTGCTGCTGGTCTTTACCCCCCCGACCCTCCCCTCAGGCCTCAAGCACTCTCGCTGCTTTTTAAACATTTCTTTTTATTCAGAGAGACGGTCGTTTAAAAGCAGCTTGCGGAGCTCCGTCTCTCTAATGGGAACTCTGGTGGTTTTAACTGTAGCTGTGGAGTCGGGCTGCTTCTCCGAGGGAGAGGTCTCCAGCACCGGGCCGGGTCACCCGTCCTCTCTCCTCTCTCTCCTCTCTCTCTTTCTCTCTCTCTCTCTCTCTGGTCCACTTGACTGTCACAGTCGAGGCGGCAGCAGTTTAAAGATGAGAGGAGAAAGAGGTGCATGATGGGAGGCTGCACAGCAGTCGAGGCAGCTGGTTGACGGGAAGACATTGTTGTATCCGGGCCGCTGTAACCTGGGTTATGGGTCAGGGATGCATTCTCTCTACTGACCAGCAGGGGGCGACTCCTCTGGTTTAAAACAAGACTGAGGTCAAAGGACTCTTACTTCTCTAAACATGGTGAACATGAGTTCATGCTCTCAGTCTTCAGGCCTCACTCCATCACGATGTTCACGATGTTCACGATGTTCACGATGTTCACGATGTTCACGATGTTCCCGTTCTGAGGGAATGGACTATGAGGCTGATGTGCTTTAGGGGCGGGGCTACTCGGTGATTGACAGGTCTCTTTCAGTGCTCTTTTTTTCTTCTTCTTGTTCTACTTCTTCTTGTTCTTCATCTTGTTATTATTCTTTTTCTTGTTCTTCTTGTTCTTCGTCTTCTTATTTTTCTTTTTCTTGTTCTTGTTCTCTTTCCGCTTGTTCTTGTTCTTCTTGTTCTTGTTCTTCTTGTTCTTGTTCTTCTTCTTGTTCTTGTTCTTCTTGTTCTTGTTCTTGTTCTTGTTCTTGTTCTTCTTGTTCTTGTTCTTGTTCTTGTTCTGTTCTTGTTCTTGTTCTTCTTGTTCTTCTTGTTGTTGTTCTTGTTCTTGTTCTAGTTATTATTCTTGTTGTTCTTCTGCTTCTTGTTCTAGTTCTTGTTCTTCTTGTTCTTGTTATTCTTGTTCATGTTCTTGTTCTTCTTGTTCTTGTTCTTTTTCTTCTTTTTCTTGTTCTTCCTCCTTTGCTTCTTGATGATACCCGTTCTCCCCCCCTCCCCCTCCCCCCTCACACTATTCACCGTTGTTTTCCCACCTCTCTCTCTCTCCCTCTTGTCTCGTTCATTCACATATGTTCTTCTTCTTCCTGTCGATGCGTCTGCCGTCTTCTCTCGCCCTTTATTGTGTTCACTTGTTTTTCCCTCGTCTCCCAATTTGTCTTCCCCAACACATTCCCCTCCCCCTCTTTTTTCAAAACCTCTGCTCAACTTGTTTATTCAGTTAATTAGTTTCTCCTCCTCTTCTCTCTCTCTCTCTAGTTTCTCACCGGTACTTCTGCATAAACAGGAATTCGTTTTTTTGGGGTGGGATGAAAAAGTTTCAGTTTTTTTCTCGCTTCCGTCTCATCGCCCGACAACCGGCGGCGGCGGCGTGTTTTACGTGATTCGCCACGATGTTCTTCTCCGTTGACGACGTTGACTTCATCGTAACTGGAAAACATCCACGTCTGTCTTTAAGGAAATGAATTCCTCGTCGTAACAAACAGACGAGAATCACTCCAGGAAACGACTCGCGAATAAAAATGTGTCATTATTAGACGTCGCGTTGTCATGGCGATGTGCGTGTGTGTTTGTGTGTGTGTGTGTGTCTCTCTCTAAGGCACCTTGCTGCATTGTGTTGCATATTAATGAGGGAGGAGGAGAGATCCTTCCTGCTCCTGATTATGAATTTATATTTATTAATGAATATTAATCCCATTAATGCGTCACGACCCCGTGAGCTCACGGCTCCGACGCGCCGCTCACTGCTGATTGAGTCCTCACAGCTCTCACGCTGAAGCTTACATTCAGGGATTAGGAGGGGGAGGGGGAGGGGGGACACAATGATACACAGGTTTGTGTGTAGTGATCTCTTTTGTGTTTGTCTGGGTCTGTGTGTCTGTGTCTGCTCCTCTGCGTGTGTGTTTGTTTTGTGTGTGTGTGTTTGTTTTGTGTGTGTCTGTTTAAGTGTTTGTTTTGTGTGTGTGTGTGTTTGTGTGTTTGTTTTGTGTGTGTGTCTGTGTGTGTGTGTGTGTTTGTTTTGTGTGTGTGTCTAAGTGTGTCTGTTTCTTAAGTGTGTTTGTTTTGTGTGTGTGTGTGTGTTTGTTTTGTGTGTGTCTGTTTCTTAAGTGTTTGTTTTGTGTGTGTGTGTGTTTGTGTGTGTTTGTTTTGTGTGTGTGTCTAAGTGTGTGTCTGTTTCTTAAGTGTGTTTGTTTTGTGTGTGTCTGTGTGTGTGTGTGTGTGTGTGTGTTTGTTTTGTGTCTGTTTCTTAAGTGTGTTTGTTTTGTGTATGTGTGTGTGTGTTTGTTTTGTGTGTGTTTGTTTTGTGTGTGTGTGTGTGTGTGTGTGTGTGTGTGTCTCTGTGTGTGTGTATTTTGTGTGTGTTCTAGTCCTCATATGAGGACCAGTTCCTCCAGAGTCTCCTATGTCCCTCTTCTTTTTCTTCAGATTTACAATCATCTTCTCTTTGATCTTGAACTCCTCCTCTTCTTCCTCCTGCATGTCATCTCTCCATATCTTCTCTTTGATCTTGAACTCCTCCTCCTCCTCCTGCATGTCATCTCTCCGTTTATTCCCGGTTGTTGTTGTTTACACCAACAGGTGATGAAGGACTCGGTGGTCTCCTGCGTCCTCGACTCGGAGGCCGTGGCCTGGGACCGCGAGAAGAAACAGATCCAGCCCTTCCAGGTCCTCACCACCCGCAAGAGAAAGGTAGAGGAGGAGGAGGAGGAGGAGGAGGGGGGGAGGAAGGAAGGAGGAAGAAAGGGGGGGGAAGGAGGAGGGGGGATTGGAGTAGGAGAAGAGGGAGGAAAGAAGAAGGAGGAGGAGATGACGAGGGATGAGAGAAGAGGTGTAGAGGTAGGAAAGGATGAGGAGATGAGAGGAGGAGGGGAGGTTTAGAGGGAGGAAAAGAGGAGGAGATGATAAGAAGCATGAAAGGAGAGGAGGATGAGAGTAGAGGGAGAGGAGGAAGAGATGATGGGATGAGAGGAGACGAAGGAGAGGAGAGAGGAGGGAAAACAAGACTGAGATAAAGACCTGAAGGAGAGGTCGATAACGGAGTGAAATGATGGAGTGAGGAGAAGAGGAGGAGAGGAGGAGGCAAATGTCAACAAGGGTTTTTTCTCCAGTTCTGATCAGAATAACCTCTCCACCAATCACATTAGAGGGAAACGTGTCTCCTCCAGGAAGAGGAGGAACGAGAGGGAGAGGAAGAGAGAGAGGGAGCGGTGAAGGGGAACGCCGTAATGAAAGTGATTATTATCCCCATGATTTTATTTTGTAGGATTTCTTCGTGATGCACAAACTGATCGCGATGCCGTCGGCCGTCTCGCTTTAGCTTCTCGCCGAAATGAAATCTTTTGAGACGACGAGATATGAACTAATTAAACGAGGTTTATTGGCGAAGGAGAAGGTAAATGAGGGAGGGGGGGCGGAGGGGGGGCGGAGGGGGGGGTCTGAAGGCCAATGAGGCTTTATTGGAGACGTTTGGCATTTCGTTTTGCATTCCTGAGCCTTCACGTGTTTGGAATATCAAGTTCTCAAAGTGGAGAGGGCGGGGCTTAGGGGAACGTCGGGCTTAACGGAAAGTCTGGCTCAGTGGAAAGTCGGGTTTAGGTGGAAAGTTGGCCTTAGCAGGGTTTTTCCTGGGTCAAAATGGGTCTTCAGTGCTCCGAAAAAGAGTTGTTGACGGGGAGCAGACTTTTTTTTGCCTTAGGCGCTCGGGGAAAAAGGCTCAGGCGCACGCCCACATTTTCTCTATGCAGGAAAAGCCCTGCTTAGGCAGAAAGTCGGGCTTGGGCAGAAAGTCGGGTTTAGGCGTAAAGTTGGCCTTAGGCAGAAAGTCGGGTTTAGCGGAAAGTCGGGCAGAAAGTCGGGCTAAGGCGGAAAGTCAGGGGTAGCGTAAAGTCGGGCTTAGGCGTAAAGTCAGGCTAAGGCGGAAAGTCGGGTTTAGGCGGAAAGTTGGCCTTAGGCAGAAAGTCGGGCTTGAGCGGAAAGTCAGGAGTAGCGTAAAGTGGGGCTAAGGTGGAAAGTCGGGCTAAAGCGAAGTCGGGTTTAGGCGAAAAGTCGGGCTTAGGAAGACAGCCGAGGAGAAACTAGCAATAAGGCTGGAAGAGGAAACCCACGAGGAGGTGCGATGCTGTTAGAAGGGGGGGGGGGGGGACTTTTAGGATGAGCAGGAGAAATCAAAGAGCTCTTTGTAGCAGGTCCCACGGCCGGTGTTAGAGATTTGTGAATAAGACGAGTCGATTTGCATATCTCTGTCAGGGGGGAAATATAAAAAGTGTGTGTGCGTGCGTGTGTGTGTGTGTGTGTGTGTGTGTCTGCAGGATGTGGATGCCTCGGAGATCAAAGTCCAAGTGTGTGTGTACGCCTTTGACCTCCTCTATCTCAACGGAGAGGTAAGACCTGCCGCTGACCAGGGAAACATTGCCCGGAGATCTCTCTCACATATAGAGTGTGTGTGTGTGTGTGTGTTCATTGTTTGTGTGTGTGTTCATTGTGTGTGAGCACACCTGCGTGCTGGTCGCTCCGCTGAGACACCGACGTCGTCCCTGAATGCCAATGACGGTGCGACTGGAGTCCGTAACCAGATCATGATTGTGGCGCTCATTGTCATTCCAGCAGGGTGTGTGTGTGTGTGTGTGTGTGTGTGTGTGTGTGTGTGTGTGTGTGTGTGTGTTGTGGGATTTAGTGTGTGTGTGTCTTGAAACCCACACAATTCCCCACACATTATTTTAAGGCTAATTCCCTTAAAGAGCCGTAAACTAAATGCAAAACGGATGTTTTTCCATCAGCCGCCGTGCGAGTATTCCCCGGTGGCCGGAGACGGAACTGCAGGATTAAAACAGCGCCCGTAACTCTGGAGTTGCTGCTGCTTCCCACCTAATGTAGCATTTATGTAAATGCTATAAACTCTATTCTCTCAGGATGCACACTCTTCTTTTATTTTAGGCTGAAGCTCTTTTTTTACACATTTATTTATTATGTATTTATTATTTATTGGTCGTCTCTCTTTTCTCTGAATGAACCCGCCATGCAGCCGGGGCCGCGACCTCGAGCCTGGGACTGTCTCTGGTCACCTAGTGCCAATCCCTGATGAAATATGAAGGGTGTGTGTCTGTCCCTGTGTGTGTGTGTGTGTGTGTGTGTCTGTGTGTGTGTGTGTGTGTGTCTCTAGTTGGTATTCCATCCTTGTCATCGCAACGCTCCAAGCGACGAAGAGGAAATGGTTGTAATGATACACACTTTTGCTATTTGTAATGATCCGTCTCTTTTGTCTCTGTGTGTGTGTGTGTGTGTGTGTGTGTGTGTGTGTGTGTGTGTGTGTGTGTGTGTGTGTGTGTGTGTGTGTGTGTGTGTGTGTGTGTGTGTGTGTGTAGTCTCTGGTGCGACAGCCGTTGAGTCGGCGTCGGGCTCTGCTCAAAGAAAGTTTCTCAGAAGTGGAGGGAGAGTTTGTGTTCGCCCGATCCATCGATTCCGACAACACGGACGCCATCGCGGAGTTCCTGGAGCTGTCAGTCCGAGGTGTGTGTGAATATATAAGTGTGTGTGTGTATATATAAGTGTGTGTATAACTGTGTGGGTGTATTCATGATTGTGTGTTGGACGGAGATGCAGCTTCCTACTTCTTTTCTGCTGTCTTGAACCTTTTTTGTGAGTGTGTTGGATACAAGTTTCAGTGTGTGTGACTGAGTGTGTGTGTGTGTGTGTGTGTGTGTGTGTGTGTGTGTGTGTGTGTGTGTGTGTGTGTGTGTAGACTCCTGCGAGGGTCTGATGGTGAAGACTCTGGAGAAGGATGCCACCTACGAAATTGCCAAGCGCTCTCACAACTGGCTCAAGGTGTGTGTGACGCAGCGTCAGCTGACCTGTGTGTGTGTGTGTGTGTCACAATAAGAAGGTGGTCACACACACATACACACACTCATGACGTGACGCGTCTCCCCGCAGCTGAAGAAGGACTACCTGGACGGCGTGGGCGACACCGTGGACCTGTGTGTGATCGGCGCCTACCTGGGGAAGGGCAAGAGGGCGGGCGCCTACGGGGGCTTCCTATTGGCCTGCTACGACGAGGACAACGAGGAGTTCCAGTCCGTCTGCAAGGCAAGCCTCTTCATTATCAATACACACTGCCCCCAAAGGTTTGGGGTCACGGAGGGGCTTTTTCTTCCTTTGTTCTGTCTTTTCCAATGAAAATGACATTGAATTAATCATAAATACACTCTTTACATAGTTAATGTGTAAATGACTGTTCTCTGGTGTGTAGAGGCCCATCTCCATGTTCTAGTGGTACATTGTGTTATCGCCTTAGAAGACGAGCAGAGGGGTAGAACCCCCTTGGAACCTTTTTTTTTTCCTAACTTTTTATTTAGCATTTTCCACAAACAGATTATTCCTTGACATTGAAACCCTTTTTATGTGAGCGCAGCTGAAAACAGTTATGCTGGTGAGAGAAGCTCTAAAACTGGCCTTCCTTTGAGCCACAAGAAGAACAACATTAATATTTACAATGAAAATCATTATTTATAACCTTGTTAATGTCTTGACTATATTTTATATTAATCTTATATTCATTTAATAAATAAAAGTGAGTTTTCATGGAAAACACAAAATGTTCTCGGTGACCCCAAACTTTTGAACGGTAGTGTATGTTACATATACAGCTTAATATTTATATATATATTTTAATATTGTGATTTCATTTACATAATACGGTCTCTTAAGTACCGGAATGAAGCGTCTCCATCCGGTGCTTTCGAAGGACCTCCCCTCAGGTTGCCGCCCCTGGGTCCTAAGCCCCTCCCCGTTTGGCTTCTAAAGTCATCAATCAACCGCGCTATGAGCGATCGGTGTGTGTTTCTCTTGTTGTTGTTGTTGTTGTTGTTGTTGTTGTCTGTGGGTAATGTGAGCTAAAGAGCTTCTAATGTTTTGTTCCGCATTATAGAACATGTCGGTTAAAGCCACAGAACTTATTTTCTGCAATAATCCAGATATAATTGGCTCTTTTGTCTCGAGAGCCAGAGGGACGCTAATGTTTTGGGTTTGGCTTAAAAAGATCTGTCGTCCCCGAGGAGCTCCAGTGTTCTTCTGTTCGTCGGCTGCTCTCACTGGCTCACCGCGGAGCACATTAACACAGACAGATTAATGTGTTTTGATGTATATTAATACGTATATGTATGTATTTATATATGTATAAATATATATATATATGTATGTATTTATATAAATATGTATTTATATATATATATTATAAATATGTTAATATATATACATATTAATACTTATATATGTTAAATATACCTATATATTATACATATGTTAATAAATACATATTAATACTTATATATGTTAAAATATACCTAAATATGTTAATATATATATACATATTAATATATATATATATATATATATATATATATATATATATATATATATAGTAAAGTGGTCGTTCTCCAAACATTTGAGCTGAATAGACCCTCCGTGTCTTTGTGTCTTTATTGTCGACTCTCAGGAGCTTCGACACACAACTATCTACTGAAGTGTTCAGTTGACTTCAGCGTGAAACTCAAATAAAGGAAACGCGCCGAACGGATGTGATCAATATTCACTTAGCTTTATGAGGGGGGGGGGGGGTGTTAAACCTCCAGCGCCGTGCAGCGCCCCCCCCCCCCCTCCAATACAACTAAAAAAGACATCACCAAGGAAACTGTGTTTCTCTGGTGTGTGTATGTGTGTGCGTGTGTGATTATCTGGTGTGTGTGTGTTTCTCTGTAGTGTTTGTTTGTGTGTGTGTGTGTGTGTTTCTCTGGTGTGTGCGTGTGTGGTTGTGTGTGTTTCTCTGGTATGGCGTGTGTGTGTGTGTGTGTGTTTCTCTGGTGTGTGTGTGTGTGTGTGTGTGTGTGTTTCTCTGTAGTGTTTGTTTGTGTGTGTGTGTGTATGTGTGTGTTTCTCTGGTATGGCGTGTGTGGTTGTGTGAGTGTGTCTCTGGTGTGTGTGTGGTTGTGTGTGTAGGCGTGACTGGGTGCATCCCAGGATACGGTGTAAGCGTGTCTTGGCGCGGGCGTGACCACTGATGTGCGTCTTCTGGATAATAAGAGCGTGAACAAGCTTAGAGTATGACATCACAGATCATACATCCCTCACACACACACACACACACACACACACACACACACACACTCCTCCCCCTCCTGTAACTTTTATGTCTCCATCCATGAAAAGGGATTTATTTGGCGAGCAGCTTCACTTTCATGTCCTCCCAGGCGTTCACACCTGGGAGTCGCCGGTGGCTGTTTGAGTTGAAACGACCTCCGAGCGCCGGGCGCCGTCTCCTCCTTCACGCGGGAGGAGGAGGAGGAGGAGGAGGAGGAGGAGGCCGCGTGGGATGAAGAGCGCCGCCCCTTTTGTCTGTTATTGATTCTCATCCTCTTGAAACTAAGAGGTTTTTGGCAGTTACACTTTGTTCTTTCTTTAAAATCACCTCCCACCGCACACAGCGGGCCGTAGAGGCCTCCGAGAAGTGAAACACGAGAGCACTTCGATTTCAAAATAAAGTGACGGACATGTAGCATAAAGTCTCTGAATTTCAGAATAAAGTGACGGACATGTAGCATAAAGTCTTTGAATTTCAGAATAAAGTGACGGACATGTAGCATAAATTATTTTAATTTCAGAATAAAGTGACGGACATGAAGCATAAAGTCTTAATTTCAGAATAAAGTGACGGACATATAGCATAAAGTCTTTTAATTTCAGAATAAAGTGATGGACTTATAGCACAAAGTCTTTTATTCTGAAACAAATTGAATAAAACACCCCCCCAAAAAATCTCAATGCCCTTGACGCGGTCGACTTTCCCTTTTTTCCCAAAAGTAATCTCAACCTTGAGCGAGATCCCGGAGCAGCAACTCTCCGAATGAGAGGAATGATAATGAAAGGGGGGGGGGGGGGGGGATTGGGTTACGCCCCCCCAGCCGCCGAGTTATTTAGACTGCCGCCATTTATTTGCTTCTGAAGAGGTGCTTATTGTGTTGGGTTTTCCCAGGAGTCACAGCGGGCTGCGTGGCGGTTATTGGCGCTGGCGGAGCGTTCAAGTACAGCTGGAACGTGGGACGCGCCGCCTTCAGCTCGACTCCACGAGCCTCTTCTTAATATTCATTTCACCGTCTCACATGGACTTGTAGACTAATCTGGGTACATGATGTGCACCTCAGCCCACTGGGGATTCAGGCTTTCTGAGGGGTGACATGACGCTTCAGGCAAAGCTCGGGGGTGTGTGTGTGTGTGTGTGTGTGTGTGTGTGTGTGTGTGTGTGTGTGTGTGTGTGTGTGTGTGTGTGTGTGTGTGTGTGTGTGTGTGTGTGTGTGTGTGTGTGTGTGTGTGTGTGTGTGTGTGTGTGTGTGTGTGTGTGTGTGTGTGTGTGTGTGTGTGTGTGTGTGTGTCTCATATCTCCGTTTGTCTCTTTCAGATCGGGACAGGCTTCAAGGATGAAGATCTGGAGCAGCATTACAAGTTCTTAAAGGTACGGCGCTAACAGGTTCTTAAAGGTACGGCGCTAACAGGTTCTTAAAGGTACGGCGCTAACAGGTTCTTAAAGGTACGGCGCTAACAGGTTCTTAAAGGTACGGCGCTAACAGGTTCTTAAAGGTACAACACTAACGGGTTCTTAAAGGTACGGCGCTAACAGGTTCTTAAAGGTACAACACTAACGGGTTCTTAAAGGTATGGCGGTAACAGGTTCCTAAAGGTACGGCGCTAACAGGTTCTTAAAGGTACGGCGTTAACAAGTTCTTAAAGGTACGGCATTAACAAGGATTCTGAGGTGAAAAGAGACTGAGCTAGTGCGGCTTGAAAGTCCCCCCCTCCCTTTTTTTCGTTCTGCAAATAATCGTTCCCTCTTCATTCGATCCAACCCTCCGCATCTAAATAGAGACTTTCATGCTAAAATGAGACTGACAACTCCAACACTGCAGTCATTTATTAAGTGCCGCCTCTGGGTACCGGTTAAGTTGCCAAAATGAGAGAAGTGGCAGAAATAAGCTCAGGTATCCCCCCTCTAAAAATAAATGTCCACATGGCGTCTGCTAATCCCAACACGTCGCCTAAAAGGAATTACAAAAATACCGAAAGTGAATCTTTGAGATCGCAAAGCGCTCGTTTCACCGACGACACTCGAACATTATGAACTAATGTAGAAATGTTTCAGAAACTAATATAGAGATAATATTCCCCGTTTGTTCTAGAGGCGTGAAGTAGCCTTAACGGGTTAAGGGTTTAGACTCTGGTACAAACTGCTGCACAAAGCAGAATGCAAGTGAAACGCTGATAGAGGTGGTGGTGTTACCACCTCCTCCTCCTCCTCCCCTCCTCCTCCTCCCCCCAGTGCAGCCCATTCTGTGGTGCTTTGTAATGAGGCCCGCGTCTGGAAGTGATGGATGGGGAGTTGGGCGAGCTGCTGGTGTGGCCGAGTTGCTGCAGGCCAACCGGAGTCCAGACGCGGAGACGATTGACTCTTTTCTCACTCCTCCTCCTCCTCCTCCTCCTCCTCCTCCTCCTCCTCCTCCTCCTCCTCCTCCATCCCTTTTCTTTTGTTCTCACCTTGTGTGACATCTAGAGACTAGAAGATAATCGGCGGTGGTCAGCCTGACTTGTTCAGGGCAACGCGGGGTAAATAATTAAATACAAGCGTTCCTTTTAGTGGGTGGAGTTCTCCGTGTTTAAGTGGCTTCTACTGAGGGAAGTCGTAAAGTCTCCAGTTTAACAACTAAACATAAAGTCAAACTTTCTTCTTCTTCTCTTTCCTTTTTTCTTGCCGCACCATTAATGCTGCACAGTCTGCAGACTGAAGCATTTCTCGCAGCATCAACACCTGCACTTGATTATAATTAGTCTCTTTGAATGTGCGTCTTCACATCTGCCCTCAGAACGGAGGCGTAAACAACACCGATATTTGCATCTCGGTGAAATGGCTCCTGCATATACATCTTTATCTCTCTTTATATATATATATAAATATATATATATATATATCTCAATATGTGTATATATATATATTTATCTCAATATGTATATGTATATTTATCTTTATCTCAATATATATATTTAAATATATATATATATATATATTTAAATATATTCTCATTTCAATATATGTTTAGTTAAATATTTATTTATTTATATATATATATATATATATATATTTATCTCTCTATACATGTATTTCTATATATATTTATTTCTATATATAATTACTTGTATTTATATTTTTATTTATTTCTACATATATATATATCAATATTTATATTTTTATATATATTAATATCTATATCTAGGTGGATATATATATATATATATCTCAATATTTCTATATATATTAATGTGTATATATCTATATGTGTATATATATATATAGATATTAATATAGATTTATATATATAATATATCTAGATATATCTATCTAGATGGATATATATATCTCAATATTTATATAGATATTAATGTTTATATCTATCTATATAGATATTAATATCTATATACATATAATATCTAGATCTATATATATATATATATATATATATATTAATATGTGTATATCTATATATATTAATATCTATATAAATATTGAGATATATATATATATATCCATCTAGATAGATATATCTATCTATATATAGATAGATATTAATAGATCTATCTATATATATCTATCTATCTATCTCTGTGTCTCAACACTGATGTCGGCGGTTTGTGGAGACGCATCGTTATATTTCATAACCATCAGACGCTGATGTTCAGCTGTCGGTGAAGTGTAATGACTCCTGGGTCTCTGGTGAGGATCAGCGTCTCGTTGGCCGCTCCACGCCTCGCGGCTCGTTGTGATTCAGCGGCGTGTCACTGAACGCACCGTGAGGGGAACCGGAGTCCTCCTCCCTTCCCTCTGACCCAGTTCTGTGCACCGAGGCGGCAGAACCAGACGTCTCTGGCGTCGGCGTCGTAAACCGTGCGGGAGGAAAACACTTGGATGTTCAGTCCACGGTTTCCTCACAGGAGGGGGCGGGGCTAGAGCGGAGCGGCAAGCTTACTCCCCGGCTCTTCTACCCGGTAACAAAAGGCGAGCGCACTTCAAGGAGCGGCTCTTTCATGTCGGCGATGCAGCGGGTTTGAGACCCGGCCCTCGGGCGAGCAGGTAGCGGCGGAGGCTCCGCCCCCTTCCCCGTCCCTCGGGATTCACCGTCTCTCCGTCCTCTGCCAAGCCGTTTGATTTGAGTTCTCCACGGCGTTGAGTCTGTGTCTCGAGAGCCTGAGTTAAAATGAATAAATAGTTTTAAAGAGTTTGAAATCTGTTTGTTTTACAAACATCGTCATGATTTTAATCAACTTTCTTCATCACAATAAACATTTAACTGTTCCTCAACTGTTCATGTTTCTCCTTCTTCTCCTTCTTCTCTTCTTCTTCTTCTTCTTCTTCTTCTTCTTCTTCTTCTTCTTCTTCTTCTTCTTCTCCTTCTTCTTATTCTTCGTCTTCTTCTTCTTCTTCTTCTTCTTCTTCTTCTTCTACTTCTTCTTCTTCTAGGAGCACATTCTGCCCAAGCCCCGCCCCTACTATCGCATCGCCCAATCAGCGGAGCCCGACGTGTGGCTGGACGCCGCCCAGGTCTGGGAGGTGAAGTGCGCCGACCTGTCGCTGTCACCCGTCTACAAGGCCGCCATGGGACTGGTCAGCGCACACACACACACACACACACACACACACACACACAGAGTAACAAACACCGACACACACACATTCAGCGCCACACACACACAGTCATACACACAGTCACACACAGTCATACACACACAGTCATACACACACACACACAGTCACACACACACACAGTCACACACACACACACAGTCATACACACACAGTCATACACACAGTCATACACAGTCATACACACACACAGTCATACACACACAGTCATACACACACACACACAGTCATACACACACACACACAGTCATACACACACACACACAGTCATACACACACACAGTCACACACACACACACAGTCATACACACACACACACACAGTCATACACACACAGTCATACACACACACACACAGTCACACACACACACACAGTCATACACACACACACACACACACAGTCACACACACACACAGTCACACACACACACAGTCACACACACACACACACACTGGTCGCGGTCCGTCGGCTGCAGTGAAAGTCACAATTAGAGTCTCGTAATTGAGTTATAAAAAGAGAAGTAGTAAAAGAGGTTTAATGGAACAGATTCTTGTTTATTGCGCATTAGACTCTCGGAGCTCGTGAAGTTCAGAACATCAGCAGAACATCAACAACATGAGCAGAACATCAACAGAACATCAACAACATGAGCAGAACATCAACAACATGAACAGAACATCAACAGAACATCAACAACATGAACAGAACATCAACAACATGAACAGAACATCAACAGAACATCAACAACATGAACAGAACATCAACAACATGAGCAGAACATCAACAACATGAGCAGAACATCAACAACATGAGCAGAACATCAACAGAACATCAACAACATGAACAGAACATCAACAACATGAGCAGAACATCAACAACATGAACAGAACATCAACAGAACATCAACAACATGAACAGAACATCAACAGAACATCAACAACATGAACAGAACATCAACAGAACATCAACAACATGAACAGAACATCAACAGAACATCAACAACATGAGCAGAACATCAACAGAACATCAACAACATGAGCAGAACATCACTGGTCCTCAACCGGTCAGGACCGGTTGTTCCTGACTGGTCCTAAACCGGTCCTGACCGGTTGCTACTGGTCCTGACCGGTTGCTACTGGTCCTGACTGGTTGCTACTGGTCCTGACCGGTCCTGACCGGTTGCTACTGGTCCTGACCGGTCCTGACTGGTTGCTACTGGTCCTGACCGGTCCTGACCGGTTGCTACTGGTCCTGACCGGTTGCTACTGGTCCTGACCGGTCCTGACTGGTTGCTACTGGTCCTGACCGGTCCTGACCGGTTGCTACTGGTCCTGACCGGTTGCTACTGGTCCTGACCGGTCCTGACTGGTTGCTACTGGTCCTGACCGGTCCTGACCGGTTGCTACTGGTCGTCCTGACTGGTTGCTACTGGTCCTGACCGGTTGCTACTGGTCCTGACCGGTTGCTACTGGTCCTGACCGGTCCTGACCGGTTGCTACTGGTCCTGACCGGTCCTGACCGGTTGCTACTGGTCCTGACCGGTCCTGACCGGTTGCTACTGGTCCTGACCGGTCCTGACTGGTTGCTACTGGTCCTGACCGGTCCTGCCCGCCCGCCCTCCCTCAGGTGGACCCGCTGAAGGGCATCTCTCTGAGGTTTCCTCGTTTCCTTCGGATCAGAGACGACAAGAAGCCTGAAGACGCCACGTCTGGAGCTCAGGTACAGGGAGGGGAGAGGTGCACACACACACACACACACACACACACACATAGACACACACAGACACACACACACATAGACACACACACACACATAGGCACACACACACACATAGGCACACACACACACATAGGCACACACACACCCACACATAGACACACACAGGCACACACAGACTCACACACACACACATAGACACACACACACACATAGGCACACACACACACACAGGCACACAGACTCACACACACACACATAGACACACACACACACATAGGCACACACACACACACAGGCACACACACACACATAGGCACACACACACACATAGGCACACACACATAGGCACACACACACACACACACACACAGACTCACACACACACATAGACACACACACACACATAGGCACACACACACCCAAACATAGACACACACACACACACACAGGCACACACACACACATAGGCACACACACACACATAGGCACACACTCTCTCTCTCTCTCTCACTCACACACCCTGTGGTTGTGCAGCGTGTTGTTGACGGCGTTCCTTGATGATTTAAAGTCGTTGTTGTTTCATGACAGCAGCCCACAGCCGGGAGGGACCGCTGGTCCTCCAGAACCTCCAGAACCTCCAGAACCACCGGGGTTCCGCTGGTTCTGGAGGTTCTGCTGGTCTTGATGCACATTGTGGTGGTGGTGATATTTCAGTCTTCCTCCTCGTCTTCACTGAGAACTCGTCACACTTCAAAGCTTCAGATGAATAATGAAACTTATTGAAGTCTTGATCTGCTCCTCCTCCCTCTAATGCTCTCTCTCCCTCTCCCTCCCTCTCTTCTCTCTCTCTCCCTCTCCCTCCCTCTCTTCTCTCTCTCTCTCTCTCCCTCTCTTCTCTCTTCTCTCTCCCTCTCTTCTCTCTCTCTCCCTCTCTTCTCTCTCTCTCTCTCTCTCTCTCTCTCTCACTCTCTCTCTCTCTAGATTGCTGACTTATACAAGAAGCAGCAGCAGATTCAGAACCAGGGGGAGAAAGGTGACCCGGAGGACTACTACTGATCACCAATACATCTGATCACCAATACATCTGATCACCAATACATCTGATCACCAATACATCTGATCACCAATACATCTGATCACCAATACATCTGATCACCAATACAACTGATCACCGATACAACTGATCACCAATACATCTGATCACCAATACATCTGATCACCAATACAACTGATCACCAATACAACTGATCATCAGTATTGGTGATCAGTCCTGATGAATCCTGCCGTCAGTGTGTGTAAATATCTTGTTTCTAAATAAAGGCGAGGTCCACTTTGTCCCTGTGGTTTGTGTTTATTGATCTGAGGCCCTGAACCAATCAGAGGCTGGGGGGGGGGGGGGGGTCATGACATGTGCTGTGTTTCATTCATGTTCCCAGGTGGATGTCTGAGTTCCTCTAGAGAGGGAGGCTTTGAACTCACTCACTCACACACACACACACACACACATACACACACACACACACACACACACACACACACACACACACACACACACACACACAGGGCCTTGCGGCGAGGTCTCCCAGCATGAGGGATGTTGGTTCACATCAAGTCACCGGCTCTTTATTTATTAAATATACAGGACTGTCTCAGAAAATTAGAATATTGTGATAAAGTTCTTTATTTTCTGTAATGCAATTAAAAAAACTAAAAAGTCATGCATTCTGAATTCATTACAAATCAACTGAAATATTGCAAGCCTTTTATTCTTTTCATATTGCTGATTATGGCTTACAGCTTAAGAAAACTCAAATATCCTATCTCTAAATATTAGAATATTTCCTCAGACCAAGTAAAAACAAAGATTTATAACAGCAAAACCAAATCAGACATTGTAAAATGTCCATTAATGCACTCTCATTAATGCAGGACTTGTTGGGAATCCTTTTACGGATGACTGCATCAACGCGGCGTGGCATGGAGGCAATCCGCCTGTGGCATTGCTGAGGTGTTATGGATGCCCAGGAGGCTTCACTAGGGCCTTTAGCTCATCTGCATTGTTGGTCTGGTGTCTCAGCTTCCTCTTCACAACACCCCACACATTCTCTCTGGGGTTCAGGCCAATGGAGGCCAGTAATGCCATGGCCAGGACACCAGTTACTGCTGGTTCTGGCACTGGGCAGGTGCCAGATCATGCTGGGAAATGAGATCCTCATCTCCATGGAGCTTTTCAGCAGACTCTCTTGGTACACAGCTGCATTGACTCTGGACTTGATGAAACCCAGTGGACCAACACCAGCAGCTGGCATGGCTCCCAAACCATCACTGACTGGGAGCTTCACACTGGATTTGATCCACTGGGATGTTGCTCCTCTCCAGCCTTTCTCCAGACTCTGGGCCTTGACTTCCAGATGAAACTCAACACTTGCTTTGGTCTGGAAAGAGGACTTTGGACCCTCTGAGCTGTCTGCTGCTTCTTTCCAGTTCATGAGACATTCAAGTGATGAGTTGAATACCCTAGAGAATACTTTATCATGATATTCTAATGTTTAGAGTTTGAGTTTTCTTAAGCTGTAAGCCATAATCATCAATATTAAAAGAATAAAAGGCTTGCAATATTTCAGTTGATTTGTAATGAATCCAGAATGCATGACATTTTAGTTTTTTTAATTGCATTCAGAAAATAAAGAACTTTATCACAATATTAAAATTTTCTGAGACAGTCCTGTATGTGTTTTATATGTATATACAAAAATGTATATATATATATATACATTTTATACATAAGAATATATATATATTTTAGAGAAATATATATATATTTATATATAAAATATATATGTATTTTATATATAAATTATATTCATATATATAAATTACATATGTTTATATATGTATAAAATATATTGCATACTTTCATACATATAAAATATTTGTTATATATATATCTTTTTACATAAAGTATATATATTTGAGATATATAATTTATTATAGATAGAAGAACATACCCACAGATACATAGTGTGAGTGTCCTGGAAGGTTTATGGATTACCTCCAACGCAGAGGGGGGGGCATCTATACCCCCCCCCCCCCCCCCATGAGGTCTGTCTCGTTCACAATAGCCTCTGTTCTCCACCCTCCAGAACAATGCGTTTGTTCTCTCTCTCTCTCCATCCCTCCCTCTCTCTCATCCCTCCCTCTCGTCTGGCGCTCTCTGTGACATCTCTCCCCGGCAACGGGGGGGGGGGGGGGGGGGGGGGAGCACAGAGCGTCTCCTTGTCCCGATGAGGTCACCATGTTGTTCTAGAGCGTTGGCCGCTAACCTTTCAGATGATGTCACGCCTCCTCTCAACATTTCACACCCACAATGCATTGCAGCCGCCAGCGCCACCATTTACATTTCATTCATGCCCCCCTCCCAACAGGTGACCTGAGGAGCCCTCTCATTGGCTCCACCCCCCAACAGGTGACCTGAGGAGCCCTCTCATTGGCTCCACCCCCCCCATCAGGTGACCTGAGGAGCCCTCTCATTGGCTCCACCCCCCAACAGGTGACCTGAGGAGCCCTCTCATTGGCTCCACCCCCCAACAGGTGACCTGAGGAGCCCTCTCATTGGCTCCACCCCCCAACAGGTGATCTGAGGAGCCCTCTCATTGGCTCCCCCGTTACTCCTCATTGGTCCTTTAATCCGTTTCCTTTTTAACTTTTTTCAACTATTTGAAGTTCCCTGAACTCGTCATGTTCGGGTGTCGCAGACGAGGAGGTGATGCAACACCCCCCATATCTCCCCCTCCCCCCCCATGAAGTCTCCTCCTCAGTGGGTAAAGCAGGTTTTGGGGCCCCCCCCCCCCCCCACCCCCATGTCGCGGTTTAGACGCTGGAGCCAAAGCTCAGGCGGCGAGGCCAACGGGGGGGGAGTCGGGAGTGGAGGAACCCGGGGGGGGGGGCTGAATTGTTAAAATTGTTTAATGCTTTGGGGGGGGGGGGGGTGAGGGGGGGGGCTACTTGGAGGAGAAAACCCCGGAGGAGGCTTCAGGGACGTGGGCAACGTCGTCAAGTAGCTCCTTGTCCTGCACCCTCGTGTGTGTGTGTGTGTGTGTGTGTGTGTGTGTGTGAGTGTGTGTGTGTGTGAGTGTGTGTGTGTGTGAGTGAGTGTGTGTGGAGGAGAAGGATCGTTAATTAGAGTATTAATGCATATTTAAGACATGTGAAAGAAAGATGGAATAAGACCTTCTCTCTCTCTCTTTCTCTCTCTCGTCCTCGTATCACCCCATCTATATATAGCCCCCCCCCCCCCTCTCTCTCTCTCTGACGCCGTCCGTGTTACTGGAACATTGAGGAGTGGGCGACGTGTCTGAGAATATACAGCTTTGTGTTTAGAACAGCAGAGAGAGAGAGGGAGAGAGAGAGAGAGAGAGAGAGGAAGAGAGAGGAAGAGAGAGGATGAAACGCACCATTGACGAGTCGGGCGTCTGCCAGTCGGCTCCCGTCTCTCTCTCCCTCCGTTGTCTCTCTCTCTCTCTCTCTCTCTCTCTCTATCTCCCTCCGTTGTCTCTCTCTCTCTCTCTCTCTCCATTGTCTCCTCGAGGGCTCGACGTCAGGAATGTGGAGCGAGGGATGAGACGGAGGGCAAAGAGGTCTTTGTTCGGGGTGAGAAGTGCAGAGTGCACGGAGAGAGAGGACTGGAATGACCTCGTGCCGGATCCCATCCCTCCATCCCTATCACTCCACCTCCATCCTCCATCACGATCCCTCCATCACCATCCCCCCATCACCACTCCTCCACCTCCATCACCACCCCTCCATCACCATCACCATCCCTCCACCTCCATTCCTCCACCTCCATCCCTCCACCTCCATCCCTCCATCACCATCACCATCCCTCCACCTCCATCCCACCATCACCACTCCTCCACCTCCATCACCACCCCTCCATCACCATCACCATCCCTCCACCTCCATTCCTCCACCTCCATCCCTCCACCTCCATCCCTCCATCACCATCACCATCCCTCCACCTCCATCCCACCATCACCATCACGATCCCTCCATCACCATCCCTCCATCACCATCACCATCTCTCCACCTCCATCCCTCCATCCCTATCACTCCATCACCATCCCTCCATCACCATCCCTCCATCACCATCACCATCCCTCCATCCCTATCACTCCACCTCCATCCTCCATCACCATCCCTCCATCACCATCCCTCCATCACCATCCCTCCATCACCACCCCTCCATCACCACCTCCATCCCTCCACCTCCATTCCTCCATCACCATCCCTCCATCACCATCACCATCCCTCCACCTCTATCCCTCCATCACCATCCCTCCACCTCCATCCCTCCACCTCCATCCCTCCACCTCCATCCCTCCATCACCATCCCTCCATCACCATCCCTCCATCACCATCACCATCCCTCCATCACCATCCCTCCATCACCATCCCTCCATCACCATCACCATCCCTCCACCTCCATCCCTCCATCACCATCCCTCCATCACCATCACCATCCCTCCATCACCATCCCTCCATCACCATCCCTCCATCACCACCCCTCCATCACCATCACCATCCCTCCACCACCATCCCTCCATCACCATCCCTCCACCTCCATCCCTCCACCTCCATCCCTCCATCACCATCCCTCCATCACCATCCCTCCATCACCATCCCTCCATCACCATCACCATCCCTCCACCTCCATCCCTCCATCACCATCCCTCCATCACCATCACCATCCCTCCACCTCCATCCCTCCACCTCCATCCCTCCACCTCCATCCCTCCATCACCATCACCATCCCTCCATCACCATCACCATCCCTCCACCTCCATTCCTCCATCACAATCCCTCCATCACCATCCCTCCACCTCCATTCCTCCATCACCATTCCTCCACCTCCATCCCTCCACCTCCATCCCTCCATCACCATCCCTCCATCACCATCCCTCCATCACCATCACCATCCCTCCACCTCCATCCCTCCATCACCATTCCTCCACCTCCATCCCTCCACCTCCATCCCTCCATCACCATCCCTCCACCTCCATCCCTCCATCACCATCACCATTCCTCCACCTCCATCCCTCCATCACGATCCCTCCACCTCCATCCCTCCATCACCACTCCTCCACCTCCATCACCACCCCTCCATCACCATCACCATCCCTCCACCTCCATTCCTCCACCTCCATCCCTCCACCTCCATCCCTCCATCACCATCACCATCCCTCCACCTCCATCCCACCATCACCATCACGATCCCTCCATCACCATCCCTCCATCACCATCACCATCTCCATCATCCTCCCATCCATCCCTCCATCACCAACCCTCCATCACCACCCCTCCATCACCATCCCTCCATCCCTCCATCCCTCCATCACTCCCACCTCCATCTCCATCACCATCCCTCCATCACCATCCCTCCATCACCATCCCCATCCCATCACCTCCACCTCCATCCCTCCACCTCCATTCCTCCATCACCATCCCTCCATCTCCATCACCATCCCTCCATCCCTCCATCCATCCCTCCATCACCCATCCTCCCACCATCCCATCCCTCCACCTCCATCCCTCCATCACCATCCCTCCACCTCCATCCCTCCATCACCATTCCTCCACCTCCATCCCTCCATCACCATCCCTCCATCCTCCATCCCTCCATCACCATCCCTCCATCACCATCACCATCCCTCCCTCCATCACCATCCCTCCACCTCCATCCCTCCACCCACCCTCCTCCCATCCTCCATCCCTCCTCCCATCTCCATCCCTCCATCCATCCCATCACCATCCTCACCATCCCTCCATCCCTCCATCACCATCCCTCCACCTCCATCCCTCCATCACCATCCCATCCCTCCATCACCATCCCTCCATCACCATTCCTCCACCTCCATCCCTCCATCACCATCCCTCCATCCTCACCATCCTCACTCCATCCCCTCCATCCCTCCACCATCCTCCATCACCATCACCATCCCTCCATCACCATCCCTCCATCACCATCACCATCCCTCCACCTCCATCACCATCCCTCCACCTCCATCCCTCCATCACCACCCCTCCATCACCATCACCATCCCTCCATCACCATCCCTCCATCCTCCTCCATCACCATTCCTCCACCTCCATCCCTCCACCACCATCCCACCATCCCTCCACCTCCATCCCTCCATCACCATCCCTCCCATCACCATCACCATCCCTCCATCCTCCATCACCATCCCTCCACCTCCATCCCTCCATCACCATCCTCCTCCTCCATCCCTCCTCCACCATCACCATCCCTCCACCTCCATCCCTCCATCACCATCCTCTCCACCTCCATCCACCATCCCTCCATCCCTCCATCACCATCCCTCCACCTCCATCACCATCCCCTCATCCCTCCACCCATCCCATCCCCACTCCATCACCATCCCTCCATCACCATCCCTCCACCCATCCCTCCCACCTCCATCACCATCCCTCCCACCTCCATCCCTCCATCACCATCCCTCCATCACCATCCCTCCACCTCCATCCCCATCACCATCCCTCCACCTCCATTCCCTCCACCTCCATCCCTCCCATCCCTCCATCCCTCCATCACCATCCCTCCATCACCATCCCTCCACCTCCATTCCTCCCATCTCCATCCCTCCACCTCCATTCATCCCTCCACCATCCTCCTCCATCCCTCACCTCCTCCCTCACCATCCCTCCATCCCCATCCCTCCATCACCATCCTCCCCTCCCCACCTCCATCCCTCCCATCACCATCCCTCCACCTCCATCCCTCCATCACCATCCTCATCCATCCCCATCCCCTCCATCCCTCCATCCTCACCTCATCCTCCATCCTCCATCACCATCCCTCCACCTCCATCCCTCCATCACCATCCCTCCATCACCTCCATCCCTCCCACCATCCCATCCCTCCATCACCATCACCATCCCTCCATCACCATCCCTCCATCCCTCCATCACCATTCCTCCACCTCCATCCCTCCATCACCATTCCTCCACCTCCATCCCTCCATCACCATCCCTCCACCTCCATCCCTCCATCACCATTCCTCCACCTCCATCCCTCCATCACCATCCCTCCACCTCCATCCCTCCATCACCATCCCTCCACCTCTATCCCTCCATCACCATCCCTCCATCACCATCACCATCCCTCCATCACCATTCCTCCACCTCCATCCCTCCATCACCATTCCTCCCATCCCCATCACCATCCTCCACCCATCCCATCCCTCCATCCCCATCCCTCCATCACCATCCCTCCATCACCATCCCTCCATCACCATCACCATCCCTCCACCTCCATCCTCCATCCTCCCTCCTCCATCCCTCCATCACCATCCCTCCACCTCCATTCCTCCATCACCATCACCATTCCTCCACCTCCATCCCTCCATCCCCATCCCTCCATCACCATCACCATCCCTCCACCTCCATCCCTCCATCACCATCCCTCCACCTCCATCCCTCCATCACCATCACCATTCCTCCACCTCCATCCATCCATCACCATCCCTCCCCCTCCATCCTCCATCCCTCCATCACCATCCTCCACCTCCATCCCTCCATCACCATCCCTCCACCTCCATTCCTCCACCTCCATCCCTCCACCTCCATCCCTCCATCACCATCACCATCCCTCCACCTCTATCCCTCCATCGCCATCCCTCCATCACCATCCCTCCACCTCCATTCCTCCATCACCATCCCTCCATCACCATCCCTCCCTCACCATCACCATCCCTCCCCCTCCATCCCTCCATCACCATCCCTCCATCCCATCCATCCCTCCATCACCATCACCATCCTCCCACCTCCATCCCCTCCATCACCCCTCCTCCTCCCCATCACCATCTCCCTCCCTCCCTCCATCCTCCATCCCATCCCTCCACCTCACCTCCATCCATCCCTCACCATCCCTCCCTCCATCACCTCCATCCCATCCCTCCTCCATCCCTCCATCACCATCCCTCCCTCCATCCCTCCATCACCATCCCTCCATCTCCATCCTCCTCCCATCCTCCATCCCTCCATCACCATCCCTCCACCTCCATCCCTCCATCCATCCCCCTCCATCACCATCCCTCCATCACCATCACCATCCCTCCATCCCTCCACCATCCCTCCATCACCATCCCTCCCATCACCATCACCATCCCTCCCTCCCTCCATCCCTCCTCACTCCCTCCATCCCATCCTCCCTCCCTCCTCCATCCCTCCATCACCATCCTCTCCATCCTCCACCATCCCTCCATCACTCACCTCCATCCCTCACCATCCTCCCTCCATCACCTCCCCTCCATCCCTCCATCCCTCCATACCTCCATCCCTCCATCACCATTCCTCCACCTCCATCCCTCCATCACCATCCCTCCACCTCCATCCCTCCATCACCATCCTCCACCTCCATCCCTCCATCACCATTCCTCCACCTCCATCCCTCCATCACCATCCCTCCATCCCCATCCCTCCATCACCATCCCATCCTCACCTCCATCCTCCATCACCATCCATCCCTCCACCTCCATCCCTCCACCATTCCTCCACCTCCATCCTCCATCACCATCCATCCATCCTCCATCCCTCCATCACCATCCTCCACCTCCATCCCTCCCACCTCCATCCTCCATCCTCCATCACCATTCCTCCACCTCCATCCCTCCATCACCATTCCTCCACCTCCATCTCCATCCATCCCTCCACCTCTCCCATCACCATCCTCCACCTCCATCCCTCCATCACCATCACCATCCTCCACCTCCATCCCTCCATCACCATTCCTCCACCTCCATCCCTCCATCACCATCCCTCCACCTCCATCACCATTCCTCCACCTCCCTCCATCCATCACCATCCCTCCATCACCATCCTCCATCACCTCCATCCCTCCATCACCATCCCTCCACCTCCACCTCCATCCCTCCACCTCCCCCCCTCCACCTCCATCCCTCCATCACCATTCCTCCACCTCCATCCCTCCATCACCATCCCTCCACCTCCATCCCTCCATCACCATTCCTCCACCTCCATCCCTCCATCACCATCCCTCCATCACCATCCCTCCACCTCCATCCCTCCATCACCATTCCTCCACCTCCATCCCTCCATCACCATCCCTCCACCTCCATCCCTCCATCACCATTCCTCCACCTCCATCCCTCCATCACCATCCCTCCCCCTCCATCCCTCCATCACCATCCCTCCATCACCATTCCTCCACCTCCATCCCTCCATCACCATCCCTCCACCTCCATCCCTCCATCACCATCCCTCCCTCCATCACCATTCCTCCATCCATCCATCACCATCACCATCCCTCCACCTCCATCCCTCCATCACCATTCCTCCACCTCCATCCCTCCATCACCATCCCTCCACCTCCATCCCTCCATCACCATCCCTCCACCTCCATCCCTCCATCACCATTCCTCCACCTCCATCCCTCCATCACCATCCCTCCATCACCATCCCTCCACCTCCATCCCTCCATCACCATTCCTCCACCTCCATCCCTCCATCACCATCCCTCCACCTCCATCCCTCCATCACCATTCCTCCACCTCCATCCCTCCATCACCATCCCTCCATCACCATCCCTCCATCCCTCCTCCATCTCCACCTCCTCCTCACCATCCTCCACCTCCATCCCATCCCTCCTCATCCCTCCATCACCATCCCTCCACCTCCATCCCTCTCACCATCCTCCTCCATCCTCCATCCCTCCATCACCTCCTCCCTCTCTCACCATCCTCCACCTCCATCCTCCATCCATCCCTCCATCACCATTCTCCACCTCCATCTCTCCATCACCATCCTCTCTCCTCTCCCATCCCTCTCTCCATCCCTCCATCACCATCCCTCCACCTCCATCTCTCTCCATCCTCTCTCTCCATCCCTCCATCTCTCTCTCTCTCTCCCTCCCTCTCTCTCTCTCCCTCTCTCTCTCTCTCTCTCTCTCCCCTCTCTCTCTCCCCCTCTCTCTCTCTCTCTCTCTCTCTCTCTCCCTCCCTCTCTGTCTCTGTCTCTCCCTCTCTCTCTCTCTCTCTCTCTCTCTCTCTCTCTCTCTCTCCTCTCTCTCTCTCTCTCTCTCTCTCTCTCTCTCCCTCCCTCTCTGTCTCTGTCTCTCCCTCTCTCTCTCCCTCTCTCTCTCTCTCTCTCTCTCTCCCTCTCTCTCTCTGTCTCTCTCCCTCTCTCTCTCCCTCTCTCTCTCTCTCCCTCCCTCTCTGTCTCTGTCTCTCCCTCTCTCTCTTTCCCTCTCTCTCTCTCTCTCTCTCTCTCTCTCTCCATCCAGCCACCTGTGGGTGTCATCTGGCACCTTGTTTCCACATCTCTACATGACGTGTTTACTTTGTTTGGTGGAATGGAGAGAATTGTCCGGAGAAGGGAGGAGGAGAAGATGAAGAGGAGGAGGAGGAGGTGGGAGGAGTGACGGCCGGCCCTGGGGGGGGGGGGGGGGGGTCGGGTATAAACCGCTGGACGCTGGAGTTTTTTTTCCTGTTGTTCCGTCTATCTCCTCCGTTCACTGGGATCTTCTTCACCTCCGTCTTTTCCCTCTCTTCTCGGACTCCGGAGAAGGAAACTCAACCATGTTCACGCTGCTGGCGCTGGCCTCGCTCGTCCTCCTGGGAACCGGTGAGAGAGAGAGAGAGAGAGTGTGTGTGAGAGAGAGAGAGAGAGTGTGTGTGTGAGAGAGAGAGAGAGGATCTGTTGAAGAGGTGATGTTCCTCCAGAGGTCAAAGGTTAAGGCACAAGGTCCCCTGTGGACAGGTGTGTCTGACAGCGCTGTGTGTGTGTGTGTGTAACTGGTTGTGTAACTGTGTGTAAGTGTGTGTGTATAACTGTGTGTGTAACTGTGTGTGTGTAACTGTGTGTAATTGTGTGTGTGTGTGTGTGTATGATTGTGTGCGTGTGTGTAACTGTGTGTGTGTCTGTGTGTATAACTGTCTCTGTGTGTAACTGTGTGTGTCTGTGTGTGTATGGTTGTGTGTGTGTGTGTGTGACTGTGTGTGTGTGTGTAACTGTGTGTGTGTGTGTTTAGTTCTCTCATTGAGGTAGTAATATGTTAATATCTGTTGATGACATTGAGCGTAGAGAGCTGTTTATGAATGTCTCTCTCTCTCTGTCCCCCCCCCCCCCCCCCCCCCAGTGCCGGACCAATCACAGGCCATCGTGATCTACACCGGCTGGGAGCGCCACGCCCTGCTGGGCTCCGACGTCCGTCTGTCCTGCTCCTTCTTCTCGTGGCGCTGGACCTCGGAGGACGTCACCTTCTCCTGGACCTACCGGCCCGACGGGGCGCGGGACAGCATCTCGGTACGCCTCTATACAACCATAGCAACACACAAAGGCTTCTATGCAACCATAGCCCCGGGAGAGGGCAGCTGTAACACACACAGGCTTCTATGCAACCAGAGCAACACACAAAGGCTTCTATGCAACCAGAGCCCCGGGAGAGGGCAGCTGTAACACATGAAGGCTTCTATACAACCAGAGAAGTCGCCTCCTGGTGGTCAGGATGGAGAAGGCAGCTTTAACACATGAAGCGTAGACTTCTATACAACCAGAGGAGTCGCCCCCTGGTGTTCAGGGTGGAGAAGGCA
>CM070098.1:21578815-21621315 GCA_036178185.1 Liparis tanakae
CTCTCTCCCTCTTCTCTCCCCCTCTTCTCTCCCTCTCTCCCTCTCCCTCTCCCCTCTCCCCCTCTTCTCCCTCTCTCTCTCTCCTGTAGATAAAGGTCTGACTCCTCCATGACTGCCTCTCCACTCCTCTAGTCTGCTCCCTCCTCTTTTCTCTCCGGCCCGATGCGACCTCCATTATTTCCCATTATCTCCCCTCATTATAGACCTCCCCCCCCCCCCCCTCTCCTGTTGGTTCTCATTGGCCGACACTGTAAACCGTTCAATCCCTAACAGCGCACATACAGCCCCCCCGGTGCTGAGTGCTCCTCATGGCTCTGAGGTTCAAATCCTCACTTTAGGGAGCTAATGCCCCCCCCCCCCCCAGGGCTATTTGTGTCACCAGGGGCTGTACAGTATGACAGCTGCACATTCCTCTGCTAAGAGGGGGGGGGCACGGTGACTCCACGGCGGCGGGGGGTCTCACCTGGAGGAGGTCCGGGCCCTCTGATTGGTCCTCTCAACACACCCTAATTCATTTAGCATGTTATCTCTCTTTCTCTCTCTCTCTCATCTCTCTCTCTCTCCATCTCTGGATTCATCTCCTCCCTCACATCCCTTGTTTTCTCCCTCTCTGTCTTTTCTTTATCTCTCCTCCTCTTTCCTGTTGTTTAGTCTAGACTCTTACCCCCCTCCCCCTCCTCCCCCTCCCCCCCCACAGTGAAAACGGCCTCTACACAACCCACTCTACTCTCTAAGCTTCTCCTTATCTACAGCTCAATGCGCTGCTCCTCCTCCTCTTCCTCCTCTTCCTCCTTCTCTTTCCTCTCGATGACGGACAGCTCTCTCTCTCTCTCTCTCCTCCCCTATCGTTCGCCCAATGCTCGGCGAACGAACGTCCTCTCGCTCGCCCTTCAGAACGACTCCCCCCTCCCCCTAAAGTCATGCCTCCCCCCCCCCTCCTCCTCCCCCTATAGTCGTTTCTGTTGCCACAGCGCTCTCCTCCCCCCCGCCCCCTACTGGCGGAGGACGGGAGCGCGCCCCGGATGACGCCGGACGGGAGCCTCATGTTTATATAATAGCTAGCTCTCTTCATGTTTGATGTTCATGTGTTTCTAAGAGTGCTAAACAAATATGAGATTTTATACAGAACAACAACAACAAGACGTCACCTAAATGAAACAATAATGTTTTCTGAGAGATTCATTTTTAGTTTATCGAGGATAAATGAAATATGTTGTGTGTTATGGAAGGAGTCGTGTGGCTGCACTAGAGGATGGGGGGGGGGGGATGAGGGGTGAGGAGATAGGGGTGAGGAGATAGGGGTGAGGAGATGAGGTTATAATAAACGGATAACAGGGGGAGGAAGGTGCTCGCTGTGGGGGCGGAGCCTCGGAGGAGGACTCCACATGAATCAGCATAGATCAGCCCCTCCCCCTCCCCCTCCCCCTCCCTCTCCCCCATAGTGCAGACTGGTAATGTCCCTGCAATGCTCCCAGCGGCCACACGGCGTCTCACATGAGACAGAAGATTAAAAAGAGGGTTTTTTAAAATACGTTTTATATGCGCTGTGGACCGTGTTCGTCAACGTTGCGCAATAACCTCCTTTATTTTAAACTGGTGCTTCTTTACATTTTTCTTTCTTGGTTTTCTTTCGTTTACATTTATTTTAGAGGCTTAACTTTTAGAGCACTAACTCCCTCTTGATGACTGTGTGTAACGTGTTGTAAAGAGAACGTGAATAAACCGATTAGAAGTAAACCAGCAACGAGTCTGTCTGCTTCCAGGGGGGGGGGGGGGGGGGCTTTAAGGGTTCTGTGTGACGTTTGCAGGTGAGAAACACGAAAAGCCCTGAATAACTCCTCAGCAACCTCCGGAACTCAGAGGAACATTTTTTTATTTTATTTTATTAAATAAATGCGAGAAAAATATCTCACGCTTTTATTTTGAAGGTTTCAAATTGAATGGATTTATGTCATAATATTAGAGAAATTATGTACAATATTTCTACACTCCAATAAACAAATGCAAAGAGTTATTTAACAATATGTTGAAGTAGTTTATACAGAAATATCCTGTGCTTTTATTTTGAAGGTTTCACATTGAATGGATTCATGTTATAATATTAGAGATACTTCTTATGTACAATATTTCTATACTCCAATAATAAAATGCAAAGAGTTATTTAACAATATGTTGAAGTAGTTTATACAGAAATATCCTGAGCTTTTATTTTGAAGGTTTCACATTAAGTCGGCTCCAGCGCCCCCGCGACCCTAATGAGGATAAGTGTACTGATAATGGATGGATGGATGATGTAATATTAGAGACATGTTCTCATGGACAATAATTCTATGTTTCAGTTGCGCCGGCCCTTTAAGAGGCGGCCATGATGCCGCTGCGGCCCACGGTGAGTTTGACCCCGTCTCCTCTGGGGAGTCAATAAAGTTTTGTTCAAAGTCCTGAGCATGGGGACGCTCCTCTTCCAGGAATAGTTTCACACTTTGGACTTAGCTTAGCTTAGCTTAGCATAAACAGCTGGCCGTGAGTGGCGGAACCTGCCTAGCAACAGCTCCTCAGCTCAGTGACCAACGAGCTGCATGCTCTCTGTTTGTTGGTAAACACAAACAGAGCCTCCAGGTAAACAAGCTCCTCGTCCGGCTCCGGAACATCACGGTGTGACGGCGCCGGGAGGCGGCTCGTTGCCTGGCAACCGCAAATAACTCCCACAACCACAAGCTGTCTTTCTATTCTATAGATCTGCAACTGTGCACCTTTATATAGAAAGTGCCCTCAAAACACAGAGGTCAAAGGTCAGAGGTCACAGAGGTCACAGAGGTCACCGGCACAAACAAGAACAAAGGATTGGGAAATAGAAACAACGCATTATAAGGAAGGAAGGAAGGAAGGGAGGAAGGAGATCTTAGGAGGCCGACTGAGACGGAAACAACGCATTGGAAGGAGGAAAGAAGGCTAGGAAGGAGGGAAGGAAGGAAGGAAGGGAGGAAGGAAGGAAGGAAGGAAGGAAGGAAGGAAGGAAGGAAGGAAGGAAGGAAGGAAGGAAGGAAGGAAGGAAGGAAGGAAGGAAGGAAGGAAGGAAGGAAGGAAGGAAAGAGATCTTAGGAGGCCGACTGAGACGGAAACAACGCATTGGAAGGAGGAAAGAAGGCTAGGAAGGAAGGAAGGAGGAAAGAAGGAAGGAAGGGAGGGTGACTGTGTTCTGTGGTTCGTGGTCTGTCAGTCAGGGGGTTGGCGGTTCAATCCCGCCCTAGTCGATTTGTCCTTGAGCAAGGCACTGAACAACATTATGTTGACCCTGTGAGGTCACATGACCCTGTGACAGGGTCATGTGACCTCACAGGGTCATGTGACCTCACAGGGTCATGTGACCTCACAGGGTCATGTGACCTCACAGGGTCATGTGACCTCACAGGGTCATGTGACCTCACAGGGTCATGTGACCTCACAGGGTCATGTTTCTCTTGAACCGAGACGTCCTCTTACACCTGAAGGCTACGAACAACAACAACAACAACAACAACAACGACAACAACCTTGACTCCAGTGGCTCGTCAGACAATGCCCCCCCCCTCCCCCCCTCCCCCCCCATGTGTCGGACTCTGAGATATTCACGGCTTTGAGATGCTTTGAATTCAAGCGGGAGATATGTGAGTGTGTGTGTGTGTGTGTGAGAGAGTGTGTGTGTGAGTGTGAGTGTGTGTGTGTGTGTGGGGGGGGGGGGGGGGGGCAGATTGAGCAGGTGCAGTTACAAACACACACTCCCACTATGTGAGAGTATGTGTGGGGGGGGGGGACATGGCTCAGGTTACACCAGACAGTAGTGAGGGAAACGAGGGGGGGGTCTGTGGGGGGGGTCTGTGGGGGTCTGTGTGTGTGGGGGGGGTCTGTGGGGGTCTGTGTGTGTGGGTGGGGGGGGTCTGTGGGGGTCTCTCCGCTCCGTCCTTCACTCTGAGCCGCCGTCAGGACAGCAGCATGGGCCGAGGGGTGAGCTACCGCCGCACGGAGGCTGCTGCTGTTGTTGTCGTTGTCGTTGTCGTTGTCGTTGTCGTGTTCACGGGGCTCGTATACAGCAGCTGCTCGTGGCACCGTCGTGTAAAACCACGAGGCTGCGTCTCATTTCCCACAATGCAGCTGTTCTGAGCTCCTCGCCGCTACGTCTTCGTAGCTTCTCTCTCCGGCGGCTCGTTTATTTGTGTTTATTCTCCATCAGGCCGTTTAGCTTTATGGGGGGGGGGGGGGGGGGGGGGGCTACCTGCTACGCCAGACCGTCTCTCTCTCTCTCTCTCTCTCTCTCTCTCTCTCTCTCTCTCTCTCTCACGTTTCCCTCCTTTCAGCTGACGTGCTGCTGAGGGCAGACTGACAGCAGCAGATGATTTCCATGATGCACCATTCTCCTATGACACACACACACACACACTCTCACACACACACACACACACACACTCTCACACACTCTCACACACACACACACTCTCTCTCCATTCACAGCATTATCTGTGGCTCTGAATGGCCACTTATTTCTTCCCGTGGAGGTTTTGGGACGGTAGCCTCAAACGGACCTAAAGTACAGGATGTAATCTCTCTCTCTCTCTCTCTCTCTCTCTCTCTCTCTCTCCCCCTCTCCCCCCCCCCCCCCCCCCCGCCCCTCCCTCTTAGTGTGGTGCTGAGCATGGAGGGAAGAAGAAGAAGGAGAGGGACTTGGACGAGCTGAAGAAGGAGGTGTCCTTGGTAAGAGAAACTCTCCATTCCAACACCGTCATTCCCAGAACCACCACCAGGGGCTGGGGCCGAGAAACCAGAAGCCCTCCTCCAATCAGCAGAATGGACTTAGGAGTTATTTATTTTCAGACAGTGACGATGCCCCCCCCCCCCCTTCCCTCCAGACATCGTGATTGGGCGTCGGTCCGATATATAAAGCTTCAGTTCATCGTGGAGGGATTTCTTCTTCTTCTTCTTCTTCTTCTTCTTCTTCTTCTTCTTCTTCTTCTTCTTCTTCTTCTTCTTCTTCTTCTTCTTCTTCTTCTTCTTCTTCTTCTTCTTCTTCTTCTTCTTCTCTCTAACGGGGTAGAACATGTCGTCCTTCAGCCGGAGGAGCTGACGGGCCCCTGACAGCTGCCTGAGCCCCCCTTCCCCTTCCCCTCCCCCTCCCCCTCCCCCTCCTCCCTCCCCCTCCCCCCCGTCGCCATGTGGCTGCGGTGGGAATGTCTTCAGTTGCGCAACTGCAACCGAAAATAAACCTGAAAAAAAAAAAATAGTGAAATCAGTGAAGAGTCACATGGTCACCTCAGAGGAGTGACATCACCGCTATGACATCACCGCTATGACATCACCGCTCTGACATGTGACTCATAGGTGAGAAGACACTGGCCAACTGACGCTGAACCTCTCTCTCTCTCTCTCTCTCTCTCTCCTCCCTCCCTCCCTCCCTCTCTCTCCCTCTCTCCTCCCTCTCTCTCTCTCTCCTCCCTCTCTCCTCCCTCTCTCTCCCTCCCTCTCTCCCTCCCTCTCTCTCTCTCTCTCTTTACAGGATGACCACAAGATAACTCTTGATGATCTATCAAAGCGCTACGGAGTAGACCTCCGGCGGGTAATGTTGATGCACATGCACACACACACATACACAAACGGACAAACACACACACACACACACACACACTCCCTCATGAAGACATAATCTCTCCAAACATCACTTTTGGTCAAGACGGATGAGGCTCACCTTGAGTGTCATTCATCTATAATCCCTCAATCACCCACACACACACACACACACACACACACACACACACACACACACACACACACACACACACACACACACACACACACACACACACACACACAGACACACACACACACACACAGACACACACACACACACACACACACACACACACACACACATCACCCAGAGTATTTAACATGTTGCTGTTCCTTTAAGTTTGGACATCGCAGCTGAAATGATTTTCATCTGTTTGATGATTTTAATAAATAATAAAATGTAAACATCCAGACAAACTGATGTTCTCGCTCCATGAAACGAGTAAACGTCGACGTCACGCGGCGCTTCACGAGACTCCTCCCCCTCAGGGCCTGACCAATGCCAGGGCTCTGGAGGTGCTGGCCCGCGACGGGCCCAACGCGCTGACCCCCCCCCCCACCACGCCGGAGTGGGTCAAGTTCTGCCGCCAGCTGTTCGGAGGCTTCTCCGTGCTGCTGTGGATCGGCGCCGTGCTCTGCTTCCTGGCCTACGCCATCCAGATGGCCACGGAGGACGAGGTGCCCAACGACAACGTGAGACACACACAGACACACACACACACACACACAGGGACACACACACAGGGACACACACACACACACACAGGGACACACACACACACACACAGGGACACACACACACAGGGACACACACACACACACACACAGGGACACACACACACGCACACACACACACACAGGGACACACACACAGGGACACACACAGGGACACACACACAGGGACACACACAGGGACACACACACAGGGACTCACACAGGGACACACACACACAGGGACACACACACACAGGGACACACACACAGGGACACACACAGGGACACACACACACACACACACAGACACACACACACAGGGACACACACACACACACACAGGGACTCACACAGACACACACACACAGGGACACACAGAGACACACAGAGAGTGAGAGAGACACACACACACTCACACACAGACACACACACACACTTTAAATGAACTCATCAAGGCTTCTGGTTAATATAACAATAATAATAATAATAATAATAATATAATATAATATTATAATAATATTATAATAACTATGACAATAATATAATAATAATAATAATAACACACTTATAATAATATTATAATAATATTATAATAATCACGAAAATAATAATAATAATAACACAATTATAATAATATTATAATAATAATGATGACAATAATAATATAATAATAATAATAATAATAACACACTTATAATAATATTAGAATAATATAATAATATTGTAATAATATTATAATAATGATGACAATAATATAATAATAATAATACAAATAATAATAATAATAATACATTTCTCACTTTTTAGCTCTTATACGTGTTTATATAAAACTATTATCATTGAGTAAATAAACATTATAATTAGCTTAAATGAGATAAATCTGCCGTGCTTACAGTCGGCTTCAATGTCACGACATTCATTAAACATTAATACGTTTATTAAACATCTGAACCGACAGTGGTGAGTGAACATGAAGCTTCTCCACCGACGTTACACTGATTATGATTCCTGTAGAGGCGTTTTCATATTTAATGTCAGACGACAACTTAAACAATCATAATTACACCGGAGTCACCTGACGGCAGACGTCGTCATAGTAACCACGCTCTACCCCCCCCCCCCCCCCCCCCCAGCTGTACCTGGGCGTGGTGCTGTCGGCCGTGGTCATCATCACCGGATGCTTCTCCTACTTCCAAGAGGCCAAGAGCTCCAAGATCATGGAGTCCTTCAAGAAGATGGTGCCGCAGGTGAGTGGACGGAGCACACACACACACACACTCACTCACATACACACACACACACACCCACACTTTACAGGTAAATGCAGCTCCTCCAGTGCATCATTCTTTAATCCATTTGGTCTCCTTTCACTCCCTCCTTGTCTCCTTTCTCTCTTCTCTCCTTCTTTTTCATCTCTCCATCTGTTCCCTTCACACACCCCCCCCCTCCTCATTCTCCATGCCAGCAAGCGCTGGTGATCCGGGAGGGCGAGAAGATGCAGATCAACGCCGAGCTGGTGGTGGCAGGAGACCTGGTGGAGATCAAAGGCGGAGACCGGATCCCCGCCGACCTCCGGGTAGTCTCCGCCAGCGGTTGCAAGGTAGGGGGGGGGGGGGGGTGGCAACCGGTTCTCGCTGGTCTTGAACCGGTTGCTGTTGCTCCGCCACCTGAGCTTCATCTCCATCAGTGTCCGGTGCTCTCAACACTTACACCCCCCTCTCTCCGGTCTCACTGGGTAACACTCGTTCTCCACCCCCCCCCTCTCCCCCCTCTCCCCTCCCCCTCCCCCTCCCCCTCCAGGTGGACAACTCGTCCCTGACGGGGGAGTCGGAGCCTCAGACTCGCTCCCCGGAGTTCACCAGTGAAAACCCTCTGGAAACCCGGAACATCTGCTTCTACTCCACCAACTGCGTGGAGGGTCAGTCGCTCTGATCCAGCTGAACGTTGCCGTCGTTTTGTTTCCTCTCGCCATCTGGAGGCTTTGATGTGGCCTCGCCGCCTGGAGCGATCAGTAGATCTGATGTAAAGACACAAGTCTTCATCAGTAGATCTGATGTAAAGACACAAGTCTTCATCAGTAGATCTGATGTAAAGACATGAGTCTTCATCAGTAGATCTGATGTAAAGACACAAGTCTTCATCAGTAGATCTGATGTAAAGACATGAGTCTTCATTAGTACATCATCAGCTTTTTTTCTTATTCAACCACTTATTATCTGAGATTCAGGATTTCATTTCATCCCGTCTCTAAAAGTAAAGAACACAATTTCCTCATTTTAGTGAATATCGTTTTCTCTGTAATAAACATAATATCTATTAGCTACATTTGTTCTGCCGCCTGTTACTTACTATCTAAGGACAGGATTGTGTCTGTGACGGACGCTTCTGTCCAGAGAGACTCACCGTGAGGCCCCGCCCCCCTCCCCCCCTCAGGTACGGCCAACGGCGTCGTGATCGGCACCGGCGACCGGACGGTGATGGGTCGCATCGCCACGCTGACGTCGGAGCTCAAAGTCCGCCGCACGCCCATCAACATCGAGATCGAGCACTTCATCCATCTCATCACGGGCGTGGCCGTCTTCCTGGGCGTCAGCTTCTTCATCCTCGCCGTCATCCTGGGCTACAGCTGGCTGGAGGCCGTCATCTTCCTCATCGGCATCATCGTGGCCAACGTGCCCGAGGGCCTGCTGGCCACTGTCACCGTGAGTCCTGTGTGTGTGTGTGTGTGTGTGTGTGTGAGTGAGTGTGTGTGAGTGTGTGTGTGTGATTTCCCCCAGGAAGGTCTCAAAATACTTCAATAAACACAAAACAAGGTCCTCTTGTAGCAAAGACGGGACAGAACATGCTTCTGGGAATAGAGACCAGATATGTCATGATACGTCACGATACGATACATCACGATACAATACGTCACGATACGATACGTCACGATACGATACGTCGCGATATGATACGTCACGATACGATGCGTCACGATACGATACGTCACGATACGATACGTCGCGATACGATACGTCGCGATATGATACGTCACGATATGATACGTCACGATATGATACGTCGCCATATGATACGTCACGATATGATACGTCACGATACGATACGTCACGATACGATACGTCGCGATACGATACGTCGCGGTACGATACGTCGCGATATGATACGTCGCGATATGATACGTCGTGATATGATACGTCGCGATATGATACGATATGTCACGATATGATACGATATGTCACGATACGATACGTCACGTCACGATACGTCACGATACGTCACGTCACGATACAACACGTCACGATATCTCACGATACGTCACGATACGATACAATCAGCGCCGCAGCTCCCATAACGCGCACTACGCGCTGCGCGTAGGGCACCAAGTCCTGGGGGGGCACCACAAAATAGGCAACTAAAACAACCCTCATAGTTATAATAATTATAACAGCGAAATTATTTCAGTCTACGCTCCAATGCGCTGCGCGCGCCGACACATCCATGCTTAGCGCACAGCACCCCCCCTTGCCACGGGTCACTTTCCTATCTCAGAGGGGGCATCATGAAGGAGTTATGCGTAGGGTACCAACATGGCTAGCAGCGGTACAGAATACAATACATCACAATACGTCACGATACGATACAATACGTCACAATACGTCACGATACGATACGTCACGATACGTCACAATATGTTACGATACGTCACGATATGATACAATACGTCACGATACGGTACGATACAATACGTCACGATACGATACAATACAATACGTCACGATACGGTACGATACAATACGTCACGATACGTTACGATATGATACAATACGTCACGATACGTCACGATACGATACAATACGTTGCGATACGGTACGATACAATACGGTATGATACCATACGTCACGATACGTCACGATACGATACAATACGTCACGATACGTCACTGTGTGTGTTGGTGCTCAGCAGGTCTGTGTTTCATTCAGGGGGTTGGCGGTTCAATCCCCGCCCTAGTCGATGTGTCTTTGAGTGAAACACTAAACCCTGTAGCTGTTTCTACGGTGTATGAATGTAACATAATTGTAAGTCAGTTAAATGACAAGTAATCATAAGATAAGATGCAACAATACGTCACGAAATGAAACAATACCATACAATAAAATAAGATACGGTACAATACAATACGGGGGTCAACTCATCGCAGTAATTATCACTATTATTAACATCACAATATTGACGGTTGCAGCAGCAGCCAGTGTCAGCGCCCCGCCGCCAGCTGCCGGCTCCCTGCGGCGCTTTACTGGCACCGCCTCGATGAGACGGAGCCATCGTCAACGTTATTAGTCACGCCGCCGCCCCCCCCACACTAATGTGAGCCGCGTCGCCCTAATGACACTCGAGCGAAGCAGCTGATTTATCGCCGAGCGCCGGAGCCGCTCAAATGTTCAAAACCTTTTTTTCTGCAACAATAAACAAAGTTGCCGCCGAGGTGGATGCCAGATGGCATTTGAAATGTCATCAGTCGACATTTCACCGGTCGCGGTAAATAAATGAACTTCCAGTTGCTGGTTTGTGTTCGTCGTGTTGCTCTGTGGGAACGCGCTCCCTTACCACGCGGGGAATGTGTCTACTCGGCCTATTTTCATGTCCCTGTGCACCTGCTGTTAACCAGCCAACCAAGTACAGGCATGCACACACACACACACACACACACACACACACACACATATGCTGTAAGGCACCTGGGCCACGCATGGTTTCACATGCACAAACACTTGAACGCACACCCGGTGCGCACACATGCTCTCTTCCCTGGGCGACTAACACTCATCGCTTCCTATCTTCATCCTCCCTCCCTCCCTCCCTCCCTCCCTCCCTCCCTCCCTCCCTCCCTCCCAGGTGTGTCTGACTCTCACCGCCAAGCGCATGGCGAAGAAGAACTGCCTGGTGAAGAACCTGGAGGCCGTGGAGACGCTGGGCTCCACCTCCACCATCTGCTCCGACAAGACGGGCACGTTGACCCAGAACCGCATGACTGTGGCCCACATGTGGTTCGACAACCAGATCCACGAGGCGGACACCACCGAGGACCAGACGGGTGAGGGCCGGGAGGGGCGGCACGACAAGGGGGGAGGGGGAGGAGAGAGAAGAGAGGGGAAGGAGAGAACGGGAGAGAGAGCTTCAGGGGGAAAGATGGGGAGACTAAATACAGAATTAAAGGGGGGAGAGAGAGAGAGCGAGAGAGAGAAAGAGAGACTGTGTGGGAGTGAGACCACCTGCTGAAATGCATCTGTGCCATGTTCACGACCTCCTGGATTCATCGAGCGGCGGTGTGGGCGGCGCCACTGGCGACCGACCGCCAGCTCGAATTCCTTAGCGACACTTCTGCTGCAGAACGGATCTCCCCCGTCTCCCCCGTCTCCCCCGTCTCCCCCGTCTCCCCCGTCTCCCACGTCTCCCACCAAAACCGCCACCAAACCGAATTTCTAAGAAGCAATTAATGTTTTGGAAAGAAGTGAAAAGCCGGAGGAAGGAGCAGGTGTTGTGTGCGTAGTGATGAGTGTCGAGTTCACACGATGAACAGCTGACGAATCAGAAACACGGCGTCATCATTTTACAGTTCGGACTATTGTTATTGTGCGACCACTGCAGAGGCGCTGTGCGACCGTGTGTTGCACGATGCCATTGTGTTCTCCTGGTGCCACAACGGAACCTCAGGAAACAGTTTCACAACGTTTATAAACATCCAGCACAGAGCGACATCATCGCTCACTTAAAATCCTTTTTCTGGTATGTCGATACGTCAGGATACATCACAATATATCACGATATGATACATCATGATATATCACAATATGATACATCACAATATGATACATCACAATATGATACGTCATGATATGATACATCACGATATGATACATCACGATATGATACATCATGATATATCACGATATGATACATCACGATATGATACATCACGATATGATACGTCACGATATATCACGATATGATACGTCACGATATGATACGTCACGATATGATACGTCACAATATCATACGTCACAATATGATACGTCACGATATGATACGTCACGATATGATACGTCACGATATGATACGTCACGATATGATACAATAAGTCACAATACATCACGATACCTTTTCGGTTAAGTATTAAAATTTGCATCAGAATTTCCCAAAAACAGCTTTTTCTTATTTGAGATATTCCATGTAATTATAACAAATGAATCCCTCTTGTGGAGGAATGTGGGATCTCTTTGTTCTTCAGCTGCTCTGTGAACAAAGAGTCAGGAGCCAGGCCATGAATGCTTAAAGAATGAGTCTAACTCGGTTCCCCTCTGCAGGGCTGGGCTTCGACAAGAGCTCCGCCACCTGGACCGCTCTGTCTCACGTCGCCGGCCTCTGCAACCGAGCCGACTTCAAGGCCGGCCAGGAGGGCTTCCCCATCCTGATGGTACGACCCGCCGCACCGTGAATCATCCGGAGCTCTCTGGAGCGGGACCGGGGGAGGGGGGGGGGGTCGGTCCGGTCGGATCCGAGGCCCGATAAGATTGGGATCAAACAGAGCGGACACATTATTCATGTGGCGGGGCTCCGGGGCCCCGACTTTATAGATAGGGGGAAGTTAACATCAGGACAGCGTCACACACACACACACACACACACACACTAACACACACACACACACACTAACACACACTAACACACACACGCACACTAAGACACACACACTAACACACACACACACACACTAACACACACACACACACACTAACACACACACACACACTAACACACACTAACACACACACGCACACTAAGACACACACACTAACACACACACACACTAACACACACTAACACACACTCACACACTAAGACACACACACACACTAACACACACACACTTACACACACACACACTAACACACACTCACACACTAACACACACACACACTAACACAAACACACGCACACACACATACACACCAACACACATATACACACACACACCCACACACACACACACACAAACACACACACACACACACACACACAAACACACACACACACACACACACACACACACACACAGCGGTTGTGTTTTAATAACTGACTTCCCGTCACTGTGAGGTAGTTTCTGACCGGTTATGAAACCGGCCTCGCTCCATCTGATGGCTCACGATGACCTACAGCCGTGTGGCCGGGCCGTGGTTATAGAAGGGGGCGGAGCAATTGGGCTAGTACTACCGCTTCTGTCCACAGGGACCGCCAAAATCAACACCGGACTAAAACTGCTTGTAGCTTTAAATAAAGTAGCTTTATCTTATCTTCAATGTCAAAGATAACATTATAATCTTATCTTATCTTATATATCTTATATATATACTTACATTTTTATAAAAAATATAATATATATATATATATATATTTATATATAGAAATATATGTATAATATATATAGCTGTATAAATATTTAAATATATATAATATATATATATATATATATATTAATTTCTACATATAGATAAATATATGTATAATATATATAGCTGTATAAATATTTAAATATATATATGTATATGTATTTATACATATATATTTATACATATATATATATTTATTTATATACATATATGTATAATATATATATATATATATATATATATATATATATATGTATAATGTATACATATATTTATATATAAATATATGTATAATATATATATATATATATATATTTATATTATATATATATCAATTTAAATATATACATATATATATATATTTAAAGTTAGCAAAGACCTATAACAATGTATCCTATTGTATCAACTGATAATACAGGTTTATTTTCAACATCTTAACCTGAAAGTAACTCATAACATATAATTGTCATTTAAATGTTCATTATTCTGCGCTGCAATACTGTGGCGTAATGTCTAAAATATGTGCAGCTACAGTAGATAATGTATCTATATTATTCATGAAGATACAGCACATTAATTATGAATAATACACGGGAATGTAACAAGTATACAAAACAGTTGGTTTGCAATGTTTGCTTTTTCTGAGCTATCAGCAAATTGTACCTTAAAAAAATCCATAAAGTAGAAAAACAGAGAAACTCATAAATACTTCACAAGCATAAACAGGTCTGCACTTTAAGTAAATATACTTTGCATCCTCTTCTGCGTCAAAGCCGAGCCGCAGTGGAAATGATTTGTCAATACGTACTTGAAAACACACACACACACACACACACACACACACACACACACACACACACACACACACACACACACACACACACTCTCTGCCCCTCGAGGTTCCCGGGCTTCTTCCTCTCTGCATTAAGTAACAGCCACATCTCCCGACAGCACTCAAACACAGCACCGGGCTGTGCACGTGCACGTGCACGTGCACTCAGGCTCGCCGCGCCGTGACGAGAACAAGTCCGTATCTCCAGCCGCGAGAAAACAGAGGATGTCGTTTCGGTTCTGTTCATTCATTCATGCAGAGACTCAAACACCAGAAGAGCCTGCTCATGAATGAACAGGGGAGAGGAACCCTGCGTCTGTGCCCGTGCGTCTGTGCCCGTGCGTGTGTGTGTGCGCACACGTGTGTCTGTGATCATGTGTATGTGATCATGTGTATGTATGTACCCATGTGTCTGTGCTCATGTGTCTGTGTGCATGTGTCTGTGCCTGTGTGTCTGCCCATGTGCCCGTGTGTCTGTGCTCATGTGCCGGTGTGTCTGTGCTCATGTGCCCGTGTGTCTGTGCTCATGTGCCGGTGTGTCTGTGCTCATGTGCCCGTGTGTCTGTGCTCATGTGCCGGTGTGTCTGTGCTCATGTGCCCGTGTGTCTGTGCTCATGTGCCGGTGTGTCTGTGCTCATGTGCCGGTGTGTCTGTGCCTGTCTGTAGCGGGAGACGGCGGGCGACGCCTCCGAGTCGGCCCTGCTGAAGTGCGTGGAGCTGAGCTGTGGCAGCGTCCGAGAGATGAGGAGCAGAAACACCAAGGTCACGGAGATCCCCTTCAACTCCACCAACAAGTACCAGGTGACCCTGATACACCACCATGTATACTTATACACACACATATATATATATATATATATATATATATATATATATATATATATATATATATATATATGTGTTATATATGTAACTATGTATACATATATACATGTTATATATAATATATATAACTATACATATATAGATATACATATATACATATTATATACATAACTATTTAAACATATATATAATATATATTTTATATATTATATTTATGTAATATATAACTATATATACATATATAGTATGTATATATATTATATATGTATATATATTATATTTATATATAATACTGTATATTTAAGGTATCTCTTTTAAACTTTTTCATTTTTCTTTATCCATAAATATATTGTTTATGTATTTCAAATTTGTATGTTATTGTATTTTTTGGGGGATTAAAAAATATGTACACATTTTAGAGCGAACCCTGTGTATAACACTTTGTGTACATATATCTTTTATATATATATGTACACACGCTCATGTACATACATATATACACTCTTTTATATATATATATATATATATATATATATATATATATATATATATATGAGCGTGTATATATATGTATATGAGTGTGTATATACATATGAGCGTGTGTACAGCGTAGAACATTTCTGAAGTATAAATCTTCTCCACAGTCGATCAAATAAACACCAGCAACAAAATAAGCAATTTAGTTCTGGTTCTACGAGATTAGATATGCTGCGACTGTGATACAAATGACCTGGGGGAGTGAGTGAGTGTGTGTGTGTGTAGCTGTGTGTGTGAGTGTACCTGTGTGTGTGTGTGTGAGTGTAGCTGTGTGTGTGAAGCTGTGTGTGTGTGTGTGTGTGTGAAAGGTGTAAAACCACAGGAAAATATGTGAGATCGAATTCTCCTTCAACATTGAAAGTGCACGTGACTCATAAAAAAATACTTGTTATTTTTGTACTATATATATATTTATATGTTTGTATATTTATATTTATTTATATATGTATTTATTCATTTATATTTATGTATTTATCTGAAGCTCTCCGTCCACGAGGCGGAGGACAATCCTTCCGCTCACGTTCTGGTGATGAAGGGAGCGCCGGAGAGGATCCTGGACAGGTTGGTCAATCAATACCCCCCCTCCCCCCTCCTCCCCTTCCTCCCCCCTTTTCCCTCCCCTCCTTTCCCCCCCCCCCATGTATATTATCTTAGAAAGTGTTTGTGGTCCCCAAAAAAAGAGAAGAAAAAACGTCTCAACAATCTATTAAAAACGATGTCGTCCATCGAGGAAAAAGCGTTCCCTTCATCCCAGGAACACGACAGATCACTCCGCCGCAGGAAGTAGTCCCCACGCCGCTCACTGCCTCACCTTCAAAACAATTACACGACAACAGTGACCTTTCAGGAGGACCAGAGGAACACAGTGAGGGGGGGGGGGGGGCATAAAGTAATAATAAAGGTGTGTTCAGGTGCAGCATCACAATGATGAAGGTGTGTTCAGGTGCAGCAGCAGCATGATTTAGAAGGTGTGTTCAGGTACAGCATCATGATGATGAAGGTGTGTTCAGGTGCAGCCGCATCATTAATGATAGTAAAGGTGTGTTCAGGTGCAGCATCATGATGATGAAGGTGTGTTCAGGTCCAGCAGCATCATGATTTAGAAGGTGTGTTCAGGTACAGCAGCATCATTAATGATAGTAAAGGTGTGTTCAGGTGCAGCATCATGATGATGAAGGTGTGTTCAGGTGCAGCAGCATCATGATTTAGAAGGTGTGTTCAGGTGCAGCAGCATCATGATTTAGAAGGTGTGTTCAGGTGCAGCAGCATCATGATTTAGAAGGTGTGTTCAGGTGCAGCAGCATGATGATGAAGGTGTGTTCATGTGCAGCATCATGATGATGAAGGTGTGTTCAGGTGCAGCAGCATCATGATTTAGAAGGTGTGTTCAGGTGCAGCATCATGATGATGAAGGTGTGTTCAGGTGCAGCAGCATCATTAATGATAGTAAAGGTGTGTTCAGGTGCAGCAGCATCATGATGATGAAGGTGTGTTCAGGTGCAGCAGCATCATGATGATGAAGGTGTGTTCAGGTGCAGCAGCATCATGATTTAGAAGGTGTGTTCAGGTGCAGCAGCATCATGATGATGAAGGTGTGTTCAGGTGCAGCATCATCATGATGATGAAGGTGTGTTCAGGTGCAGCAGCATCATGATGATGATGGTGTGTTCAGGTGCAGCAGCATCATTAATGATAGTAAAGGTGTGTTCATGTGCAGCAGCATCATGATGATGATGGTGTGTTCAGGTGCAGCAGCATCATGATGATGATGGTGTGTTCAGATGCAGCAGCATCATTAATGATAGTAAAGGTGTGTTCAGGTGCAGCAGCATCATGATGATGATGGTGTGTTCAGGTGCAGCAGCATCATGATGATGATGGTGTGTTCAGATGCAGCAGCATCATTAATGATAGTAAAGGTGTGTTCAGGTGCAGCAGCATCATGATGATGATGGTGTGTTCAGGTGCAGCAGCATCATGATTCAGGGCCAGGAGCAGCCGATGGACGCCAGCTGGAAGGAGGCGTTCCAGACCGCCTACATGGAGCTGGGAGGACTGGGAGAGAGAGTGCTGGGTAATGTACCTGTACCTTTAAGGGGGGGGGGACTTTGATTTCTCCTCCTCCTCTCCTCCTCCCCTCCTTCCTCCTCCTCTCCTCTTTCCTGTCTCCTTGTTGGTGATGTGTGTGTCTCTTTAATTCGATGGCATTCAAATCAGAGCAAACTCAAATATTAAATTAAATAATAATACAGGTAAAATGCCAGAGCGTCCCGTAGTTCATCTCAATATCTCCAGAGTGATCGGCATGCACACTTCTTATATTTTTATTTTTTTAAATGTCATCGATTCACAACAATGGAGGAAAAGGGTAGCGGGCACCTTCAGGAATAATGATGATAACAATTTATATATATAATAGACATATATATTATTTATATATATAAATATATATACATACTTTTACATATCATGTTTTTGTTGGTGTCAGTAATGTATTATAATGCAAATGTATTGGAATGAAATTATTGTTAATTATTAAATCCCCATCAGGCTTCGGGTGATGATGATAAAGATGATGATGAGGATGATGATGATGATGAGGATGATGAGGATGATGAGGATGATGATGATGATGAGGATGATGATGATGAGGATGATGATGATGAGGATGATGAGGATGATGATGATGAGGATGATGATGATGATGATGTGGATGATGATGAGGATGATGATGATGAGGATGATGATGATGATGAGGATGATGATGATGAGGATGATGAGGATGATGAGGATGATGAGGATGATGATGATGATGAGGATGAGGATGATGATGATGAGGATGATGAGGATGATGAGGATGATGATGATGATGAGGATGATGATGAGGATGATGATGATGATGATGATGATGATGATGATGAGGAGGAGGAGGAGGAGGATGATGAGGATGATGAGGATGATGAGGAGGAGGAGGAGGAGGAAACACAATATGCTAACATCATCATCATTATTATTATTATTATTATTATTATTATTATAATAGCTGTGGGTCATGAATTAATACATGTGGTGGTTTACATTTCTGTTTGGCCTGTGTGTGTGTGTGTGTCTGTCTGTGTGTATGTGTCTGTGTGTGTATGTGTGTGTGTGTATGTGTGTGCGTGTGTGTGTGTGTGTATGTGTCTGTGTGTGTTTGTGTGTATGTGTGTATGTGTGGTGTGTATGTGTGTGTGTATGTGTGTATGTGTGTGCGTGTGTGTGTGTGTGTTTGTGTGTATGTGTCTGTGTGTTTTTGTGTGTATGTGTGTGCGTGTGTGTGTGTGTGTTTGTGTGTATGTGTCTGTGTGTTTTTGTGTGTATGTGTGTGCGTGTCTGTGTGTGTGTGTGTTTGTCTGTGTGTATGTGTCTGTGTGTGTGTCTGTGTGTGTATGTGTGTATGTGTGTGTATGTGTGTATGTGTGTGTGTGTCTGTCTGTGTGTATGTGTCTGTATGTGTGTGTATGTGTGTGCGTGTGTGTGTGTGTGTGTTTGTGTGTATGTGTCTGTGTTTTTGTGTGTATGTGTGTGTGTATGTGTGTGTATGTGTGTCTGTCTGTGTGTGTGTGTGTCTGTATGGACATAACCCCCTCTTTAAGGAGGGGTTCCCCTCCTCTTGCCCCCCTGAGAGTGTTCCCTGGTCTCTGTCTTGCAGGCTTCTGCCACCTCAACCTGCCGCCCTCCCAGTTCCCGAGAGGTTTCCCCTTCGACAGCGACGAGGCCAACTTCCCCACGGAGCAGCTGTGCTTCCTGGGCCTCATCTCCATGATCGACCCGCCGCGCGCCGCCGTGCCCGACGCCGTGGGAAAGTGCCGCTCCGCCGGCATCAAGGTACGGCACGCGCTGGGGGGGGGATTATAGACATGTGCGCAGAAGAGAAGAAAGGGCAACATGGATATGGGATATTTATATCTAAGAATATATATATATATGTACAGGACTGTCTCAGAAAATTAGAATATTGTGATAAAGTTCTTTATTTTCTGAATGCAATTAAAAAAACTAAAATGTCATTCATTCTGGATTCATTACAAATCAACTGAAATATTGCAAGCCTTTTATTCTTTTCATATTGCTGATTATGGATTATGGCTTACTGTATATATGTATAAATATATTTATATTTATACATGTATGTACTGTATATATGCACACACACATATATATATATATATATATATTCATATAAATATATGTATATATATATACACACACATATATATGTATAGTATATATATAAATATATACATGAATATATAAAAACATATATATATACAATATACATACACATATATATACTGTAAATGTATACTGTGTTTTGTACATATATATGCATATATATATTTATGTATGTGTATATATATATATATATATATATATATATATATATATATACTGTATATATCTATATAATAAACACCTAAACTCAAAACTAAACTTTTTAAGTGGTTGATGTGATTTTAAGAGTATTTTTCAATGCTAATTATTTAATTAAACTGCCTCTGGCGACACACACACACACACACACACACACACACACACATACACACTTCTCGATGGCGAGGACACTGAACATCACTAATTACTTCCCCTCTTCTTCTAAAATGATATTTCTGCATCGCTGCAGATACAAATCAGACTCAATAATATTAGTGTTACAGGATTTGTAGCATTCCAGAGTCCAGAGTTTATTGTAGGAAGACACGATTAATCATCCCACTTTTTTTGAAGAACTAAATATTCTGCTCCAATGCATGTGTATATATATATATATATATATATATATATGTTATTAGCTTTTTAAACGCAACATTTTCACAGCGAGGATTTTGTTGCACACACAAGGGGGAGGGGTGTGTGTGAGTGTGTGTGAGGGTGTGTGTGTGAGTGTGTATGTGACTGTGTGAGTGTGTTTGTGCACCTGTATTAACGAGGCCGTCCAGCCAAATTACATCGAGTCATAACACCTCCCAAAACATAAAACAACATAATAATAAAAACGCTTTAAACATATAAGAAATTATTTCTCTATAAACTATATATAGACTGTCTCTACGTGGCGATGCTACGTGGCGATGCTACGTGGCAATGCTACATGGCTATGCTACGTGGCGATGCTACGTGGCGATGCTACGTGGCAATGCTACGTGGCAATGCTACGTGGCGATGCTACATGGCGATGCTACGTGGCGATGCTACATGGCGATGCTACGTGGCGATGCTACGTGGCGATGCTACGTGGCAATGCTACATGGTTATGCTACGTGGCGATGCTACGTGGCGATGCTACGTGGCGATGCTATGTGGCGATGCTACGTGGCGATGCTACCTGGCGATGCTACGTGGCGATGCTACATAGCGATGCTACGTGGTGATGCTACGTGGTGATGCTAGGTGTTCCCCGCGCGTCCCTCAGGTGATCATGGTAACGGGCGACCACCCCATCACGGCCAAGGCCATCGCCAAAGGCGTGGGCATCATCTCCGAGGGCACGGAGACGGTGGAGGACATCGCCGAGCGGCTCAACGTCCCGCTGAGCCAGGTCGACCCCAGGTGTGTGTGTGTGTGTGTGAGAGTGTGTGTGTGTGTCAGTGTGTGTGTGTGAGTGTGTGTGTATGTGTATGTGTGTGTGTGTGTGAAAAACACACTTGAGGAGCAAACAAGAACATATCAACTCTCTTTAACAACGATCCCGATGTCACTGACTCCTTACTGTGTGTGTGTGTGTGTGTGTGTGCGTGTGTGTGTGTGTGCGTCCCAGGGATGCCAAGGCGTGCGTGGTGCACGGCTCTGACCTGAAGGACATGGACCCCGAGTTCCTGGACGACCTCCTGAGGAACCACACGGAGATCGTGTTCGCCCGGACGTCACCGCAGCAGAAGCTCATCATCGTGGAGGGCTGCCAGAGACAGGTGGGGGGGGGCAGAGACAGGTGGGGGGTTGGGGCTGCCAGAGACAGGGGGGGGGGCAGAGACAGGTGGGGGGTTGGGGCTGCCAGAGACAGGGGGGGCTGCCAGAGACAGGTGTGTGTGTGTGTGTGTGGGGGGCTGCCAGAGACAGGGGGGGGGCAGAGACAGGTGTGTGTGTGTGTGGGGGGGCTGCCAGAGACAGGTGTGTGTGTGTGTGTGTGGGGGCTGCCAGAGACAGGGGGGGCAGAGACAGGTGTGTGTGTGTGGGGGGGGCTGCCAGAGACAGGTGTGTGTGTGTGTGGGGGGCTGCCAGAGACAGGTGTGTGTGTGTGTGGGGCTGCCAGAGACAGGTGTGTGTGTGTGTGTGGGGGGGGCTGCCAGAGACAGGTGTGTGTTTGTGTGTGTGTGTGGGGGGGGCTGCCAGAGACAGGTGTGTGTTTGTGTGTGTGTGGGGGGGGGGGCTGCCAGAGACAGGTGTGTGTTTGTGTGTGTGTGGGGGGGGGGGCTGCCAGAGACAGGTGTGTGTTTGTTTGGGAGCGTCCAGCTGATCAGCATTGTACATGTTTATATGTAGGAATGTAACCATGTGTGTGTGTCTGTGTGCGTCTGTGCGTGTATGTATGTGTGTGTATGTGTGTGTATGTGTGTGTATGTGTGTTTGTGTCTGTGTATGTTTGTGTGAGTGCCTGTGTGTGTTTGTGTGTGTGTGATGAAGTGTTTCTAAATGCATGTGTCTGTTCACTTAAGTGTGAAGGAACGGTTGAATACAGGTGTGTGTGTGTGTGTGTGTGTGTGTGTGTCCGTCCGTATGTGTGTGTGTGCTTGTGTGTGTGTACGTGTGTTTATGTGTGTTTGTGTAAGTTCAGATGTATGTGTGTGTTTATGTGTTTGTGTGTGCTTTTTGTGTGTGTACGCATGTGTGTGTATGTGTGTGTGTGTATGTGTGTGTGTGTGTGTCCCTGCCATTTAAGTCTGAATACAGTTGACTGAGTGTGTGTCACCCTTTGTGAGGATTTGAAAGGATGAATACAGGCTGTGTGTGTGTGCTTGTATCTGTGTGTGTATGTGTGAGTGTGTGTGTGTGAGTGTGTGTGTGTGTGTGTGTGTGTGTATGTGTGTGTGTGTATGTGTGAGTGTGTGTGTGTGAGTGTGTGTGTGTGTGTTTTGACTTCACGGTTGAATATCTGTGTCCGGCATATTAACGACGTTGTGGACTTTAAACCTGAACAAGCCTCCTCCTCTTCCTCCTTCTTCTCCTCCTCTTCTTCCTCCTCCTCCTCCTCCTCCTCCTCCTCCTCCTCCTCCTCCTCTTCCTCCTCTTCCTCCTCCTATGTGGCAGCACTTTATTGTGAAAGGTTGAAATTAGCCGACGTGTACTTCCTGCTCTCGGAGAGGCAACTCAATTCCATTTGTCATTTAATCTCCCGGAACTGCTTTGAAAAGACATTATTAAGACGGGGGGGGGGGGGGGAGTGGAAGGTGGAGAGTGGAAGATGGAGGGATGGAGGGAGTGGAAGATGGAGGGATGGAGAGTGGAAGGTGAAGGGGTGGAGGCGGAGAAAAAAGCTTAAATCATACATTTCTATTCTTGACACTTTGTGTGTATGTGTGTGTGTGTGGGTGTGTGTGTGTGTGTGTGTGCAGGGGGCGATCGTGGCGGTGACGGGCGACGGCGTCAACGACTCGCCGGCCCTAAAGAAGGCCGACATCGGCGTTGCCATGGGGATCTCCGGCTCCGACGTGTCCAAGCAGGCGGCCGACATGATCCTATTGGACGACAACTTCGCCTCCATCGTCACCGGGGTGGAGGAGGGTGAGGGGGGGGGGGGGGGGGGGTTGATGAAAAGCAATTGGACTCACCGTCGCCCCCTGGCTAGAGGTGGTATGATAAGACGAACTGAGGCTGTACGATGCGTTCAAGTCTCAATGTTTTGAGCGGGAAAAGACAAATGAGACGGCGACTAAGTGGGGACTCCGTGTTTTATGTTTGTTACGAAAAATAACTGCCTTTGATAACTTACATTATTACGATAAATTAAATTGAGTTTGTTTACGTTAAATAATTGAGATTTTTGGGGGGTAAAGAGAGAGAAAGAAAATGTGCGGAGCGTCTTGTTCCTGCGTCTTCATGATTTATTCCTGCGTCTTAACAATATGTTCTTGAGTGTTAACGATATTTTCCTGCAGGGCGTCTTATCTTCGACAACCTGAAGAAGTCCATCGCCTATACGCTGACCAGCAACATCCCGGAGATCTCGCCCTTCCTCCTCTTCATCTGCCTCAGTGTTCCTCTTCCTCTGGGAACCGTCACCATCCTCTGCATCGACCTGGGCACCGACATGGTGAGTTGGGGGGTGGGGGTGGGGGAACTAACTACGTTTTTGTTACGTTAAATAACAATGTTTTTTAAGTGAAATAACTAAGTTTTTTACGTGAAGTAAATATGTTCGTTACATTCAAAAACAACCTTTGTTACGTGAAATAAATCCGCTTGTTACGTTGAATAACTAGGTTGGTTACATTTATTAACTACATTATTACGATAAATTAAACTGAGTTAGTTGCGTTAAATAACTTGTTTGTAAATAACTACATTTGTTACGTTTAATAACTTTGGACTGTCAAACCGATATTTTAAAGGGACAGTGCAGATATCTCCTGAAGTTCCCAGTGTTTGAAAGCGAGCGTCTTTTTAGGCGCCTTTTCTCCCCACGTGCTCATTTATTTTTACTTTGTTGGTGAGCTAATCGTGGGCTAATTCTAATTGATGCTAATCGTTATCATACTGCACGGCTAACAATGACATTATGGAAAACTGGGGTTCATATCGGTGTCGAATACGACAGAAAACAATCGGTTTTAATTTGTTCCCGTGCCGCCGGTGGGAGCGATGAGGCTCCTGGCGCTCCGCCGACATCCACGGAAACAAAAGGCCGAGCGACGCCGAATTTACATTTCACAGCGCCGGCGTTCCAGATGCCGTCCTCCATTGTGTCTCCGGGAACGGCGTCGCTGGCACGCCGCTCTGCCCCGAGGGCGCCATCCATCACGGGGAGAGAGGCACGATGAATACATTCACATGGACTCGTGTTCATTACTGTACCTTTAATTTGTCCTGATATCAGCCACCAGGGAATGAAACACGAAGCTGAAACATAAGTCTGAAAAATGAGACTGAAACATGAGGCTGAAACATGAACATGAGGCTGAAACATGAGGCTGAAACATGAGGCTGAAACATGAGGCTGAAACATGAGGCTGAAACATGAGGCTGAAACATGAACATGAGGCTGAAACATGAACATGAGGCTGAAACATGAACATGAGGCTGAAACATGAGGCTGAAACATGAACATGAGGCTGAAACATGAACATGAGGCTGAAACATGAACATGAGGCTGAAACATGAACATGAGGCTGAAACATGAGGCTGAAACATGAACATGAGGCTGAAACATGAACATGAGGCTGAAACATGAACATGAGGCTGAAACATGAACATGAGGCTGAAACATGAGGCTGAAACATGAACATGAGGCTGAAACATGAACATGAGGCTGAAACATGAACATGAGGCTGAAACATGAGGCTGAAACAGGAACATGAGGCTGAAACATGAACATGAGGCTGAAACATGAACATGAGGCTGAAACATGAACATGAGGCTGAAACATGAGGCTGAAACATGAACATGAGGCTGAAACATGAACATGAGGCTGAAACATGAACATGAGGCTGAAACATGAACATGAGGCTGAAACATGAACATGAGGCTGAAACATGAGGCTGAAACATGAACATGAGGCTGAAACATGAACATGAGGCTGAAACACAATCATTCTTCATCGTTCTTCATTGTTCTTCATTGTTCTTCATAGTCTTTCATAGTTCTTCATCGTTCTTCATAGCTCTTCATAGCCCTTCATCGCTCTTCATAGCTCTTCATCGTTCTTCATCGCTCTTCATAGCTCTTCATCGTTCTTCATCGTTCTTCATAGCTCTTCATCGTTCTTCATCGCTCTTCATAGCTCTTCATCGTTCTTCATCGCTCTACATAGTTCTTCATCGTTCTTCATCATTCTTCATCGTTCTTTATCGTTCTTCATCGCTCTTCATCTTTCTTCATTGATCTTCATCGTTCTTCATAGTTCTTCATAGTTCTTCATCGTTCTTCATCGCACTTCATCGTTCTTCATCGTTCTTCATCGTTCATCATCGCTCTTCATAGCTCTTCATCGTTCTTCATCGCTCTTCATCATTCTTCATCTCTCTTCATCGTTCTTCATGGCTCTTCATCGTTCTTCATAGTTCTTCATTGTTCATCATCGTTCTTCATCGCTCTTCATCGTTCTTCATCGTTCATCATCGCTCTTCATAGCTCTTCATCGTTCTTCATCGCTCTTCATCATTCTTCATCTCTCTTCATCGTTCTTCATGGCTCTTCATCGTTCTTCATAGTTCTTCATTGTTCATCATCGTTCTTCATCGCTCTTCATTGCTCTTCATCGTTCTTCATCGCTCTACATCATTCTTCATGGCTCTTCATGGCTCTTCATCAATCTTCATCGTTCTTCATCGTTCTACATCGTTCATCATCGTTCTTCATCGATCTTCATAGTTCTTCATCGTTCTTCATCGCTCTTCATCGTTCTTCATGGCTCTTCATGGCTCTTCATCGTTCTACATCGTTCATCATCGTTCTTCATCGTTCTTCATCGATCTTCATAGCTCTTCATCGTTCTTCATCGTTCTTCACTCCTCTTCAAAAGGCGTGGCGATTTAAGTTCAAACAGCTCTGTGTTTGCGTGTCTGTTTTGCATATTGAAAAAAGAAGTGATCACACTTCCCTTCAAACACTTCCTCACGTGTTTATTAGCGGCGGAGTGAACAGCTGGATGTCTCTTTTGAAGAGCAAAAAGCTCCCTCCAAAAAAATATTGAAATATTTAAAAAAACGTGTTTATAGTTCAGTCTAATTATAAACGTCGGAGCTTGTTAACAGCTTGTTAACAGATCGGTTCAACTGCAGGCTCAGCGCTGACGGGCAGCGCCCTACGGGGGGGGGGCGTCTGGAAAGGTGTTCGATGAAGAGACACTGTGAATGTAGTTAGAGGTGTAAAGAAGAAGGAGGAGGAGGTATAAAAGAAGAAGAAGAAGAAGAAGAAGAAGAAGAAGAAGAAGAAGAAGAAGAAGAAGAAGAAGAAGAAGAAGAAGAAGAAGAAAGAAGGCGGGACTGAAACTCTGTAGTAGCTACTCCCCAACATATTGTTAAATAACTCTCTTTGCATTTGATTATTGGAGTGTAGAACTATTGTACATCAGAAGTATCTCTCTAATATTATAACATAAATCCATCCAATTTGAAATCTTCAAAATAAAAGTGTGGGATATATTTCTTACATTTCTTTAAGTTAAGTTAAATTATGTGGCGGGCCAGATTCGGCCCGCGGGCCTTGTGTTTGACACCTGTGCATTAAGTCCATCAAGTCCAAGAAAATGAATATTATATATTATGACATACAGACATTTCATTTGAAACCTTCAAAATAAAAGCACAGGATATTTTTCTCACATTGAGAAAAGGTGATCACGTGTCCTTCAGGTCGTCAGGGGTCAAATGAGATGACGAGGTGGGCCTCGTGTTTGACACCTGTGCTTTACATTCTCGTTTAACGCGTCCTGTTTTCCCCCTGCCAGGTTCCAGCCATCTCATTGGCTTACGAGAGGGCGGAGAGCGACATCATGAAACGGCAACCGAGGAACCCGCAGACGGACAAGCTGGTCAACGAGCGCCTCATCAGCATGGCGTACGGACAGATAGGTCCGTCCTCTCCGCCGAGGGTTTCTGGTCGTAAAATAAACATCACGGGGCATAAAAACGTATAAATATTGACATTTATGTCGGTATTCCTCACCGCCTCGAACCGCTTAGACGCATTTAGAGACGGCCGGGCGAGAGTCTCGTGTCTCTGCCTCCGATTGTTGTGACATTTACAGCAGCGCGGCAGCTGCTTCCCGCTCGGCCGTCTCTCTCCGACGCTCGCCTTTCATCTCCGGTTCAGAGCGGTTTGGGAATCGTGAAGCTCAAAAGGCCGGCCCCGTTTTACAGGCTGGTTAAATGGGTCAGGACATCTACGAGCTGGAGAGCAGCCAGCAGAGCGCCGTTGGGCGGCGGGTCACATCGGATCTCACCCGTCACGACTCGAGTCCTGAAGCTTCAACACGTAACAGTTGATCTGATGTAGAGTTCCCGCCCCACAGCTTCTTCAAAGACGGACGCAAAGCAGCGGAGAGTTCCAGTCGCTTCATACCGACAACACGCTGGACACACAGTGTTGTGTTTTACATGAAAACTCACACTTTTATTTATCAAATCAATTTACAAATGATTATAAAATATAGTCAAGACATTGACGAGGTTATAAATAATGATGTTTATAGTAAACATTAATGTAGTTCTTCTTGTGGCTCAAAGGAAGGCCAGTTTTATAGCTTCTCTCAGCAGCAGAACTGTTTTTAGCTGCGCTTACATAAAAAGGGTTTAAAGGGTTTCCTACCCCTCCGCTAGTCTTCTAAGGCGATAACACAATGGACCACTAGAACATGGAGATGGGCCTCTACACACTATGTAGAGACTTCACTAACACCAGAGAATAGTCATCTACACATTAACTATGTAGAGAGTTATGATTCATTTAATGTTATCTTCATTGATGAAAACAGTGCTTTGAACAATAAGGACATTTCTAAGTGAGCCCAAACATTCAAACAGTAGTGTATGTCCCACTAAATGGTAAAGCATTGACGTCCGGGTGCATTGTCTTTCTCTGCTGTTCCCGACCCAGAATCCTTTGCGGGCCGAGAGGGTCAAATCCCGAGGTGGTGAAGCTGTGTGTGTTTCAGCGTACGGGAAGACTTCAGGCTCCGAGTGGAGAAAATGTTACGCCCCGTCTGACAAGTGCAGAGGCAGGAAAGCTTCTGCAGGACAGATATTAAGTGCAGCGCTGCCGACTGTCCGGAGCGCCAGGAAGAAGCTCTTTCTGGGGTCAATTTATTTGTCACATTTCGGTAGAGCTCCTGTAAATAAGTGTTGCGAAGCAGTGGGACCGCCGGTGTTATCGGCGGTGCTGTCAACACAGCTGTTTGCCTTAAGAAACACTCGTTATCTATAAATCTTGTTATTTCGCCTGCTTAGTCTGCGGGTAAAAAACTGTCAAATACGCGACTCACATCCCAAAATCTACGTGACGCCTGTAAAAGAAGTCTTAAAAACATCAAATGAAATGGGTGAAAGCTTACATTTCAATGTTTAAATTAATACTCAATAAGTTCCTGGTTTCATTTAATTGGAAGACTTTTTAATTAAACTCTAACTGAGCAGGGCTTCGACGTCCACGTTCCCCAAACAACATGGTTCTTCACAGGGTGAGCTGAACAGTCCCCGTGACACGGAGTCTCTCAGGGGTCTACTAATGGTGAACTGAAGAGTCCCCGTGACACGGAGTCCCTCAGGGGTCTACTAGTGGTGAACTGAAGAGTCCCCGTGACACGGAGTCTCTCAGGGGTCTACTAATGGTGAACTGAAGAGTCCCCGTGACACGGAGTCCCTCAGGGGTCTACTAATGGTGAACTGAAGAGTCCCCGTGACACGGAGTCCCTCAGGGGTCTACTAATGGTGAACTGAAGAGTCCCCGTGACACGGAGTCCCTCAGGGGTCTACTAGTGGTGAACTGAAGAGTCAATTAAACAACATGTATAAAAGGGAAACAAGATGGAGGAGCAGAAGGAGACGTTTGTCTTTGGTCCTTCGATGAGTCGACGTATCCGGGGACTCATAACACTTCCCAGTCAGTCGTCATCCTTTGTTATGATGGTCTCTACAGGTGATTGTTTCTTTGACAAAAGCTTCGGGGGATGGTGTGCAAAGTGTCTAAGATGATGAACTCAGAACACCTCCCCGTTGCTCCGCCCCCTCAGGGATGATCCAGGCCCTCGCCGGGTTCTTCACCTACTTCGTGATCCTGGCTGAGAACGGCTTCCTGCCCAGGGACCTGCTGGGCATCCGGGTCCGCTGGGACGACCGCGACATCAACGACGTGGAGGACAGCTACGGGCAGCAGTGGGTGAGGAGCGGGGGAGGAGGGGGAGGCGGGGGAGGAGGAGGTGGTTACTACCCGCATGAATGCATGAATGCAACCTGTGTTGGTTCCCCCTGGCAGACGTACGAGCAGAGGAAGATCATCGAGTTCACCTGCCACACCTCCTTCTTCATCAGCGTGGTGGTGGTGCAGTGGGCCGACCTCGTCATCTGCAAGACCCGCAGGAACTCCCTGTTCCAGCAGGGCATGAAGTGAGGGGGGGGATCTGACAGGCCCAGCTTCAGGCCCAGCTTTAGGCTCCACATGTTGAGTGTTTTGAACCTTCTCCTTCCTCCTTCCTCCTTCCTTCTTCTTTCTTCCTCCTTCCTGTTTCCTCCTCCGCCCGACAGGAACCGGATCCTGATCTTCGGGCTGTTCGTGGAGACCGGCCTGGCCGCCTTCCTGTCCTACTGCCCCGGGATGGACGTGGCACTCCGCATGTACCCCCTGAAGTACGGCCACACCCCGCACCCCACACCCCCACACACACATCCCACACCCCACCCCCCGCACCCCACACCCCCACACACACATCCCACACCCCACACCCCCAACCCCACACCCCACAACCCACACTCCACAGCCCACAGCCCACAGCCCACACCACGCACCCCACACCCCACACCCGAACCCCACAACCCACAACCCACAACCCACACCCCACACACCACAACCCACAGCCCACACCCCACAACCCACACCCCACCCCCCACACCCCACACCCCACAACCCACACCCCCCACCCCACACCCCACACACCCCACACCCCACACCCAACCCCACACCCCACACCCCCACACCCCACACCCACACCCACCACCCCCACCACACCCCACACCCCACACCACCCACCCCACCCACCACACCCCACAGCCCACACCCCCACACCCCGCACCCCACACCACCACACCCCACAGCCCACACCCCACAGCCCACACCCACACCCCACAGCCCACACCCCACCCCACACCCCACACCCACAACCCACACCCCACACCCCACAGCCCACACCCCACCCCCCCCACCCCACACCCCACGGCCCACACCCCACACCCCACCCCACCCCACAACCCACACCCCACCCCACAACCCACACCCCACACCCCACAGCCCACCCCAACCCACACCCCACACCCCACCCACACCCCACACCCCACAACCCACAGCCCACACCCCACACCCCACAGCCCACACCCCACAGGCCACGGGCCACTAGCAGCAGGCAGCAGAATCTGAGGTCTTAATGGTTCTTGTTTCTCTCTCCTTCCCTCCCTCCCTCCCTCCCTCTCCCTCCCTCCCTCAGGCCCATGTGGTGGTTCTGTGCCTTCCCGTACAGCCTCCTCATCTTCGTTTACGACGAGATCCGTAAATTGATTCTGAGGAGGAGCCCAGGAGGTGAGAGGAGAGATTAAAACTCTTCTTCTTCTTCTTCTTCTTCTTCTTCTTCTTCTTCTTCTTCTTCTTCTTCTTCTTCTTCTTCTTCTTCTTCTTCTTCTTCTTCTTCTTCTCCTCCTCTTTCTTCGTCTACTCCTCCTCTTCCTTCCTCTTTCTTTGTTTCCTCCTCCTCCTCCCCTCTCCCTCCTCCTCCTCTTCCTTCATTTTTCTCCATTTCCTCCTCCTCCCCCCCCCTCCCTCCTCCTCCTCTTCCTTCCTCTTTCTTTGTTTCCTCCCTCCTCCCCCTCTCCCTCCTCCTCCTCTCCTTCCTTCCTCTTTCTTTGTTTCCTCCTCCCCCTCCTCTCTCCTCCTCCCTCCTCCTCTTCTCTTCCTCCTCCTTCTTTCTCTCCCTCTCCTCCTCCTCCTTCCTTCCTCTTTCCCCCTCCTCCTCCTCCTCCTTCCTCTCCTCCTCCTCTTCCTTCCTTTCTTTGTTTCCTCCCCCTCCCTCCTCCTCCTCTTCCTTCCTCTTTCTTTGTTTCCTCCCCCTCCTCCTCCTCCTCCTCTTCCTTCCTCTTTCTTTGTTTCCTCCTCCTCCCCCCTCCTCCTCCTCTTCCTTCCTCTTTCTTTGTTTCCTCCCCCCCCTCTCCCTCCTCCTCCTCTTCCTTCCTCTTTCTTTGTTTCCTCCCCCCCTCTCCCTCCTCCTCTTCCTTCCTCTTTCTTTGTTTCCTCCCCCCCTCTCCCTCCTCCTCCTCTTCCTTCCTCTTTCTTCGTTTCCTCCTCCTCCCCCTTCCTCTTCCTCCTCCTCCTCTTCCTTCCTCTTTCTTTGTTTCCTCCCCCCCTCTCCCTCCTCCTCCTCTTCCTTCCTCTTTCTTTGTTTCCTCCCCCTCCTCCCTCCTTCCTTCCTCTTCCTCCTCTCCTCCTTCCTTTCCTCTTTTTGTTTCCTCCCCTCTCCCTCCTTCTCCTCTTCCTTCCTCTTTCTTTGTTTCCTCCCCCCCCCCCTCTCCCTCCTCCTCCTCTTCCTCTCCAGATGATTGACAGGTAGAGGATCATGACATAAAGCTCTCCCAGAGCCGTTTTCTCTCTCCAGTCTCCAGCCGTCAGATGATTGTTGACAGCAGGATATTTAACTCTGGTGTAGTGATATAGAAACACGGGGTTTCAACACTGTGGGCCAGCTGTCTTTAATTTTTCATTTTAAGTACACTATGCTAATTCTCTTCCTCTAATCTGCATAGTTTTTCCTGAGCGTTTTGATTTAATTGGGCTATTGTCATTTCCCGCATATTTCTTAAAGCGGTAACGGTTCCACTTTCCATTTAAAACTATGAACCACCCGCAGGAACACCACTGCAGAGCAGCAGCCTGGGCACCCGACCACGCCCGCGGGTTCGATTCCCTCCTGGCATTCTGCTCATCAACGCACTTTAATAAGGAGCAAAAAAAACACCTAATGTGGCCGAAGGTGCTGCTGCACTAGATCTCAGCTAAAGTCTTTTTTATTTCAATAGATAGATATATGAGCAAGCTATATATATATATATATTAATCTAAATATATATAATTTATAAATGTATGTTCATGTATTCATATATTGTATACAAATACACACACACATATATATATATATATGTCTATATATGAGCTGTATATATTTATATATAAATATGCATATGTATATATTTATATATAAATGTATATATAATATATAAATATATATTTATATACATAAATATATACATACATATTTATATATATGAGCAATATATATACATAAATATATACATTTATACATATATACATATTTACATCTGTATATACACATACATATATATATATATATGTATGTGTATATATATATGTTATATATTGCTCATATTTATACATACATATATATATATATATATATATATATATATATATATGAGCAATATATATGTATATATATAAAATATCTTACTCATGAGCAGGTGGGTGAAAAACCCAAGCCACTTCTATTTGTTGATGGAACCACTCCAGCAATATGATTGTAGATAATTACAACAACAACAACAACAACAACAATAACAACAACAACCGTTTAGTGATTCTTCTCCTTGCTTGAAGGTAGTAAACAGTTAAATATAACAGGAGGCCGAACACGTGTTGAACCCACACCGCGGGGAAAAGAGATTACACCTGTCCGCCGCCACGACACAGAGGGGGAGGAAATGAAAGCTCTTGAGATATACATATATATATATATATATATATATATATATATATATATATATATATATATCCCCCCCCCAAACAGATGCTACGTGTGATATGGAAACACTTCAACGTGACGCGTTCGTGGCCGAGACGCCGGGAGACGAACGCAATTTATGGTGACAGTTAATCATTTGTGTTAATCTCCGTGTCGCGGGCGGCTGGTCGGCCTCGCACCGGCACCGGGGGATCGGGTTGAGACAAAGACAACGAGGGGAATACAAATGGAGCGATGCAAAAAGGTTATTACGAGAACCGCCCGCCTGTCATGGTGCTCTCTGACTCCCTCTCTCTCTCTCTCTCTCTCTCTCTCTCTTCCAGGTTGGGTGGAGCAGGAGACATATTATTAACATTCAGAAAATGTCAGTTTGAGTTTGTGTGTGTGTGTGTGTGTGTGTCAGTTGTAACATTGCATGGATCCGTTCATACGTGTGATTACCACAACAAACCTCTTTCAGTGTGCTTTTGAGTTTTCCCCCTTAATGTAAATGTACACCTGCAACATGTGCCTTAAACAGCCTGTCACACCAAATGTACCAATAAAATACATCCCATAATAGTGTTATTCTGTGATTATTGCGGTCTTCCAACCACTTATCACTTCCAACATGAAGGATGTGCCACATGTGCCAGGAATAAACTCACTAAGTCATGTCTTCAATAATAATGGTTAGAATAAATCTGATTCATTAAACACACTGGAGAATAAAGTTGATGTCAAATTATTATTATTTTAAACATGCAGTAACATTTTTTTAAAAATACAGACAGAAAGAAATATGACAATAAAATGAAGAATAGACAAGTTAGTTTTCTAATATTTCTTTTTTTTTAAATGGTGTCCCTGGCATCACTCTGAAGAAACGTTTTCGGTTCCAGATGGCACCTTCGTGGTTCTGTGTGTGGCGGTGAGGGTAAATGTTGCGCTTGTGAAGGCGGGGCTGGCGTGGTGCGGGAAACCAAAGGGTCATGTGACTCCTGGAGGTTGCGTGTGTTGGCGGGCGGCGGACGAGGGAGTCGTCAAAGCCTAGAGGAAAGCCTCTCTGCCGGTTGCACCGTCCATTAGGCGAGTGGCGAGGGGCGGCCGCATGACGGTGAAACCGGAGGCTCGTTCACAACATCAACGGCTGAAATGAAATGTGAGACGGGCAAATTTGTTTCTGGACCATCTTCACCTCAAATCCCACACGTGGAATCCATCAGTGAGGCAAAACGAATCTCGGTGGAGTCGTCATTTGATTCCTCTCCTCTCACGAGTAAAAACACTCCGGCCTCATGAGTAGGCCGCACAGATGGAGTGCAGTTTAAATGAAAAAAGACACAGACATTTTGAAAATGTATTTAGCAACCATAACGCAATCACCAGCGACCCACCATGGAAGAGAAGGGGACCGAGAACGGGACCCTGGGGGACGCCGCCGGGGACGGGAACTGGCTGATCCATGTCTGATAGAGGGACGGGGCGATGCCTAGGAGAGGCAGCGCCAGAAGTACCCAGGGTGGATTTGAGGTGTGGGCATCATGCATGTACGCCGATGAGTAGATGCTTCACAGGTCACATCAAAATATAGCGTATCGGTGTAAATGCCAAACGTTACGTACGGAAACCTGAAAATACGGTACAGAAACGGTATTTTTTAAATGTTCTCTATATATTTTACACAATTCTTTAACACCCACATACATTTCTGTTGTACGTTTACCTAAATAAATTGTCAATTTGATCATTATTTTAAAATGAGTAATGGTAGGCGCCCCCCCCCCCCCCCCCCACATCAGTCAGGCTCTGCCGACTCTCGTATCTTCCCCATCTCCTCCTCCATTATGCATGTCCTCGTGTCTTCTATTCACTGGACACTCGTTACCTTGCGGTCAGATCTGCAGGCGGCGCAGCCTCTGACAGGCAACGTCAAGTCAAAAGCGATGTCAAAACTTTTCTAAAAAAAAAGACCGTTAGAGGAGTTTTAACTGTCATGTAACCAACCATGTCCAAAGTAAGTCCTACGCTCTTATGTTGTACTTCATGCAGCATTAATATGGGACCAGTGCTGCTTCTGGGCCTCACTAACCCCACGGCCTGGGTTATCTGTAGAGAGTATGGATGTCAGACTTATACATGTATTATTACAGTTTAAATGCTGCATGTCAACTATTATTACTAATTATTGTTGCGTGGAGCAACTACTACAATTGTGCCTCCCTCTTTTTTGTGGGGATGTATTTATGTATTTGTGCTGTTTTAATACACTATTCAAATTACCTACATTATTTTCGTTTCTGATAAATGTGCCTATTTTCTAATTATTTATTTGGTCTATTTCTCGTTGGACGAAGAAAAAGCAGAAAGTCGCCACAACCATGAAAGGAGTGACAGTCTTTATTTAAAAATGACGTCAATGATTAATATATAGATATATATTGCCAATAAATTAACTATAGCGATGAATAATAATATATAATTATATAATTATAAATAATAATAATAATAATAATGAAATTGAGAATATAATATTAATAATAATAACAATAATAAAAAAAATATAATATAATAATAACAATAACAATAATACTGATAATAATAATAATACTATTATTAATAATAATAATTACAATACTATTATGATAATCGTAGGTTTAAGCAGACAGATATTTATTGAAACTGAAATGTATTAATTTATATTTATATAAGTTGTTATTGATGTATCACTGCAGCTGGAAGGGGGAGAAACGACAGCCCCGTCGTTGCTGTCTCCCCGCATGAACATGTTGGTGTAATCTGAGTTGAAGGTCCTCGCCTCACTGACCGGGTTTGACCTTAGAAAACAGCGGCTAGAAAAATAACAACATCCGGTGACGTCACTTCCGTCAACTGCTTGTCAAAGATGGCGCTGCTGCTAAGGTCAGTGCCTCTTTGCTTCCTGACGTTTGGGCTCGGGGAAGATGTTAACCCGGTTTTCTTGTGCCGTGTCAAGGCTGAGGAAACCCGCCGGAGTGGGACGTCGGCTCCCTTTATTTATCATGTTTTATTCCTCGTTAACGGGAGGGGAAGTCAGCGCGCGCTAACTTCAGCTAGCCGTTAGCCGTTTGATGGGCGTTTGAAAAGCTGGCAAAGAGTGAACTTTGAGTCTCGGTGTGATTACCGGCGGCTCCACCGGCGGTATCCGGTGTGTTCGACCTTCTAGTGGACGTTAAACGTCCTGCTTCTTCAAAGGAATGCGCCTTAGCGTTAGCTGCAGTTAGCTCCCAGCTAGCCACTGCTACAGCCTTCATAAGTGTCTAAAGAAGGGACGCTGGAGCCAACATGTCCGTCTCAGAGACGACAGGTGGTGTCAGACGCGCTGTCCGGCTGCCGCGTCACAGAGGCTTTGTAGGTCCAGTTATCCGTTCATCAGTTATCCTGTTTAAGAGATGTAATTCATACTGAACGATGCAATGATTGCTCTCGTAGCAGCGGCCTCCCGTGTGTCGGTCTGGAGGTGGTTTGTCCCTCCCGGGCTGCCGTACAGAGGAAACGTAAATAAATAGAGACTGAAGCCCTTTGTTGACTTGTCGTCGTGAACCTCACACGAACCCAGAGGATTACAATCACCCACGTTACACTAATTGTAAATATATATATATATATATATATATATATATATATATATATATATATATATATATATATATCACAAACATCCTGATTCTAAGTAAAAGCGTATTTCTAAATTCTAATACTTTATTTTGTGTACCTGTGTCCAGGACGTTGGCCCGCCAAGGGGTCTGTCTCTCCAAACCCCACTGCAGCATCTTCTACAGGCAGTAAGTGTGTGTGAGTGTAGGTGTGTGTGTGTGTGTGTGTGTGTGTGTGAGAGTGGTAATAATACATGATGCTAAAACCTATAAACTGTCCTTTAAACTCATTGAGTCTGTCTCTCTCTTTTTCTCTCTCTCTCCCTCTCTGTCTGTCTCTCTCTCTGTCTCCCTCCCTCCCTCTCCCTCCCTCCCTCCCTCTCTCTCCCTCTCTCTCTCTCTGCAGTGCTGCTCCAATGGGAACCACAGCCAAGGAGGAGATGAACAAGTTCTGGAACAAAAATTCAAAATTAAACCGCCCCATGTCGCCCCATCTCACCATCTACAAGTACGTACTTCTTTGTGTTCTTTGTCCGGAGAGAATATCATTTAAGAAATAATTTAAATGACTCATTCCGCTCCGTAGAAAATCTACTGCAAGAACACGGTCCGAGACGTTTATCTGAGAGCTCCTCGTCGTTTAGTGAAATGAGAAACTCGTTGCACTGCCAGGCGGTGATTATGTGTCATTATATGTTTGACACGAGTTAACGGCTTCCGGCTCAATTACTTCCATTTGTATTTCTCCGTCATTTTGAAATCAATATGTCAACTATTCATACTCCTCCACATGTTTCTAAATCTCTTTGTGTTACAGCGTTAGCCTCTTTCATAACTAACCGTAGACAATGACATGTGTCAGTTGACCTTTTTTATTCTCATTTTTAATAAAAAAAAAAAGATTTTCTTAATTTTTTCCTTTGAGTCTCGAGGACTTTTTGAAGGCTCTACTCTTTTGACGTGCATTCACACACACACCTACACACAGATCTACACACAGGCCATTGTATAAATGTGTGGTGTTTTCGGTGTCAGGTGGTCCGTCCCCATGATGATGTCCATCACCTTCAGAGGAACCGGCGTGGGGCTCACTGGAGGTAAACAATCTGGTTCTCTTCATTTGTCCTATATATATATATATATATATATATATATATATATATATATATGACTAACATCGTATGTATAAATATAAATATATTTTAATATATATTAAAGTTCTTAGTCATTTATATATATGTATGTATATATATATATATATATATATAAATATATATATATATATTAATGATCTTAGTCATTTATATATATGTATATATAATTATATATATATATGATGTTAGTAATTTATTTATATATATATATATATATATATATATATATATAACAAACACTAACATATTTGACTAACATCATATATCTATATATTTTTTTTTTATTTTCTATTTTTAATTTTTATATATATATATATATATATATATATATATATATATATATATATATATGCTTTGCGTTGTTGCGCTCCCCTCTGAGTGAAGCTCTTCTCTCGTTGCCGTTGATGCTGATCGTCTTCAGGGCCGTTCAGACCGTCTCTATTGATTTCTGCTGAAAGCGTTTCGGAGGTTGTTGGCTGCATTTCATCTGCATGTGGAAACATGTCTCATGCTGCCCTGCTGACGGCCCTGTTGTTGTTGTTGTTGTTGTTGTTGTGACGATGTTTATCTGTGCGTCCGAGCTCGATGAAAGCCTCGTCCCTCTCCCGGCGTTAACCTTCTCTCTCCTCGCCAAGGGGCCGTCCCGCCTCCTGCCACCTGAGCGTTGTGTTCGTAACCTTTACAGACAAACTTTTGCATCTTGAATTAAACCCCGGAATGAATTTACAACGCGGTGCGGCGGCTGTCTGTTTATTTTAGTTTGCATCTCTTTTGTGCCGTCGCTTCACGCCTCGCATCTCAACGAGTAGCGCCGCCACCGGCGCCGGCGCCGCCGCTTTGCCTTCTCTTTCTAAATCACCCAGACGGCACGGAGAGGAGAAAGCTCCGGAAAAATTTAGAGACGCTCGATACGGAGCCATTGTTTGGCCTTCAGTTAATTTACTCAGCGAGGGGAGGAGAAGAAGAGAAGAGAAAAAGAGGAGAAGAAGAGAAGAAGAAGTCTCTACATAACGGAGACGGACAGATGTTGAGTGGTGACTCACATCCAGCAGGAGGATCAACGTGTTGCATGTTGTCTCACTCTCTCTGTGTGTGTGTGTGTGTGTGTGTGTGTGTGTGTGTGTGTGTGTGTGTGTGTGTCTCAGCCATCTCGGCCTTCGCCGTGGCGGCGCTGGTCCTGCCGGGGAGCTACCCCCACTACCTGGACCTGATCCACTCGCTGCCCGTGGGCCCCGCCCTCATCGGGCTGGCCAAGCTCGGCCTCGCCTTCCCCGTGTCCTTCCACACCTTCAACGGCATCCGCCACCTGGTGAGAGGACGCCGCCACCGCCATGTTGTTTGTTTACGTTTTTTTTCCGGGCTGAATGTTGTTATTTATTTATCTGTTTATCTATTTATTTATCTATTTATTTATCTATTTATTCATCTATTTATCTATCCATCTATTTATTTATTTATTTATCTATTTATCTGTTTATTTATTGATCTATTTATTTATTTATCTATTTATATGTTTATTTATTGATCTATTTATTTATTTATTTATCTATATTTATTTATTTATCCATTTATTTATTTATCCATCTATTTATTTATTCATCTGTTTATTTATTTATCTATTTATTTATCTATCTCTTTATTTATCCATCTATGTATTTATCTATTTATTTATATATATATATATATATATATATATATATATATATATATTAATCTGTTTATTCATCTATTTAATTATCCATCTTTTTATTTGTCTATATATTGATATATTTATTTATTTTATCTATTTACCCCAGGGCTGGGACCTGGGGAAAGGCTTCACGATCCCAGACGTGTACCGTAGCGGCTACGCCGTCATCGTGCTGTCGGTCCTCAGCGCCGTGGGCGTGGCCTTCTTCCTCTGAGCGTTGTGGGCGTGGCCTTCTTCCTCTGAGCGTTGTGGGCGTGGCCTTCTTCCTCTGAGCGTTGTGGGCGTGGCCTTCTTCCTCTGAGCGCCTGTCTGTCCCGTGTCTTCAAGTAAATAAAGGATATATTATACTGAACCGGAGGTGTCCTCTTGTTTGTGTCCTATTGTTTGTGTCTTGTTTGTGTATTGTTTGTGTCCTCTTGTTTGTCTCTTGTTTGTGTCTTGTTTGTCTTGTTTGTGTCCTCTTGTTTGTGTCTTGTTTGTGTCCTCTTGTTTGTGTATTGTTTGTGTCCTCTTGTTTGTGTCTTGTTTGTGTATTGTTTGTGTCCTCTTGTTTGTGTCTTGTTTGTCTCTTGTTTGTGTCTTGTTTGTCTCTTGTTTGTCTCTTGTTTGTGTCCTCTTGTTTTTGTCTTGTTTGTCTCTTGTTTGTGTCCTCTTGTTTGTCTCTTGTTTGTCTCTTGTTTGTCTCTTGTTTGTGTCTTGTTTGTTTATTACTCTGAGAACCTTTGGGAGTCATCGACTGCAGCGAGAGGCCGGAGTGCAACTGAGAGCCGCTTAATTTCACTCTTGTTCTCACGGCAACAACAACAACAACAAGTGCGTCCTACATGTTGTGTCCTTGTGAAAATGTATTGGGATGGAGACGATAATCAGCTTCCTCGGTCCTCAGAGCCTGTGTGTGTGTGTGTGTATAAGGGTGTATGTGCACTAGTGTGTATAAGTGTGTGTGTGTATAAGGGTGTGTGTGCACTAGTGTGTATAAGAGTGTGTGTGCATTAGTGTGTATAAGGGTGTGTGTGTGTGTGTGCACTAGTGTATGTGTGTGTGCGTGCACTAGTGTGTGTGTATAAGGGTGTGTGTGCATTAGGATGTGCGATTTCTATCGACCCATTTATAGTTTGTTACGTTAAATAACTATAAACAGTCAAACCGGTGGTTTAAAGAGACAGTACACATATATTCTGAAACTGAATGCAACTCAAGTTCACTAAGATCTTTTTATCTGGTGTTCTCTCGGTTCTCCTGTTTGTCCTTGCAGGAGAAGCGTGGTTCTGCTGGTGGAGGCTCTCTGATGGAGGCTCTCTGATGGAGGCTCTCTGGTGGCGGCTGCTCTCTGATGGAGGCTCTCTGATGGAGGCTCTCTCATGGAGGCTCTCTCATGGAGGCTCTCTGGTGGAGGCTCTCTGATGGAGGCTCTCTGGTGGAGGCTCTCTGGTGGAGGCTGCTCTCTGGCGGAGGCTCTCTCATGGAGGCTCTCTGGTGGAGGCTCTCTGGTGGAGGCTCTCTGGTGGAGGCTCTCTGGTGGAGGCTCTCTCATGGAGGCTCTCTGATGGAGGCTCTCTGGTGGAGGCTCTCTGGTGGAGGCTGCTCTCTGGCGGAGGCTCTCTCATGGAGGCTCTCTGGTGGAGGCTCTCTGGTGGAGGCTGCTCTCTGGTGGAGGCTCTCTGGCGGAGGCTCTCTCATGGAGGCTCTCTGGTGGAGGCTGCTCTCTGATGGAGGCTCCCTCATGGAGGCTCTCTCATGGAGGCTCTCTCATGGAGGCTCTCTGGTGGAGGCTCTCTGATGGAGGCTCTCTCATGGAGGCTCTCTGGTGGAGGCTCTCTGGTGGAGGCTCTCTGGTGGAGGCTGCTCTCTGGTGGAGGCTCTCTGGCGGAGGCTCTCTCATGGAGGCTCTCTGGTGGAGGCTCTCTGGCGGAGGCTCTCTGATGGAGGCTCTCTGGTGGAGGCTCTCTGGTGGAGGCTCTCTGGCGGAGGCTCTCTGATGGAGGCTCTCTGGCGGAGGCTCTCTGGTGGAGGCTCTCTGGCGGAGGCTCTCTGATGGAGGCTCTCTGGTGGAGGCTCTCTGGCGGAGGCTCTCTGATGGAGGCTCTCTGGTGGAGGCTCTCTGGCGGAGGCTCTCTGATGGAGGCTCTCTGGCGGCGGGCTGATGGTGGCGCCTCCGCAGCACCCCCTAGCGGCCGGAGCCGTCTTGCGCCCCGGCTGCTGGTCCTGATGCTGCGGGACGTTCCTCTTCTTCTGTTCTCTTGCGGATCCGGAAGCTGCTCCGTCAGCTCGTCTCTGTGGCGCAATGGAATAGCGCGCTGGACTTCTAATCCAGAGGCTCCGGGTTCGAGTCCCGGCAGAGATGTGGAGCGAGTGTCAGTTTGTTTTGGGGACGGAGATGTGACGTCACT
>CM070098.1:21626315-21636315 GCA_036178185.1 Liparis tanakae
TCCGGTACTTTCCTCCTCCAGCTGATCTGAAGTCAGCCGCCAGCTGAGGGGTGTGTCTGTGTGTGTGTGTTTGTGTGTGTGTGTGTGTGTCTGTATCTTTGTGTGTGTCTGTGTGTTTCTGTATCTTTGTGTGTATATGTGTGTGTGTGTGTCTGTATCTTTGTGTGTCTATGTGTGTATATGTGTGTGTGTGTGTGTATGTGTGTGTCTATGTGTGTGTATGTGTGTGTCTGTGTGTATGTGTGTGTGTGTGTCTGTATCTTTGTGTGTGTCTTTGTGTGTCTGTATCTTTGTGTGTATGTGTGTGTGTGTCTGTATCTTTGTGTGTGTCTTTGTGTGTCTGTATCTTTGTGTGTCTGTGTGTGTGTGTGTCTTTATTTACTCTCCAGGATGAGGTCGTCTCTCTTTTATGAGTTTTTCCTGGAAAAGCGACAAAAAAAATTGATGACGAGTTTGTTCTCTGCTGCAGTGAACGCTGTAATGAAGAGGAGGAGGAGGAGGAGGAGGAGAAGAGAGAGGAGGGGGAGAGAAGAGGGGGAGAGAGGAGGGGGAGATAGGTGGGCAGAGGGGGAGGGGGAGGGGGTGAGTGTGTGGTGCTGAGGATGGAGCTCTGGGTCAGACCTTTCAATGCCGATGAAGATGCTGAAACAGGTCAGACTCCACCAGGCGAGTGAACTCCTCTTCGTCCTCCTCCTCCTCTTTCTTTCTCTCCATCACATTGGACTTTTCTTGTCTTCTCCGTGTCTCTCCATCAACGCCGGAGCTCAGACGGCTTCTCCTCCAACGATCAATACCTCCTCGTTCAGGAGATCTGATCCACCGTTTAGACGAAGAGGAAGAGGAGGAGGAGGAGGACGAGGACAAGGAGCTTTATGGGGGGGGGGGTCGGCGCGCGGCGTGCGGCGCCGCCTGGAGACGAAGCTCAAAGTGGCGTCTCTAATCTGAATGAATCCGAAACAAAAGAGAAGAACAGAGCGGCTCGGACACGCAGAGGATAAGAGGATTACACAGGGGGGGGGGGAGGAGGAGGAGGAGGAGGAGGAGGAGGAGGAGGAGGAGGAAGAGGAGGAGGAGGAGGAGGAAGAAGAGGAGGAGGAGGAGGAGGAAGAAGAGGAGGAGGAGGAGGAGCTCTCATGATGTGCTACGAGGAGAAAAAGAGGTGAACGTTCAAAAAAGGGGAGGAGCTACACAGAAGCTCTGATCTCCTTCGAGTGGGAGGCGGCCTGACTCCACCGTGTTGTGTATAAATATACAGCTCATTAAAATTAATGAGATTTACTGAGAAAAGAATAAAGAATACACTTAAGCTGCTTACCCCTGAATACACACACACCTACACACCTAAACGCACACACACACACCTACACACACACCTACACACACACCTACACACCTACACACACACACCTACACACACACACCTACACACACACACCTACACACACACACACACCTACACACACACACCTACACATCTACACACACACACCTACACACACACACACCTACACACCTACACACCTACACACACACCTACACACACACCTACACACACACACACCTACACACCTACACGCACACACACACACCTACACACACACACACACACCTACACACACACACACACACACACCTACACACACACCTACACACCTACACACACACACACCTACACACACACACCTACACACCTACACACACACACACACCTACACACACACACACCTACACACACACACACACACACACACACTCAGAGGTGCACGTGTAAACAGGTAACTCACAGAAACCATCAAATAGACCACGTGTGTGGATATTCATGCATAGAGACACACACACACACATATATGAACACACAGTTATATACACACACGTACACACACACATACACACGTACACACACACATACACACGTACACACACTCACACATTGAAGAGGATCTTTGAAGGCCTTCTCCACTTTACTTAAGCAAAAATGCAGCGTGAGCCAAGCTGTTGACTGTGTGTGTGTGTGTGTGTGTGTAGATGTGTGTAGGTGTGTGTGTGTGTGTGTCTGTGTATAGGTATGTATGTGTGCGTGTGTGTTTGTGTGTGTATTCATATGCTCCTCTTCTGTAAATACTTTGTTTCCATCCAACATTTCTTTTTTCCCAACTGCTTACGGACATAAGGGGGGGTATTATTTGTTTCTTATTTATGGTGCTTTCTCTCCACCTGCACCACCTGGCACCCACCCAACTCATGTCCCATCCGACACCCATGCACACCCTAACACACACACACACACACACACACACACACACATATACACAGACACACACACCCTGAGCCCCCCCCTCTTCTCTCACTGATGAGCACTTCAATGTCATTATGACTTTAGTTATCAGTAGCAAGCAGTGTGTGTGTGTGTGTGTGTGTGTGTGTGTGTATATATCTGTGTAAGTGTGTGTGTGTATATTTGTGTGTGTGCATATGTGTGTGTGTATATATGTGTATATTTGTGTGTATATGTGTGTGTGTATGTGTGTGTGTATGTAGGTGTGTGTGTATATGTGTGTGTGTGTATATATCTGTGTAAGTGTGTGTGTGTGTATATTTGTGTGTGTGCATATGTGTGTGTGTGTATATATGTATATGTGTATATTTGTGTGTATATGTGTGTGTATGTAGGTGTGTGTGTGTGTGTATATGTGTATATTTGTTTGTATGTCTGTGTGTGTGTGTGTAAGTGTATATATGTGTGTGTGGGTGTGTGTGTGTGTGTGTGTGCTGCAGCCCTCCTGAGTGTTTGTCGAGTATCATTTAGTTTACGGCTCCATCAGACAAGCTTATTCCTATTTTTTAGATTTATTGACTAAGTGGTCTCGTTTATGAATGGACCCCCCCCCCCCCCCCCCCCCCCCCCCATGGCGGCGTGGCGATGAGACTCTCCCGTAACGCGCGGCCAGGCGGAGGATATAATTGAGCTAACGAGCTACACGCCGTTATCAGCTCCTGGAGGAGCGGAGACTGTACGTTACGCGCGGCCCTGAAGGCACCGTTGAGATAACGCCTCCTCTGGGGGGAGGAGGGGGGGGGAGGAAGAGGAGGAGGAGGAGGAGGAGGAGGAGTCCATCCCTCTTCCTCCTTTGCTTCTCGCATCCCACGGTGAATATTTAAATATCGCTCTGATTTATTCATCGGCAGAGAGACATCCCCCATGAGGACATGAAGGCTTCTATACAACCAGAGGAGTCGCCCCCTGGTGGTCAGGAGAGAGAATACAGCGTTAACACATGAAGCATATACTTCTATACAACCAGAGGAGTCGCCCCCTGGTGGTCAGGAGAGAGAATAAAGCGTTAACACATGAAGGCTTCTATACAACCAGAGGAGTCGCCCCCTGGTGGTCAGGAGAGAGAGTGCAGCTTTAACACATGTAGCATATACTTCTATACAACCAGAGGAGTCGCCCGCTGGTGATCAGGAGAGAGAGTGCAGCTCTAACACATGAAGCATATACTTCTATACAACCAGAGGAGTCGCCCCCTGGTGGTCAGGAGAGAGAGTGCAGCTTTAACACATGTAGCATATACTTCTATACAACCAGAGGAGTCGCCCGCTGGTGATCAGGAGAGAGAGTGCAGCTCTAACACATGAAGCATATACTTCTATACAACCAGAGGAGTCGCCCCCTGGTGATCAGGAGAGAGAGTGCAGCTCTAACACATGAAGCATATACTTCTATACAACCAGAGGAGTCGCCCCCTGGTGGTCAGGAGAGAGAATGCAGCTTTAACACATGAAGGCTTCTATACAACCAGAGGAGTCTCCCCCTGGTGGTCAGGAGAGAGAATGCAGCGTTAACACATGAAGGCTTCTATACAACCAGAGGAGTCGCCCTCTGGTGGTCAGGAGAGAGAGTGCAGCTCTAACACATGAAGGCTTCTATACAACCAGAGGAGTCGCCCTCTGGTGGTCAGGAGAGAGAGTGCAGCTCTAACACATGTAGCATATACTTCTATACAACCAGAGGAGTCGCCCCCTGGTGGTTAGCAGAGAGAATGCAGCGTTAACACATGAAGGCTTCTATACAACCAGAGGAGTCGCCCTCTGGTGGTCAGGAGAGAGAGTGCAGCTCTAACACATGAAGCGTCAAGTCATGAATCACACGGTGATGTTGAATTAGTGGGCCGATGTTAAAAAAAAATGTTCTAATATTTTTGTCAACAACATTTATTTATTTTAAGAACAACTTTTTTTTAAAGATATTTTTGTAACAAACCCTTTTTTTGGATACAACATTGTATTTTAACCCAACAGTTTTCTTTAACACAATTTTTAACAAATGTTTTTTAAAACATGTTTTTGTAAAAAAAAATTGTGGGGAATCCCAAAAATTGAACCAAAAAATTATTGAACGTATAACATTTTTGTACCCAAACATTTTTGTACCCTATATAAACGCTGGTGAGTCCAATGACCTCAACACACACAGCACTAAAGACCCGCCTCCTCCCGGCTCCGGGGTCGCAGTGAAGCGGTCCGTCACAGGAGTGCGTGTGTGTGTGTGTGTGTGTGTGTGTGTGTGTGTGTGTGTGTGTGTGTGTGTGTGTGTGTGTCTGTGCGTGTGTGTGTGTGTGTGTGTGTTGGTGGTTTGGTAAAGATCTGTAAACTCTCCACATTGGTGACCGTTCTGGCGAGGTGAGGCGTGGTCACACGTGTTATTGATGTATTGATTGTTATTGATGTATTGATTGTTATTGATGTATTGATTGTTATTGATCCGGGGCGGCGGCGCCTCGTGGATCCATCGGGGGGCGGCGTTGTCGTTCGTCTTGTTTACAACAACACAACACATTTAACGTCGAGAAGCCTTCATACGAGGCTTCATAGCAATCATAAATATATATTTATATAAATATATATCTAAATATATACATATATATGTATATATTTATATATACTGTAAATACATATATTCATATTTATAAATGTATATATTTATATATATATATATATCTCCTATCTTCCTCCTGAGAGAAACATTTGACACTTCAGACTTTTATTTCTTGATTTCACGGCTCAGACAAAGCGATCTCTCCGCTCTTCTTCATGCGTCTTGGTGCGTCTACGTTTCCCCCCCCGACGGGCGCCGCGGCCAATCAGAGCGACCCGCCGGGCTAACGAGGCAGGAGACAAAGGTTAGGCGTGTCCCCCCCCCCCCCCCCCCCACGGCGGGGACGCTCGTTAGCGGGACGCGTTAACACGAGGAGGGTCACGCCACGCCGTGACCTCGGGAGCCCCCCCCCCCCCACCGAAGTTTGACGGGAGCATCTCCTTCAACCCAAAATCATGTGTGTGTGTGTGTGTGTGTGTGTGTGTGTGTGTGTGTGTGTGTGTGGGGGGGATGTTGTGGTATAGTGTGTGTGTGTGTGTGTGTGTGTGTGTGTGTGTGTGTGTGTGTGGGGGGGGGATGTTGTGGTATAGTGTGTGTGTGTGTGTGTGTGTGTGTGTGTGTGTCTCGATCCGTTGGTCTCATGACTCTCGGCCCGGATGGAGAAGGCGGTCCTGAGCCTGCAGGCGGCGGCGTGGGGGTTATTCCCGGCCGCTCGTCTTGCAGGCGGTGAGGAGACGAGCGGCCGGGCTGATTGCTGCTTTCAAGACTTCCCTCCCTCCCTCCCTCCCTCCCTCCCTTTGTCTTATCCTCCCCCGCTTCTGCCTCCTCCTCCTCTCTCCTCTCTCCTCCCTTGATTTTCCCGTTTGTCGTTTCTCGCCTCTGTTTCTCCTCCTTTGTGTTTCTCTTCTCTTCCCCCGCCTTTGTATTCTTGAAGCTCTCGACCCTCTTTCCCTCTTTCTTTCTTCTTATCCCGACCCCTCGGTGTTATCCTCCTCTCCCTCCCTCACTCTCTTTCTGCTCCGTCACTATTCTCTCCTTACGTTTCTTTTCCTCCTTCTACATTCTATATTTATTTCTCCTGCCGTCACTTTTAAGTCTCTTTCTCTGCGTTCCTCTCATCCCCTCCTTCGCTGTCTGCCTTCCCGTCCTCCCCTTTCCCCGTCTCTATTCTCTCCGTCTCCTCTCCTTTATCCACATCTCTCTCTCTCCTCCTCTCCTCCTCCTCTTGCTGCTCCCTCTGTTTTAGCATACTCTGCAGGGAGCGCTCCTGCGATGCCAATTATGTTGACTGAAGAAAAGGAGAAAGAGAAAAGAGGAAGGGAAGAGGGGAAGAGGGGAAGGGAAGTGTGCACAAAGACGCACGACTACACACATTCGCGCCGACGGAGAGGAGGAAGGGGAGGAGGAGGGAGGAAGAGGGGGGAGATGAAAGAGGGAGAGGACAGAGAGGAATTGGAGGAGAGCGAATCTGTCTGTGAGTGTAATAGTCTCCCGCTGTCCAACCCGAGGGAATTCACCCACTGCAGAGAGAGAGGGGGAGGGGGGAGAGGGAGAGGGGGAGAGAGATGACTTCCTTTACTTGCAGGGCTCCCCTCCAGGCTTGTGGCATTCAGAGTCGCTGTGTGAACGCAGAAACGTGAGTTTAGACATCATCGTAATGTGTTTACTCCTCAAGCTCGGAGCACCTGACAGACGAGGAGCAGGGCGCGGTCGACGGGGGCTCCACCCGACGGGCAGGAGGGTGGAGCCCCCAGGCAGGTGGAGGGCGTCACACAATGGGTCCTTTGTTGGCGGGAAAACATTCAGAGGAAGGAAGAGAGAATCACCCAAAAGGACAGGAGGGACGAGGAGTTCTCTTACTTCTGTGTTTTCCCTTTTTTTGGCGGGAAAATATTGGCGGGAAAACATTGTTCCATTCAGAAGAAGGAAGGGAAAGTGACCAGAAATGAGGAGAGGTTAGAAACATAGACGAGGAATTACTTCCTTTCTATTTTGTTCAATTTGGGCGGGAAAATATTGGCGGGAAAATATTGGCGGGAAAAGCGTCAAAAGAAAGAAGGGAAAGTAACCAGAAAGAAGATGAGGAGAGAAACGTAAAAAAAAACACCCAACGAGGGCACGGAGAAGAAAAAGGAAAGAAGACCCCAAAGACAGGAAGTGAAACCATGGAACTTCAAAATAAAAGGAGGAAAGTAAATGAACTTGCGTAGCAGGGAATGGATGAGTTGACGAGTGGGAAAGTGAAACGTGTGCAGTGGCCTGCCAACGGGTCGAAACATATATATGATTATATATATATATATATATATATATATATATATATATATATATATATATATATATATGTATGTATGTATATATCTATCAGCAGTGGTGCTTAGCAACGGCTGTGGTTAACAGGACCAATGAGCAGATGGAACAAAGTGGTTTCCTGTCGTGTTTTTCTGGTGCCGGCGGTTCTTTGATACTTAGCGAGCGACGAGCCGCTCGTTACGGCCAAACGAGCGTCGGCAGGGGGGGGGGGCGGGTGTTCGCCTCGCCGTCACCAACGACTCGCTGAACACGCTCATCAACACACAGCCACTTCCTGGAGATATCGATAATGAGACTTAAAAAACAGCTAGCTCATATATAAATATATATATATATATATATATATATTTATTTATATATACGTATATTTATTCATATATATTTATATACATACATATATTTATTCATATATATAAATATATATTTATATATATACATATATTTATTCATATATATATAAATATATTTATATATATATGAATAAATATATGTATATATATAAATATATTTATATATACACATATATTTATTCATATATATAAATATCTATTTATATATATACATATATTTATTCATATATATATATATATATATATATATATATATATATATATATATATATTTATATAAATTTATATATAAATCTATATAAAAGTGCTCAGTGACCATCTGCTGAGGAGAAATCACAGGCAGGAGAGAGCCGTGATTGACCAATCAGAATCAAGCTGTGCGGTTAACATCTCCCATTGGCCGGAGGACGTCAAAGAAGACTCCCATCAGAGAGATACATGTATGTATGTATATATATATATATATATATATATATATATATATATATATATATATATATATATATATATATAATGAGTCCGTTCTGCCATAGTTCCTGACAGCTCTAGATTTATTTTTTCAAATGGGATTGATGGTACAGTGTGTGTGTGAGTGTGTGAGTGTGTGTGTGCGCTCACAGCCTCGCTGCTCTCTAGAAGTCGTTGGACGTTTCTCTCTTAACTCCTGAATGTTTTCATTTCAACATCATTTCATTCCGACGCCTCGTTAGTCGAGACGCCGCCGCTACAACTACAGCGCTAACGCCGACAACAACGGCGCTACAACTATAGCGCTAACGCCGACAACAACGCCACTACAACTACAGCGCTAACGACGACAACAACGGCGCTAACAACTACAGCGCTAACGCCGACAACAACTACAGCGCTAACGCCGACAACAACGCCGCTACAATTACAGCGCTAACGACGACAACAACGGCGCTAACAACTACAGCGCTAACGCCGACAACAACTACAGCGCTAACGCCGACAACAACTACAGCGCTAACGCCGACAACAACGCCGCTACAATTACAGCGCTAACGACGACAACAACGCCGCTACAACTACAGCGCTAACAACGACAACAACGGCGCTAACAACTACAGCGCTAACGCCGACAACAACGCCGCTAACAACTACAGCGCTAACGCCGACAACAACGCCGCTAACAACTACAGCGCTAACGCCGACAACAACACCGCTAACAACTACAGCGCTAACGCCGACAACAACACCGCTAACAACTACAGCGCTAACGCCAACATCAACTCCGCTAATAACAACGCTAATAACAATGCTGCTAACAACGATGCTAACAATTATGCTAATAATTATGCTAACAACAATGCTAACAATGACACTAATGACAACAGCGACAACCGCCAGATGGAAACACCCCCCCCCCCCTCGAGGGTCACCAGATGCGCGCCGCGCTAATTCTTGTGGCGTTGGCGGCCATGACGGTTAGGGGCCCCATGCCACTCGCTGAGCACGAAGAGGAGAACCCATTGTCTCGCCCCATTGTTTCACCGGCTGCCATTGTTAGAGGAGCCCCCCCCCCTTCTTCTTCTGCCATCGCCTAATTTTGCGTTTCCATTGATCCACGTCGTCCTGATTGGGAGTGACTAGCGGGGGGGGGGGGGGGGGGAGAGATGTACACACATTCCTGCAGACATGCGGCGGGGGGGGGGGTATGTGGCCACACACACACACATACACATACATATGCACATATACTCAGACACACACTCACTCAGTCACACACACACACACTCACACAGACACACACTCACTCACACACACACACTCACACACACTCTCTCACACACACACACCTACACACACTGGAGGACATACACACATTTTCTCAAAGTGGTCCCTGGAGAAAAGATCTTGGATTTGAGGAAAAGAGCGTTCCACAATACACTGACAAGTGCCGAGGCACACACACCACACACACACACCACACACACACCACACACACACACACACACACACACACACACACACACACACACACACACACACACACACACACACACACACACTACTCTAATACTTTGGTCTGCATTATAATGTATCTTCCTCTCAGACCGGGACGTCTCAGAAGTCACTCCTGGGCTGACAGCAGTGTGTGTGTGTGTGTGTCTGTCTGTGTGTGTGTGAGCGTGCATGTGTGCATGTGTGTGGTGTGTGTCTGTGAGTGTGTGTGAGTGTGTGTATGTGTGTGTATGTGCGTGCGTGCGTGTGTGTGCGACTCCATCTCTACAGGTCAGGCTTCGGGTCACCTCGGTTGCCCTGGTAACCCTGTTCTGGCTGGGTTGCTTGGCAACAATCCTCCTTTGTTCCAAAAGATTTAATTTGTAGTGTATCCTCCCTCGTCTCACCCTTCTCTCACTCTTTCTCACTCTTTCCTTCGCTCTCACTCCCTCCTTCAGGCGCTTCAAGACTCTCTTCTTCTTCTTCTTCTTCT
>CM070098.1:21651315-21656315 GCA_036178185.1 Liparis tanakae
AGCAGAGTGAGGAAGGAGGAGGCAGGAACGCTTCCTTTCCTTTCCTCTGACCTAAGAGGAAAACAATGATTACTTTCTTGAGTACTCTCTTTTTTTTCTTTTTTTGTGTTTATATCAGAGAGTCGTAAAATGAGAACAAAGCGGAACGCCACGCGGCGCTTTGTATCCTCGCCGGAGAGGAGCGCCCAACAGGAAGTGGAGAAAACGAACCGCACGTCAGGAAGGGGAGTAACTGAACATGACAGGAAGTGGAGAAAATGAACATGACAGGAAGTGGAGAAAATGAACATGACAGGAAGTGGAGAAAATGAACATAACAGGAAGTGGAGTAACTGAACATGACAGGAAGTGGAGAAAATGAACATGACAGGAAGTGGAGTAACTGAACATGACAGGAAGTGGAGAAAATGAACATGACAGGAAGTGGAGAAAATGAACATGACAGGAAGTGGAGAAAATGAACATGACAGGAAGTGGAGAAAATGAACATGACAGGAAGTGGAGTAACTGAACATGACAGGAAGTGGAGTAACTGAACATGACAGGAAGTGGAGAAAATGAACATGACAGGAAGTGGAGAAAATTAACATGACAGGAAGTGGAGAAAATTAACATGACAGGAAGTGGAGAAAATGAACATGACAGGAAGTGGAGAAAATTAACATGACAGGAAGTGGAGAAAATGAACATGACAGGAAGTGGAGTAACTGAACATGACAGGAAGTGGAGAAAATGAACATGACAGGAAGTGGAGAAAATGAATGACCTGACAGGAAGTGGAGAAACTGAACATATCAGGAAGTGGAGTAACTGAACATGGCAGGAAGTGGAGAAAATTAACATGGCAGGAAGTGAAGAAAACAAATGACCCAACAGGAAGTGGAGAAACTGAACATGACAGGAAGTGAAGAAAATGAACTACCTGATAGGAAGTGTAGAAAACACTCTTGTGCTCCTCGATTACATGTGAATGGAGCAGAACGTCTTTTCCTCCGTCGAGGAAAGATTATGCAACACACACTCACACACACACTCACTCACACACACACACACACACACACACAGGAAGCTTAGCGATTAACTTCCAGCCGGAGGAACTAGCGATTAATAAAGATATTTGTTTCGGTTCCGTTGCTCGTGAAAAGGAGGGAAGACGTGTTCCTCCAGGGGGAACTCTTTTTCTCTCTCTCAGTTTGAAGAACTTGAGGAAGACGAGTCTCACTTCTCTATTCTTCATCATCTGCTGCTTCACGCTGTGTGTTCTGTTGTTTGAAGCCGTCACTGTATTTACCGGTCAAAGTACCCGTGCCTCGGAGGCGTGTAACGCGGCTCCGACCCGGACTGAAGGGTTTCATTGAAATGGTCCAGCAGGCGGAGCGGAGGGTCACGGGGTCGAGCCCCGGGCTGACGGAGGCTTCATGTCTGATAAATACATGTAGGAATACATAAATAAATGCTTAAATAAATGTAGGAATAAATAAATACAGGTTTAAATAAATAAATGCTTAAATAAATGTATAACTAAATAAATACAGGTTTATATAAATAAATGCTTAAATAAATATATGAATACATAAATACAGGTTTAAATACATAAATGCTTAAATAAATGTATAACTAAATAGATACAGGTTTAAATAAATAAATGCTTAAATAAATATATGAATACATAAATACAGGTTTAAATAAATACATGCTTAAATAAATGTATAACTAAATAGATATAGGTTTAAATAAATAAATGCTTAAATAAATGTATAACTAAATAAATACAGGTTTATATAAATAAATGCTTAAATAAATATATGAATACATAAATACAGGTTTAAATACATAAATGCTTAAATAAATGTAAACTAAATAGATACAGGTTTAAATAAATAAATGCTTAAATAAATATATGAATACATAAATACAGGTTTAAATAAATACATGCTTAAATAAATGTATAACTAAATAGATACAGGTTTAAATAAATAAATGCTTAAATAAATGTATAACTAAATAAATACAGGTTTAAATAAATAAATGCTTAAATAAAAATATGAATACATAATTACAGGTTTAAATAAATGTATAACTAAATAGATACAGGTTTAAATAAATGAATGCTTAAATAAATATATGAATAAATAAATACAGGTTTAAATAAATAAATGCTTAAATAAATGTATAACTAAATAGATACAGGTTTAAATAAATAAATGCTTAAATAAATATATGAATAAATAAATACAGGTTTAAATAAATAAATGTAGAACTAAATAGATACAGGTTTAAATAAATAAATGCTTAAATAGATTTATAAATAAATAAATACAGGAATAAATAAATAAATGTATACATAAATAAATACAGGAATAAATAAATAAATGTATAAATAAATAAATACAGGAATAAATAAATAAATGTATGAATAAATAAATACAGGAATAAATAAATAAATGCTTAAAGGGACACATTATGCCATCTGTCCACAAGTTGATGTGGTTCCTTGGGGTCTTTATGTAATGTTTGTAACATATTTGGGTAAAAATACCACAAGAATCATTTCAAACAGCCTTTGTACCTGTCAGAAACACCTCCCCACAGACTGACCTGTCTGAGTGGGCGAGGTGCTCCGGGTTGCCAGGTTGGAGGTGAAGTATCGTACCAAAGGCTCAACATGGTTGTATTATTTGGAGGGTAATTATCGTGTATCTGGCAACCCTGAGATGGGTTGACCAATGGCTGCTCTCTATACCGTCAGACCACGCCAGAGCTCGGGAGATACCATTTCAAAACGTGTAAGGGGTAAATACTAGTTTGTGAAAACCCTTGTGAAAAGACCCTCTGGTCACCCTAACTTATGGCGCCAGACGTTAGGGTGGTCAGGTGACCAGACGTCAGGGTGGTCAGGTGACCAGACGTCAGGGTGGTCAGGTGACCAGACGTCAGGGTGGTCAGGTGACCAGAGGTCCTCTTTCCCCGGACATGTCCTGTTTTTGAGACCTAAACAAAGCGTCCGGCAGGGATTCCAAAAACGTCCAGGATTTTGCTTCGTCGGATATTTGTGTTTCTCTGGGTTTTCACAAACTAGTATTTACCCCTTACATGTTTTGAAATGGTATCTCCCTGACGTTCCACCTTGTTGCGCGAGAAAAAAAAACAGTTCCCCATAATCAGTAGCTGCCGCTCTGTCCATTCAGCACCTCACCGTTTTTTTCATCGCAGACTTTTTCTTTGCCTTAGGCTCGGGATTTGTCATAGGCGTTCAGGAAAACGGCTTAGGCCCCGCCCACATGTTCTCTATGCAGGAGAAACCCTGGTGTGTATGGTGGTGGGGGCGTGGCCACACCCCCTACATGGGCGTGCTTCGACATCTACGTAGACGTTGGTGGTGATCCTAGTGATCCCAATCGACCACTCAAGCATATCGTTTCTGAACTTTTCTCCAGCGTTTTTGACATGCCAGATACCCAAACTAACTATAGGAGCACTAAACAAGTGGAATTTTCATAATATGTCCCCTTTAAATAAATGTATAAATAAATAAATACAGGAATAAATAAATATATGCTTAAATAAATGTATACATGAATAAATAAATACATCTGATGAGCAAGACTCATGCAGCGGTTAGCATGTAGCTTAGCATCAACACAGCTGACCAATTAGCATGCTTCAAGGGCCTCTGTGTGACATCCAGAGCAATGAAAGAGGGCCAAGCAACTATCACACACACACACACACACACACACAGACACAGACAGATACACATACACAGAGACACACACCCACTCACACACACACACTCCCACAAAGACACACACACTCCCACAAACACACTCTCACTCACACAAACACACAAACTCACACACACAAACAATCCCACACACACACACACACTCACTTCCACAAACACACTCACACACACACACACTCCCACGCAGACACACACACTCCCACAAACACACAAACTCACACGCACAAACACTCCCACACATACACACACACACACACACTCCCACAAACACACTCACACACACTCACACTCACACAAACACTCCCCCCCCACACACACACACACACACTCCCACACACTCATCTCTCCTCATTGATTTTCACACACTCGCGCCATCGCCTCTAAATGATTATTTTCTAACTGTTTGAAGGAATCGGGCGAGAGAGAGGAGTGGATGGAGAGTGAGGAGGAGGAGGAGAGGAGGGGGAGGGGGAGAGGAGGGGGAGGAGGTGGAGGAGGGTACCACAGACAGAGAGGTGTGTGTTCATCAAGTGTTCGGCGGCGGCGCTCTGATCCACGATCAATCGACACTCAGATCTGTGTGTCACTGACCTCAGATCAGATCATTAGAGAGATGGAGAGAACGCTGAGGAACAGATGGGAGGAGGGAGAGGGAGAGAGAGAGAGGGAGAGGGAGATAGAGAGAGATGGAGATAGAGAGAGCTGCAGCTGATTTACTTTCAGAGAGAAAGTTCTCGGCCAACTTAAAGTTGGAAGGGCATGAGGAGGGAGGAGGCAGGAGGGAGGAGGGAGGAGGGAGGAGGGAGGATGCAGGAGGGAGGAGGCATGATGAAGAAGGAATGTATGAATGTGAGAGAATTTCCCCTCTCCCCGAATGTCTGAAGTTAAAAGAGCATGAAGAAGATTCAGGAGGAAGAGGAGGAGGAGGGTTTCTTCTTCGTCACAGTAGGACATCGTGGACGATCCACTACATGATGTTGTTGTTGTTGTTGTTGTTGTTGTTTTTAAGTGTTGACTATCTCTTACACATAGGCCCCTCCCCCTTCTATTTAAGCTCCTCCTCCTTAAGCCATGCGTCTCAATACTCATGAGACTGAGCACCAGGGGGCGTGGCCACCGAGCCACCTCAACAGTCTGTCTCTGAGTGTGTGTGTGTGTGTGTGTGTGTGTGTGTGTGTGTGTGTGAGAGTGTGTGTGTGTGTGTGAGTGTGAGTGTGTGTGTGTATCCATCACTCTGTGTGTACACATTGTTTAT
>CM070098.1:21668815-21683815 GCA_036178185.1 Liparis tanakae
CGGCTGCATGGAGGTGCGCCGGAGGGTCGATAGATAACCGACAGGAGGAGTGAGACAGGAGGAGTGAGACAGGAGGAGTGAGACAGGAGGAGTGAGACAGGAGGAGGAGTGAGACAGGAGGAGGAGTGAGACAGGAGGAGGAGTGAGACAGGAGGAGTGAGACAAGAGGAGGAGTGAGACAAGAGGAGGAGTGAGACAAGAGGAGTGAGACAGGAGGAGTGAGACAGGAGGAGTGAGACAGGAGGAGTGAGACAGGAGGAGTGAGACAGTGTGGAAAACTGTGAGAATTAATAAAATCAACGACAAAATTACAATGAGAGACGGAGAGAAAACACAGTGAGTGTGTGTGTGTGTGTGTGTGTGCGTGTGAGTGTGTGTATGTGTGTGTGTGTGTGTGTGTGTGTGTGTGTGGGGATGACAGACTGTCCAATCAGCTCACATACAGGTCTCTCCTCGCAGCTGTCAGTCAAAACCCAATCACCATGACGACACCTTTATCCACCAGACACGCCCAGAGCCCCCTCTCTCTCTCTCTCTCTCTCCCTCTCTCATTCTCTCTCTCTCTCTCTCACTCTCTCTCCCTCCCTCCCTCTCTCTCTCTCTCATTCTCTCTCTCTCTCTCTCCCTCCCTCCCTCTCTCTCTCTCTCTTTCTCTCTCTCTCTCTCTCTCTCTCTCTCTCTCTCTCTCTCTCTCTGGTGAATCTTTCCCAGAGAAGAAGAGAAGTTGTTTTACACTTTATGAACACGAGTTTGCTGAACTGAGATCTGGCCAACACGCTTCCCCTGGCGCCTGTGAGCAAGGTCACGGCCGTAGAGGTCACGGTCAGGACAGTAGAGGTCAGGACAGTAGAGGTCACGGTCAGGACAGTAGAGGTCACGGCCGTAGAGGTCACGGTCAGGACAGTAGAGGTCAGGACAGTAGAGGTCACGGTCAGGACAGTAGAGGTCACGGCCGTAGAGGTCACGGTCAGGACAGTAGAGGTCATGGTCAGGACAGTAGAGGTCACGGCCGTAGAGGTCACGGTCAGGACAGTAGAGGTCACGGCCGTAGAGGTCAGGACAGTAGAGGTCAGGACAGTAGAGGTCAGGGTCAGGACAGTAGAGGTCACGCCCCCCCCCCTCATAACGACGGCCCCCTTGAAGTTAATTGCTCAGCTCGTTAAACATCGTCTGCATGTTGGAGGCCAGCAGGTAACCATGACGACGAGCCAGCTGCAGCTCGTCTTCCTCAGCTGCTCATGAGTTATGTTACTTTATTTATTTTAGAGTCTCGTTTTCCAAACGTTGCTCACGGAATTCTTAACTTTTTTATTTTTATAAAACATCCGAATCATCGGAGATTATCACAAGGTCCCCACGCTGCACCTTTAGGTGCCGTTGAGGGCCCCACTCTCTCTCACACACACACACACACACACACAGACACACACTCACACACACACACAGACACACACTCACACACACACACACACACACACACTCACACACACACTTGTAATGACTGTAGCGCTTCAGGACTCCACATTTACATGATTGATTCTTTTATCTCACACAATCTGTTACGCAGAACGGAGTTTATTTGTTCTTTTATTTGAAAACGCAGAATTCATTCTGTCTTGTTCTTGTTCTTGTTCTCCTTGTTCTCCTTCTTCTTTTCCTCCTTCTTCTACTCCTTCTCCTCTTCCACCTTCTTCTCCTTCTTCATCTCCTTCTCCTCCCCTCCATATCTTTTAATCTATTCTTTCCCTCCATCATTCCCCCCTTGTATTCCACTCTTTTACCCTCTACTCTCTCCATCGTTCATTCCCTCTCCGTCTTCTCTCCCTGCAAAATTCTCTCGCTCCTCTCCCCTCCTCTCCTCCCCTCCTCTCCTCCTCTCCTCTCCCCTCCTCTCCCTTCCCCTCCTCCTCCTCCTCTCCTCTCCTCCTCTCCTCCTCTCCTCCTCTCCCCCTCCATCATCCCCTCCTCTCGGGCCCCGGGGCCTCTTCGTCACAGCTCTCTTGTCTCCTCTTCGACCCTCTTTCCATTTCCACTTCTTCTTCTTCTTTTCACTCGCTCTTTTTTCTTCTTCTGTTTTTTTTATTTTGGTCTTCTTCTAATTTGCATAACATGGACTCGTTCTCCCCCCCCCCCCCCCCCCCCAGGCCCGCTACCTACACGTGGGAGAAGAAGGACGGGGAGCTCCCCCTGCTGGCCAAGGCGGACGGCGCGCTGCTGCTGTTCGAGCGGCTCAACAAGTCGGACAACGGCGTGTACCTGTGCCTGGCCGCCAACGGGCTGGGCCACAGCCAGGGCCAGTACACGCTGCTGGTGCAAGGTGCGGGGGGGGGGGGGGGGGGGGGGGGGGGTCTCACGGCCTTTCTCTCTATTTGTGTTGTTTTGCTTGTTCTTCCATCTTCTTTTTTCTCTCTTCTGATTTTTCTTTTTGTTTCTTTCCTCCTGCTTTTCGTTTGTGTTTTTTTACTCTTTGTTTTCTCATCATCCCCATCGCCATGGCAACGCCACCCGACCGCTTTCGCTCGCTCGCGCCATATTTACCCCTGTTCACGTTAATTTGTCCCGCTCGTTCGATCCCTACATTTTTTGCGCTTGCTCGCTCCTCCTCCTCCTCCTGCTCCTCCTGCTCCTCCTCCAGATCCAGACTCCCCAGACACCACCCTGTTCTTCCTCGACGCTCCAACCTCTCCATCCTTCTCCACCTCCTCCCTCCCACCCTCCTCTTCTCCTGACCCCACCTCCACCTCCTCTTCCTCCTCCTCCACCTCCTCCCCTCCTGACCTCACTTCTTCCACCTCCTCTTCCTCCTCCACCTCCTCTCCTCCTGCTCTCACTTCCTCCACCTCCTCCTCCACCTCCTCCCCTCCTGACCTCACTTCTTCCTCCTCCTCTTCCTCCTCCACCTCCTCTCCTCCTGACCTCTCTTCCTCCTCCACCTCCTCCCCTGACCCCTCCGCGGCTGACACATTGACCACCGTCTCCGAATTCTCCACCACCTCCCTCTCCAACGCACTCTTCCCGGACCCGCCACTCTCCTCCTCCTCCCCTCCTCCCCCTCCTCCCTCCTCCCCTCCTCCCCCTCCTCCCCCTCCTCCTCCTTCTCCGTTACTCCCTCAGTTTCCGTCCGACTGACTGGAGTTTACACTTTCACAGGTAAAAACATTTGGTTCACACACAGTCACATACACACACACACTCACACACACGCTCTTACACACACACACACACACACACACACACACACATGAACGAGCAGCTTAGTAATGGAGTGGAAAACAAACACCATTCAAGCTATGACTTTGTTTTTTCTTCTCAATACAAACACTGGGCTTGTTTTGCGTTGTCAAGGATGCCGGGAGTTTGTTTTACAGACACACACACAAAGACACACACATACAGACACACACACACACACACACACACACACACACAGCTGACAGTGAGAGAAGGATTGCAGGAAATAGCATCCATGTGTTTCATGTTTATTTTCTTCTTGTTTTCCTCTTTTCTCCTGTTTATAATCCCCCCCACTGCCCCCCCCCACTGCCCCCCCTCAACACACACTCCTCCACTCATCTAAACCACCATCCATCCATCCACTCATCCATCCATCATCCACTTGAGAAGAAGCTGCAGACAACAGTGCAGGTATAAGTTCATCTTCTGTGTGTGTGTGTGTGTGTGTGTGTGTGTGTGTGTGTGTGTGTGTGTGTCTGTGTGTGTGTGTGTGTGTGTGTGTGTGAGAGTGCGTGTCTGCCTGTCTGTCAATCTGGGGGGGCGGGTCCACAGACAATTTGAACTTCAGAGCTGAGGGATGAATATTTCATACAGCTGCTGCCCACATAATGCTTTGTAGTTAACACACACACACACACACACACACGCACACACAGACACACACACACACAGACACACTCACACACACATACACACACCTACAAGCATGACCCCTTAAGTGGGACGAGTAATTTACACGGTGTTCCAGTTCTTCTGTGTGTGTGTGTGTGTGTGTGTGTGTGTGTGTGTGTGTGTGTGTGTGTGTGTGTGTGTGTGCTGGTCGAGGGGGGGCGGTGGGGTCCAGACCGGGAGGTGTTCTCAGAGGTCTTGTCTCTCCTCTGATGCTGACAGCAGGATTTATGGCCTCATTCTCAGTCCCGCCTCGTCAGCGTGGCCCCTCTCACCTCCAGCGTGTGTGTGTGAGTGCGTGCGTGTGCGTGTGCGTGTGCGTGTGCGTGTGTGTGTGTGTGTGTGTGTGTGTGTGTGTCCTCTGGCTGGACGTCGTCTCGCCCCTTCATTCCTCTAACGGGCTGAAATGTGACTTTTCTTCCCCTCCAGAAGTGTCGGTCCATCCCATAATATTGTGCCGTGTTCCGGGGGGGGGGGGGGGGGGGCAGCCCTGTTGCATGCTGGTCCTTAGGAACCGGCTCTACCCGCCTGGCTCATTTAAATATGATGTTGTGTTCCTCTCCTCATCTTTGTCTTCTGAGGGTTTGATGCACTGACTCGTCTTCTCTGCTCCCTCCTTCTTTTCTCTACATCACTCTCCAATTATTCTCTCTCTCTTTCTCTTTTGGCTTCATGTCCTCCTCCTCCTCCTCCTCCTCCTCCTCCTCCTCCTCCCCTCTCTGCTCTACATTCTCCGCCTCTCTTGCCCTTCTCTCTCACCTTTTTTCTTCCCCACACTCTCACCGCTCTCTCTCTCTTTCTCTTTCATCTATTCTCTCCATCCCTCCTCCTCTCCTCCTCCTCTCCTCCTCCTCTCCTCCTCGTCTCCTCCTTTAGACCCCACCGCCATGTCGACGTCTTCGCGGGTGGACCACGCCGTGATCGGAGGGGTGGTGGCCGTCATCGTCTTCATCCTGCTCTGCCTCCTCATCGTCCTCGGCAGATACCTCATCCGACACAAAGGTCAGCTGCACTCATGCATACGAATATACACATATATACATTTATATATACATATATACATTTATATATACATATATACATTTATATATATGTATATACATTTATATATACATATATACATTTATATATATGTATATACATTTATATATACATATATACATTTATATATATACATATATACATTTATATATATGTATATATAAATATAAATATGTGTATATATATATGTATATTATAGATGTATATAAACATATACATGTTTATATACATCTATACATATATATATATAATTATATGTATATTATAGATGTATATAAACATATATATGTTTATATACTTATATAATATATATATATGTATATATATGTTATATATATATATATATATATATATATATATTATAAATAAATATAAATGTATGGGATAGAAGATACCTGCACACTTAAAGATGCATCACACGTACACATATGCAAATGCACTTATACTTATATATGTATATATATATATATATATACATATATATATGTATATATATATATGTATATATGCATATGTGTATATATAAATATGTATATATGCATAAACCTTGGAAGACAACAGGATGTTTATTCATTGCCTTTTAATACATTTCCTGGGAGACGGGATTCTCCTGACCTCAGCTGGATTTGGGCAGCAATGAATATGAATAAAAGGTTTAAGATGTTAGGAAGAAGAAGAAGAAGAAGAAGAAGAAGAAGAAGAAGAAGAAGAAGAAGAAGAAGAAGAAGAAGAAGAAGAAGAAGAAAGAGGAGGAGAGGAAGAGGAGGAGGAGAAGAGGAAGGACAACAAAGTCACCGGTGACCTCTGATGATGTCATCCCGAGATCCTTTTTCATCTTCTCGCTACGCAGGCTAGTTATGTTAGCATTAGGCTAAATACTATGTTAGCATTAGTCTAACTACTATGTTAGCATTAAGCTAACTACTATGTTAGCATTATGCAAACTACTATGTTAGCATTAGGCTAACTACTATGCTAGGAGCGGCTCGTGCCGCTTAGCCTGACCAATGAGAACGCCCCCCCCCCCAATATAAAATATAAATATAAAATATAAAATATAAATATAGAATATAAAATATAAAATATAAATATAGAATATAATATATAAATATTAAATATAAATATAGAATATTAAATATAGAATATTAAATATAGAATATAAAATATAAATAAAAAATATAAATATGAAATATAAATATAAAATATAAAATATAAATAAAAAATATAAATATAAAATATAAATATATAATATAAAATATAAATATATAATATCAATATAAAATATTAATACAAATATACATATAAATATAAACATGTTTATAGTCGACAAACAAGAGAAAACTTTACCAACGAGTAGAAAAACAAGCATCACGAGTCCTGAAGGATCATTTAGAACCATGACTGACATCTTATTCCTCCCTCTCTCTCTCTCTCTCTCTCTCTCTCTCTCTCTCTCTCTCTCTCTCTCTCTCTCTCTCTCTCCCCCCTCCACAGGAACGTACCTGACCCACGAGGCCAAGGGCTCGGACGACGCCCCCGACGCCGACACGGCCATCATCAACGCCGAGGGAGGCCACTCCGGAGCGGAGGACAAGAAGGAGTACTTCATCTAGAGGGAGGAGGAGTAATAAGGAGGACGGGAGAGGAGGAGAGAAAGAGAGAGAGAAACAACGCTACTCTTCAGTTCTCGGTTGGAAGGATGATGAAGATGAAGAGAGGAGGAACTGTGAAGAGATGAAGATGAAGAGATGCTCCCCTCTTTGCATTGATAGAGACCTGGCACTGACATGTGGACAACAACGCACACACTCACACACACTCACACACTCACTCACACACACTCACACACACACACACACACACACACACTCACACACACACTCACACACACACACACTCACACACACACACACACTTACACAAACACAAATACACTCACACACACACTCACACACACACACACTCACACACTCACACACACTCACACACACACACACACACACTCACACACACACACTCACACACACACACACACTTACACAAACACAAATACACTCACACACACACTCACACACACACACACTCACACACTCACACACACTCACACACACTCACACACAAACACACACACACTCACACACACACACACTCTTAACTTAAATGCTCGTCGATGCTCCGATTAACAAACTCCTCCCACGCTAACACAGCGACTTATTTCTGAAGCTCTCATTAATATGTTAGCACCCTAACACATTAGCACGCTAACACATTAGCACGCTAACAAGTTAACGCGCTAAAAAGTTAAGATGCTAACAAGTTAAGATGCTAACAAGTTAAAACGCTAACAAGTTAACACGCTAACAAGTTAACACGCTAACAAGTTAACACACTAACAAGTTAACACGCTAACAAGTTAACACGCTAACAAGTTAACACGCTAACAAGTTAAGATGCTAACAAGTTAACACGCTAACAAGTTAACACGCTAACAAACGAAAACACGTTAACATGCTAACAGGTTAAGATGCTAAAAAGTTAAAACGCTAACACGCTAACACGTTAACATGCTAACACATTAACACGCTAACACATTAACATGTTAAGTTAAGACGCTAACAGGCTAACAGGCTAACAGGCCGAGCATCTTCCCTTGTGGCTCTTCGGTCTTCGTCCCTCCGGGTCACATGATCTCCTCCCAGCTCCTCCCACCACACCGTACGAGGCATTGACCCCACGACACGCACCATACAACACGCAACACGCACCATACAACACGCAACACGCACCATACAACACGCAACACGCACCATACAACACGCAACACGCACCATACAACACGCAACACGCACCATACAACACGCAACACGCAACATACAACACACAACACACAACACGCAACACGCAACATACAACACACTACACGCAACACGCAACACACAACACTCGACACGCAACACTCAACACACACCCTGCGCCCCGGGCGTCCCCCGGCCGCGGGGCTCCAGTATACATATATAAATATATATATAGAATTATATAACATTCTTTTTACTTGACAATGTTTGGTGTGCTGTAAATACTCTCTCGTTCTCCCTCTCTCTCTTTCTCGTTCTCCCTCTCTTTCTCGTTCTCTTTCTCTTTCCCTCCATCCCTCTCTCTCTATATCCCTCCATCCCTCTCTCTCTCTCTCCATCCCTCTCTCTCTCTCTATCCCTCTATCCCTCCATCCCTCTCTCTCTCTCTCTCTATCCCTCTCTCTCTCTCTCTCTCCATCCCCCTGTACCTCACACAGTCGGTTGCTACATTACAGCGACTTATATACTCTTAAAAAGAAAGAAAAGACAAAAAAGACAAAAAAACTGCCTGTTTTTATTAAATGGTTGAAATGATTCAAACCTTCAAAAAATAATAAACTAACGACGATGTTGAGAAGATAAACTAACAGCTGCAACTATTTGTACTGGGACGTTTCCTCCCTTTGGTTTCCTCCCTTTGGTTTCCTCCCTTTGGTTTCCTCCCTTTGGTTTCCTCCCTTTGGTTTCCTTCTTTTGGTTTCCTTCTAGTTTCCTTCTGGTTTCCTTTTGGTTTCCTTCTGGTTTCCTTTTGGTTTTGTTCTTTTGGTTTCCTTCTTTTGGTTTCCTTCTGGTTTCCTTCTGGTTTCCTTTTGGTTTCCTTCTTTTGGTTTCCTTCTGGTTTCCTTCTGGTTTCCTTCTGTCGGGGCTTTCCCTTTGACTCGTGAGGAATGTGTTACTGTCAGTGTTTACAGCGTCTGTCTGTGTGTAGGACGTCACTCTGTCCCCGTCCTGAGGTTCAAGGTCACACACACACACACACACACACACACACACACACACACACACACACACACACACACACACACACACACACACACACACACACACACACACGCACACACGCATGTCCAGGTCGGAGCGTTTGCCTCCTCTCTGTCGGCCCTCACCTCCCAAACACTCACCTGTAGCAAACATTGTGTGTGTGTGTGCGCGAGTGTGTGTGTGTGTGTGTGTGTGTGAATGTGTGTGTGTGTGTGTGAATGTGTGTGTGTGTGTGTCCCCTCCTGTTTTCTTTTCTTCTCTTTGCTCGACTCCTCAACTCATCATCTGGTCTCCTGGTCCACCGCCTCCCTTCCTCTAGTCCAGGTCCGGGGGGGGGGGGGATGTTTGTCGTAGATAACTCTCTTTATTCGTACGCCCCTCTTTTTTTAGGGAGTGTTCAGGGATCGTGTTTTTCGGACCTTTTCCCGCGTGACGGAGGGTCGGCCGCTGCTGTGTGCTTCTTTCAGTTGGAATGGTTATCTAGGGGGGGGGGGGGGGGGTAGGGGGGCTGGGCCCCGCATGCACCAGACGATTTTAAAACACACCGAAAATGAATATTTCAAGGAGTCCAGAGCCGCCCCCATGCCTCCTACTTAATGAGGCGTACTGTCTCTTTAAGAGCCGATGGACCTGTATTTGCCCGTCGGTCGTCCTTCGTCTTCGTCGGCGTGCCAGCAGCATGCGGCATGAGGCTAGAGGTTGGACCTGACGCCCCCTCCAGCCGATCACACACTAGCTGCCAGTCATCTCTTTATTTTTGTAGAATAAATGATTTTCTTGTAACACGTGCAGAACCTCTCAGCTCATTCTGATAATTAGTTTCTTTATTTTCTTTCTATTTTTTCTTCTTCTAGGTTTTCCAGAATCTTGCAGGTTAGAAACTTTGTTGTTTTTATTTTAATTTGAATGTGTCTCCTCTAGAGTTTCATAGTGACCCCCCCCCCCCCACACACACACACACACGCGTTGGCTACACACACACACTTGTACCGCAGGCATGATGATGTCTTTGACTATAGTGTATTTGTGCATATGTGTGTGTGTGTGTGTGTGTGTGTGTGTGTGTGTGTGTGTGTGTGTGTGTGTGTGTGTGTGTGAGTGAGACCCAAACAGACACTCCTACGCGTGGTGCGTTCACTGAACTTTATTATTTGGACGTTACGGTTTGGGCTGAAGAGTCTTCCTCTGGATACATATCCATATCACGTGAGAATACTACTGATGTCACGTATGTTAGCTCGACTCCGGCTGATGATGTCATCGAGGCGCGACGCGCCCGCATGCCGCGGCGGCTCCTCGATGCGTCTGTTGTTCATCGAGTTGTTTACTTCTTTGGCTTTTGTTCAAGTTGAGTTGTTGACTTCAATAAACGCATTTGGGTTCATTTCAGCCGCGTCTGCCTCGTTCTTCCTGTCTGGAGATCTGTTTCCTGTCTGGAGATCTGTTTCCTGTCTGGAGATCTGTTTCCTGTCTGGAGATCTGTTTCCTGCCTGGAGATCTGTTTCCTGTTTGGAGGAACATCTCAAATGTTTCCTGCTCTCTGTTTGTATCGATAATATAGTTTATGGTTCATGTTGCATGTAGACACGAGAAGCCACAATGTAACCCTCAAGAAGCCACAATGTAACCCTCAAGAAGCCACAATGTAACCCTCAAGAAGCCACAATGTAACCCTCAAGAAGCCACAATGATAATAACGTCATACTCAGGTTGTAAAATGGATATGCAGTAACATGAGATGTCCACCAGAGGGCGGTAGCATGCAATAATTAAAGTTCCCTTTGAACCATAATCGTGTCTTAATGTTTTCTCTGGTTTCCTTGATTCCTCTGATCTTTTCCTGCCTCCTCTCCTTCAGAGTTGACCGTGACTACACAGTTCTGGTCTGGAAATGTAATAATCAGACTTTATACCTGGTCCTTGAACGCCTCTCAGGAGCCCAGAAGTCCTGGAGATAAAAACAGGTTTCTTCTTTTTAAAGTGAGTGTGGAAGCTTCTGCTCTGGGACCGGTACACACACACACACACACACACACACACACACACACACACACGCTCACAAACAGGCACACACACGTCCCCCCCCCCCCCCCCCTCCTCGTGGCTCCTCCCTCTTCAGGAGGAACTAAACTTCAGCCGTTTTCACCAAATGATTTAAACTGAATTAATGTTGCTATTGCAAACATTTTACTTTACATCAACCTTCCTGAAAACATGAATATGTAAATAACGGTTTGATCGGAATACTTAGTCGTCCCTAAAAATAATGTACAAATAACATATTTATTATGATGAGATTAAAGTTACACAAACATTTAAAAAACATCAGCTCTGTAAAAATAAAAGGTCATTAAAGAGAATAAAGGATCACGATCTTAGAAGAGCTAATGCTACGTTCACTGTTGTAGCTAATGCTACGTTCACTGTTGTAGCTAATGCTACGTTCACTGTTGGAGTTAATGCTACGTTCACTGTTGCAGCTAATGCTACGTTCACTGTTGGAGCTAATGCTACGTTCACTGTTGGAGCTAATGCTACGTTCACTGTTGGAGCTAATGCTACGTTCACTGTTGGAGTTAATGCTACGTTCACTGTTGCAGCTAATGCTACGTTCACTGTTGGAGCTAATGCTACGTTCACTGTTGGAGCTAATGCTACGTTCACTGTTGGAGCTAATGCTAAGTTCACTGTTGGAGCTAATGCTACTTTGATAGCTGTAGCTAATTCTACTTTCACTGTTGTAGCTAATGCTACTTTGATAGCTGTAGCTAATGCTACTTTCATTGTTGGCGCTAATGCTACTTTGATAACTGTAGCTAATGTTATTTTGATAGTTGTAGCTAATGTTATTTTGATAGCTGTAGCTAATGCTACTTTTATTGTTGGAGCTAATGCTTCTTTGATAACTGTAGCTAATGCTACTTTTATAGCTGTAGCTAATGTTAATTTGATTGTTGTAGCTAATGCTACTTTGATTTTCGGAGTTAATGCTACTCTGATTGTCATAGTTAATGCTACTTTGATAGCTGTAGCTAATGCTATGTTATTTGTTGTTGCTAGTGTTACTTTAATTGTTGTAGTTAATGCTACTTTGATAGCTGTAGCTAATGCTATGTTATTTGTTGTTGCTAGTGTAACTTTAATTGTTGTAGTTAATGCTAGTTTGATAGCTGTAACTAATGCTATGTTGATTGGTGTAGCTAATGCTACTTTGATTGTTGTAGCTAATGCTACTTTGATTGTTGGAGCTAATGCTACTTTGATTGTTGTAGCTAATGCTACTTTGACTGTTGTAGCTAATGCTACTTTGATTGTTGTAGCTAATGCTACTTTGACTGTTGTAGCTAATGCTACTTTGATTGTTGGAGCTAATGCTACTTTGATTGTTGGAGCTAATGCTATTTTGATTGTTGTAGCTAATGCTAAGTTGATTGTTGTAGCTAATGCTACTTTGACTGTTGTAGCTAATGCTACTTTGACTGTTGTAGCTAATGCTACTTTAACTGTTGTAGCTAATGCTACTTTGATTGTTGGAGATAATGCTAGTTGCTAATCTGCTTCAGGTCTGTTTCTATTAGAACTGTGACGTGTTTGTGGAGATAAACATGATGTCTCCTCCCTCCTTCCTCCTCCTCCCTCCTCCCTCCTCCCTCCTCCCTCCGCTCCGCCCACTTCAAAGTAACGAGCGAAGGACCCGGGCGGACCCCGACACGACGTCACGTACAGACATTAAATATACAGACCGGCATTCCGGTCGGACCCGTTGCCCATGGCAACAAGGAGGCAGGTGTTGCCAGTGCGTCCAGAGCGCTGGTCCACTCAGACACTGTTCAAGGTGACTTGCGTCATCGTTGTTATTTACTTCATGATGTCATATCAAGATATTTTAATATTTAATCATTTATTGTTGAATTTTTTTCTTTTCTTCACCTTTTTGTGACGTGTCGAAAATAAATGTCATCGAATCATCGAATGACGAATTTAAGTTTTAGTGTTGAATTTAAGCGCAGTTCTCTTTGCTCCTCCTCCTCCTCCTCCTCCTCCTCCTCTTACTCCTCCTCCTCTTACTCCTCCTCTTACTCTTACTCCTCCTCCTCTTTGTGGTCCAAAACGGAGATTTGGAGCAGGAGGCGTGGATGAGGTGGAGGTGGGGTGTGCTCCTGATTGTATGAGAGGAAAGGGGGGGGGGAGAGAGAGAGAGAGAGAGAGAGAGAGAGAGAGAGAGAGAGAGAGAGAAGGTGAGATGAATTAAATGGGAGTCTAAAGCGCAGAGGACTCAGACAGAGAAACCAAGAGAGAGAGAGAGAGAGAGAGCGAGAGAGAGACAATAAAAGTGGAGACAGATTTCTTTCAGGCACGGAAGACCAAGGAAAGGAGAGGAGGAAAGGAGAGGAGGAAAGGAGAGAGGCAGTGTGTTTCGGTCCCTCCTCTCAATGGGTCTCCTTCCACTCTCTCGACTCCAAGAGGATTCCGGTCGCACGCGCCCGGTCCGGAGGGCTTGACGGTGTCCGGTCGGGGCCGCGCGCCGCGGGGGGGAATGTGAGCGCGCTCGGCTGAAGCATGCGCGGCCTGTGGGTCATCACGGTGGCCATCGCTCTCCAGCAAGGTAAGACACCGGGCGCGCGCGCGGAGCCGGGAAAGTTTCTCCCTCTCGCCTCCTCCTTCACCTCCTCCTCCTCCTCCTCCTCCTCCTCCTCCTCCCGCTGTGTGCAGCCGTCCGTGCGCTTTGCGGGCTTTCTCCTTCTTTCTCCTTCTCCTTCTCCTTCCCCTTCCCCTTTCCTCCTCCTCCTCCTCCTCCTCCTCCTCCTCCTCCTCCTCCTCCTCCTCCTCCTCCTCCTCCTCCTCCTCGTTGTTGTTCTTCTTCCTGTCTGTGGCTGGCTGCGCGTGTGTTTGTGCGTCTAGCAAGTCTGGCAACGCGCGTGCGTGTACAAGCTCGCGCGCTTGTTGTGTGAATGTGTTATAGGTTTCTAAAGATCCCCTCATCCTCCTCCTCTTCCTCCTCCTCCTCCTCCTACTCTTCCTCACCATTACAAACCAGCAGCTGAGGGGGAACAGGGTCGTGGTGCGTTCAGGGTCTTTGCTTGTTTTGTGTGGAAGAAACGGCATTTAGAGTTCAGACACGAGAGAGCGGGCTCGCGCTCATTTCTACACTTCGTTGTGCACGCGCGGACGCGCGCGAGGGGGAGATGTGGAGCATCTGCACACGGCGCGGTGCTTTGACGTGACCTTTGAAACGCATGAGTAGACCTGCATGACACACACACGCGCAGTGTGGGTCAAAGGAGGAGGTGTCACGAGCGTGCGTACGAACACGCGCTGACACTCACACACACACACACACACACACACACACACACACACACACACACACACACACACACACTGCGCATCCAGCCTGCCAGCCGCGGGATGATTGATGAGGCGGGGATCCACCGCGCGCGCTGGTCACCGCTTTAACGCGAGTCACGCAGGATCAATTCACCAACACACGCGCGCACATGCACTAATGGCACGCGCACACGCGCATTCCTGTGGGCTCACATAGTGTAGAGAGGAAAGACCAGCGCAGGTGTCCCTCGAGAGAGAAAGTTGGTGTGTGTGTGAGAGAGAGAGAGACCGCGGGGCTTCCTTCTTTGTATGCAGGTAGAGTCTGGCGTGCACGCGCTCGTGCTCGTGCGCATGGCGCCGCTGCAAAACCTGCAGGTGACAAGAAAAAATCCCATTTTACCGAAAAGATGGAGAATCAATGAGTAATATCACTGCCCCGGTGGATCGATCACCTCTATAGATTCCTTCTGTCTCACACACACACACACACACACACACACACACACACACACACACACACACACACACACACACGCACACACACAGAGACACACCAGCCTCAATGGAAGGAGGATGAGTGTGTGTGTGTGCTTCAGGGCTCCAAAGACACAGATGATTAATTGAGGCGGCCTGATGTGAACAGTTCAACTGTGTGTGTGTGTGAGAGAGACTCTGTGTGTGTGTGTGTGTGTGTCTGTCTGTGTGTGTGTGAGAGACTGTGTGTGTGTGTGTGTGTGTCTCTCTGTGTGTGTGAGAGACTGTGTGTGAGAGAGAGTGTGTGTGTGTGTGTGTGTGTGTGTGTGTGTCTCTGTGTGTGTGAGAGACTGTGTGTGAGAGGGTGTGTGTGTGTGTGTGTGTGTGTGTGTGTGTGTGTGTGTGTGTGTGTGTGTCG
>CM070098.1:21691315-21696315 GCA_036178185.1 Liparis tanakae
CTGCTCTGACCACCAGGCTTCTCCTCCTCTCCTCTCCTCTCCTCTCCTCTCCTCTCCTCCTCTCCTCTCCTCCTCCTCCCCTCCTCTCCTCCTTTGTGTGTTCCTACATCTCCATTGAATGTTTTCTGACACGCGGGGAAAAAAAGAAATAAAGAAAGAAAAAGGAGGGATTTAGGTAATTTTCACAGACGGCGGCTGTTGCCATGGCGACAACACTTTGGAATGTGCAGCGGAGAGCGAGGGATGAATAAAGGTAGGGAGAGAATGTGTGTGAGGATAAAAAGGAGGAGGGGGAGGGGGGTTCATGCTGCTGCACGCCTCCCCCAAAATACAGACATGTTGGGAGGAAAGCATCACCTGAAGGGGGAGGAGAGGGGAGAGAGGGAGGGAGGGAGGGGGAGAGAGAGAGAGGGAGGGAGGGAGGGGAAAGAGGGAGAGAGGGAGGGAGGGGAGAGAGGGAGAGAGGGAGGGAGGGGGAGAGAGGGGAGAAAGAGAGGGGAGGGAGGTGGAGGGGGAGAGAGGGAGGGATGCTGGGATGTGGAGGACCACTTTCTTTATGTGCCTATGTGTGTGTATCTATGTGTGTGTGTGTGTATGTGTGTCTATGTGTGTGTGTCTATGTGTGTGTGTGTGTGTATGTGTGTCTATGTGTGTGTGTCTATGTGTGTGTGTCTATGTGTGTGTGTCTATGTGTGTCTATGTGTGTGTGTCTATGTGTGTGTGTGTGTATGTGTGTCTATGTGTGTGTGTGTCTATGTGTGTGTATCTATGTGTGTGTGTCTATGTGTGTGTCTATGTGTGTCTATGTGTGTGTATCTATGTGTGTGTGTCTATGTGTGTGTGTGTGTGTGTTAAATCTTCTTTGTGATGAACCTCTTCTTCATTTCTCTCTGATAACGTTTCATTTATTTCAGATCCGTCTCTTTTCACACCGAGAAACACACTTTATAATATGAGTCTGAATATTCATAGTCAGGGGGGGAGGGGAGAGGGGCAGGGGGAGGGAGGAGGGGGGAGGGGAGGAGGGAGGGAGGAGGGAGGAGAGCCGGTGGGTATTGATGTCGTGGAATTAGCTGCAAACCACTATTGATTCAAGCTGAGGACTGGAATGTGAAACATGGAGGGGGGGGGGAGACCTTATCAATGAACTTGGAGAATGAAAGAGAAGAGACAGAGGAGAGAGAGAGAGAAGAGACAGAGGAGAGAGATCCTCCCCTCCCCTCCCCTCCTCCCTCCTCCCTCCTCCCCTCCCCTGGACGCCAAACTGTTGGCGGCGAAACTGAGGTGACAAGGTCAAAGTTTAAATTTCATTACGGAAGGCGGAGGAGAGGATTGAGAGAAGGTGGAGAGGTGGAGAGGAGGAGAAGATGTAGAGGAGGTGGAGAGGAGGTGGAGAAGAACAGGGGGAGGAGGAGATGCCATGCATTCCATAAAGTGGTCAGAGGAAGGAAACCACAGAGGGGAGGAAACGAGGAATGAGAGGAATACAGGAAATGGAGGAGGAGAGGTAGAGGGGGGGTACATAAAGACAGAGACACATAGAAGAGGAGGAGGAGGAGGAGGAGGAGGAGGAGGAGGAGGAGGAGGAGGAGGAGGAGGAGGAGGAGGAGGAGGAGGAGGAGAAGGGATGAAGTGGCTGATTCATCAGCTCCTCCTCGTGACCTTTGAGAACAGAGTTCATGTCGGACACGGCGCCACTTGACATTCTGACGGCCTCCATGTTTGTTCTTAAGTCGCTGAGGGGCGGAGCCTCACATCCCCCCACACACTCACACATACACAGGGGGCGGGGCTTCTCGATGAAGGGCGCTAACACACAGAGCTTCACACAGACCAGAGGGGAGAGTTTTTAAATGATCTCCAGCGCACTACCGGAAGCCACCACTAGGGCACGAGCCGTGTATTGATCAACACACATATTTAAAAAAAATATATATATATATATATATATATATATATATGTATACATATATACTATATATATGGATATATACATATTGATACATATATATGTATGTATGTATACATATATAAATTATATATATGTATATATACGTACATATAAGTATATATATATATATGTACATATATATGTATCAATATGTTTATATATATTTGTATATACTGTATATAGATATACATCTATATATATATTTTATATATATAAATATATGTTTATATATATGCATTTATTTATATACATGTGTGTACATATATCAGATATAGATCCTTTTTTTAATGTAGCTTTTTATTTTCTTTAAATCATAACTTTGTTTAAATGTTTTAAGTTTGTGTTTGTAAAATCTCTCAGGTTGTAGTTGATGTTTGATTTCAAGCAAAAGAAATGCTATTTTCTTTTTTGTGAGTAAATTGATGAGCAGAGCGGCTCGTACAGACGGTCTCCTCTAGAGCGCCCCTAGTGGGCCGCGCAGGTACTGCCACGACTTCAGGGGGAATAAAAATAAGCATTTTAGTTATTTATTGAACTCCTAAAATTGTATTTATAAAACAAGCCCATGATTAAGTCCACGCCCACCATGACATCATCGCCCCATAGCCGCGGTGATATCATCACGCCCCTTCGCCTCCTCCGCCGTCACCTCGCAGTTCCTCCTAAAAAAAGGAAAAATAAGTCGGTCGTGAGAATCTGGGCCATCGTTTCTGTTTTTACTATTTATTATTTATTGAGAATCTTTAAAAAGTAAATGTGTGTGTGTGTGTCTAGGTGTATTAGTGTGTGTGTGTGTGTGTGTCTGTATGTGTGTGTCTGCCTGTGTGTGTTTTTCAATCTAATTCAATTCAGTTTATTTGTATAGCCCTTAAGATATGATGGTGCATCACCAATTAAGGCTTTGTAGGTTAACAGAAGAATTCTAAAAGTGATTCTAGATTTTACAGGGAGCCAGAGCAGAGCAGCTAGAGCAGGAGTAATGTGATCTCTGTTCTTAGTTTAGTGAGAACACGAGCTGCAGCATTCTGGATCAACTGGAGGGACCTAAGAGACTTATAGAGCAGCCTGATAATAAGGAGTTGACCTAAGAGACTTATAGAGCAGCCTGATAATAAGGAGTTGACCTAAGAGACTTATAGAGCAGCCTGATAATAAGGAGTTGACCTAAGAGACTTATAGAGCAGCCTGATAATAAGGAGTTGACCTAAGAGACTTATAGAGCAGCCTGATAATAAGGAGTTGCAGTAATCCAGTCTCGAAGTAACGAACGCGTGAACCAATTCTTCTGCATCTTTTTGAGACGAGATGTGCCTGATTTTTGAAATATTACGTAGATGGAAGAATGCAGTCCTTGAGATTTGCTTTACGTGGGAGTTAAAGGTCTAACTAGACCAGTACAGAGATGAGTCCTCTATCAGGACTAAGGTCCAACAGGACCAGTCCAGAGGAGTCCTCTATCAGGACTAAGGTCTAACTAGACCAGTACAGAGATGAGTCCTCTATCAGGACTAAGGTCCAACAGGACCAGTCCAGAGGAGTCCTCTATCAGGACTAAGGTCTAACTAGACCAGTACAGAGAGGAGTCCTCTATCAGGATTAAGGTCCAACAGGACCAGTCCAGAGGAGTCCTCTATCAGCACTAAGGTCTAACTAGACCAGTACAGAGAGGAGTCCTCTATCAGGACTAAGGTCCAACAGGACCAGTCCAGAGGAGTCCTCTATCAGGACTAAGGTCTAACAAGACCAGTACAGAGAGGAGTCCTCTATCAGGACTAAGGTCTAATAAGACCAGTACAGAGAGGAGTCCTCTATCAGCACTAAGGTCTAACAAGACCAGTACAGAGAGGAGTCCTCTATCAGGACTAAGGTCCAACAGGACCAGTCCAGAGGAGTCCTCTATCAGGACTAAGGTCCAACAGGACCAGTACAGAGGAGTCCTCTATCAGGACTAAGGTCTAACAAGACCAGTACAGAGAGGAGTCCTCTATCAGGACTAAGGTCTAACAAGACCAGTACAGAGGAGTCCTCTATCAGGACTAAGGTCTAACAAGACCAGTACAGAGGAGTCCTCTATCAGGACTAAGGTCTAACAAGACCAGTACAGAGAGGAGTCCTCTATCAGGACTAAGGTCTAACAAGACCAGTACAGAGAGGAGTCCTCTATCAGGACTAAGGTCTAACAAGACCAGTACAGAGAGGAGTCCTCTATCAGGACTAAGGTCCAACAGGACCAGTCCAGAGGAGTCCTCTATCAGGACTAAGGTCCAACAGGACCAGTCCAGAGGAGTCCTCTCCTCTCATTTCTCGTGGTGTTTTCTAAAGGACTGAAACTCTTCAAATGAACTCTCCTGATGAAGAAAGTCACACAACTGATGTGAGAGGAAGAGGAGGTCAGAGGTCGCTCTGTAGTAGCCAACACCTCTGGATCCAGAGTGTGTGTGTCAGAATGTGTGCGTCTGAATGTGTGTATTAGTGTGTATTAGTGTGTGTGTTATTATGTGTGTGTGTGTGTGTGTGTGTGTGTGTGTGTGTGTGTGTGTGTCCCTGCTGACGGTCCTGTGACTGGGATCAACTCCCTCATACTTTGGCTAATGAAAAACCTTTTGACCTTTCTCTCTCCCACTTACACACACACATACACAAACACACCTAAATACACAAATACACAAACACACACATACACAAACACACACATACATACACATAACACACACACCGATTGCCGACATTGATAAGGCCATCCTTGAATGCTTGAAAAATACAAAATGTGAAGCGCACACAGAGAATTATACACACCAGAACACACACTTCCATGTGTGTGTGTGTCTGTGTATGTATCTGTGTGTGTTTTGGTGTATCTTTGTGTGTCTGTGTTTGTGGTTGTATGCGTGTTTTTGTGTATCTGTGTATGTATCTGTGTGCGTGTGTGTGTGTGTGTGTCCGCCCCCCCCCCCCCTGTTCCCTCCTGCTGCAGAACCCAAATGAAGAATTCATCGAATTGGAAGAGAAGTGCAGGATATTTGTTTTTTCTTGAAGAGGTGTGTGTGTG
>CM070098.1:21706315-21708815 GCA_036178185.1 Liparis tanakae
GTTTCACTGAAGAAACTATTCATCCTCCAAGATATTAAATCCCTGGCTGGCCCTTTAAGGGGAGGAGCCTCTCTGAGACACAGCTGTGTGAAGGTGTCTTTAAAAAGAAGAAAGAAATACTTTTAATCGCGATTAATGAATTTCAAAATGTGCGATTAATTTTTTAAGCGATTGACAGCCCTAATATAAACATTAATATAATGTATATAAACATGAATATCCTGTATATAAACATGAATATCCTGTATATAAACATGAATATCCTGTATATAAACATGAATATCCTGTATATAAACATGAATATCCTGTATATAAACATGAAATCCTGTATATAAACATGAATATCCTGTATATAAACATTAATATCCTGTAAACATTAATATAATATATATATAAACATTAATATCCTGTAAACATTAATATAATGTATATAAACATGAATATCCTGTAAACATTAATATAATGTATATAAACATGAATATCCTGTAAACATTAATATAATGTATATAAACATGAATATCCTGTATATAAACATTAATATAATGTATATAAACATTAATATAATGTATATAAACATGAATATCCTGTAAACATTAATATAATGTATATAAACATGAATATCCTGTATATAAACATGAATATCCTGTATATAAACATGAATATCATGTATATAAACATTAATATAATGTATATAAACATGAATATCCTGTATATAAACATGAATATCCTGTAAACATTAATATAATGTATATAAACATGAATATCCTGTAAACATTAATATAATGTATATAAACATGAATATCCTGTAAACATTAATATAATGTATATAAACATGAATATCCTGTAAACATTAATATAATGTATATAAACATGAATATACTGTAAACATTAATATAATGTATATAAACATGAATATCCTGTATATAAACATTAATATAATGTATATAAACATTAATATAATGTATATAAACATGAATATCCTGTAAACATTAATATAATGTATATAAACATGAATATCCTGTATATAAACATGAATATCCTGTATATAAACATGAATATCATGTATATAAACATTAATATAATGTATATAAACATGAATATCCTGTATATAAACATGAATATCCTGTATGTAAACATTAATATAATGTATATAAACATGAATATCCTGTAAACATTAATATAATGTATATAAACATGAATATCCTGTAAACATTAATATAATGTATATAAACATGAATATCCTGTAAACATTAATATAATGTATATAAACATGAATATCCTGTATATAAACATGAATATCCTGTATATAAACATTAATATAATGTATATAAACATTAATATAATGTATATAAACATGAATATCCTGTAAACATTAATATAATGTATATAAACATTAATATAATGTATATAAACATGAATATCCTGTATATAAACATGAATATCCTGTATATAAACATGAATATCCTGTATATAAACATGAATATCCTGTAAACATTAATATAATGTATATAAACATTAATATAATGTATATAAACATGAATATCCTGTATATAAACATGAATATCCTGTATATAAACATGAATATCCTGTATATAAACATGAATATAATGTATATAAACATGAATATCCTGTATATAAACATGAATATCCTGTATATAAACATGAATATCCTGTATATAAACATGAATATCCTGTAAACATTAATATAATGTATATAAACATTAATATAATGTATATAAACATGAATATCCTGTAAACATTAATATGTCCTCTCTCCTCAGTGCGCTGCATCCGCTTCACCCAGGAGCCGGCCGACCAGTCGGTGGTGCTGGGGGAGCGGGTGGTGCTGTCCTGCCTGGTCTACAACTACAGCGGCATGGTGCAGTGGACCAAGGACGGGCTGGCGCTGGGCGTGGGGGAGGGGCTCCGAGGTGAGGAGGGTGGAGGGGAGGAGGGTGGAGGGGAGGGGCTCCGAGGTGAGGAGGGTGGAGGGAGGAGGTGGAGGAGGGCCCGAGGTGAGAGAGGTGGAGGAGGAGGTGGAGGAGGCTCCGGGTGAGGTGAGGAGGGTGGAGGAGGAGGGGCTCCGAGGTGAGGAGGTGGAGGAGGAGGGGCTCCTCCGAGGTGAGGAGGGTGGAGGGGAGGAGGGTGGAGGGGAGGGGCTCCGAGGTGAGGAGGGTGGAGGGGAGGGGAGGGGCTCCGAGGTGAGGAGGGTGGAGTTGAGGGGAGGGGCTCCGAGGTGAGGAGTGAACATGTCACAGATAGTCATACTTACAGACACACACACACACAAAGACACACACACACATATACACAGACACACACACACACAGACACACAGAGACACAAAGACACACACACATACACAGACACACACACACACACAAAGACACACACACACACATATACACAGACACACAAACACAGACACATATACACAGACACACACACACACAGACAGACACACACACACACAAAGACACACACACACACATACACAGAC
>CM070098.1:21711315-21713815 GCA_036178185.1 Liparis tanakae
TATATACAATGTTATAAACAACGTTATAAACAACGTTATAAACAACGTTATATACAATGTTATAAACAATGTTAAATACAATGTTATATACAATGTTATATACAACGTTATAAACAACGTTATATACAATGTTATAAACAACGTTATATACAATGTTATAAACAATGTTATATACAATGTTATAAACAACGTTATATACAATGTTATAAACAACGTTATATACAATGTTATATACAATGTTATATACAACGTTATATACAATGTTATAAACAACGTTATATACAATGTTATATACAATGTTATAAACAACGTTATATACAATGTTATATACAATGTTATATACAATGTTATATACAACGTTATAAACAACGTTATATACAATGTTATAAACAACGTTATAAACAACGTTATAAACAACGTTATATACAATGTTATATACAATGTTATATACAACGTTATAAACAACGTTATAAACAACGTTATAAACAACGTTATATACAACGTTATAAACAACGTTATAAACAACGTTATAAACAACGTTATAAACAACGTTATATACAACGTTATAAACAACGTTATAAACAACGTTATAAACAACGTTATAAACAACGTTATAAACAACGTTATATACAATGTTATAAACAACGTTATATACAATGTTATATACAATGTTATATACGACGTTATAAACAACGTTATAAACAACGTTATATACAATGTTATAAACAACGTTATATACAATGTTATAAACAACGTTATATACAATGTTATATACAATGTTATAAACAACGTTATATACAATGTTATAAACAACGTTATATACAATGTTATATACAATGTTATATACGACGTTATAAACAACGTTATAAACAACGTTATAAACAACGTTATATACAACGTTATATACAACGTTATAAACAACGTTATATACAACGTTATAAACAACGTTATAAACAACGTTATAAACAACGTTATAAACAACGTTATAAACAACGTTATATACAATGTTATATACAATGTTATATACAATGTTATATACAACGTTATGTTATATACGACGTTATAAACAACGTTATAAACAACGTTATAAACAACGTTATAAACAACGTTATATACAACGTTATATACAACGTTATAAACAACGTTATATACAACGTTATAAACAACGTTATAAACAACGTTATATACAATGTTATATACAATGTTATATACGACGTTATAAACAACGTTATAAACAACGTTATAAACAACGTTATATACAACGTTATAAACAACGTTATATACAACGTTATAAACAACGTTATAAACAACGTTATAAACAACGTTATAAACAACATTATAAACAACGTTATATACAACGTTATAAACAACGTTATAAACAACGTTATAAACAACATTATAAACAACGTTATATACAACGTTATAAACAACGTTATAAACAACGTTATAAACAATGTTATATACAATGTTAGTGGATCCAACATGCCCCCCCCCCCCAGTGGATCCAACATGGCGCCCTAACCCGCCCGTGTCCCCCCAGCAGCCTGGCCCCGGTACCGCGTGCTGCTGGCGCCGGACGTGGGTCAGTACAACCTGGAGATCTCCCGCGCCGAGCTGACGGACGACTCTCTGTACGAGTGCCAGGCCACGGGCGCCGCGCTGCGCTCCCGCAGGGCCAAGCTCAACGTGCTGGGTGAGGCGGCCAATCGGATGGCTGGGGGCGGGGCTTAAAGTCAGCAGGAAGAGGAAACGTGGAAAAAAATCATCACAAGTTATTAGAGGTGCCGTGTGTGTGTGTGTGTGTGTGCGTGTCCTCCAGTCCCCCCCGAGGCCCCGGTGCTGGACGGCGCCCCCGAGCTGCTCCTGATGGCCGGTAACCCGTACAACCTGACCTGTGTGACCCGGGGGGCCAAACCAGCAGCTCACATCCAGTGGAGCAAAGACGGGGCCGCAGTGCAGGGGGCAGTGCAGTCCACGGTGAGAGAGACACACACACAGAGACACACACACAGAGACAGAGACACACACACAGAGACACACACAGAGACACACACACAGAGACACACACACAGAGACAGAGACACACACACAGAGACACACACAGAGACACACACACAGAGACAGAGACACACACACAGAGACACACACAGAGACACACACACAGAGACACACACACAGAGACACACACAGAGACACACACACAGAGACACACACAGAGACACACACACAGAGACAGAGACACACACACAGAGACACACACAGAGACACACACACAGAGACACACACACAGAGACACACACACAGAGACAGAGACACACACACAGAGACACACACAGAGACACACACACAGAGACACACACACAGAGACACACACACACAGAGAGACACACACAGAGACAGAGACACAGAGAGACACACAGAGACACACACACACAGAGAGAGACACACACAGAGACACACACACACAGAGAGAGACACACACACACAGAGACAGAAACAC
>CM070098.1:21718815-21763815 GCA_036178185.1 Liparis tanakae
GGAACGCCTTCGGGCCAGGCACCATGATCATCACGCTGGAGGAGACGGGTACGCAGCGACGCTAGATAACCACGTTAGCTACGTTAAATAACTACGTTAGCTACATTAATGATCATCACGCTGGAGGAGACGGGTACGCACACACGGGTATCTAACGTCGGTATCTAACGTTAGCTACTACAAATAACAACGTTAGATAACTACATTAGCTATGTTAAATAACTCTGTTAGCTACATTAATGATCATCACCCTGGAGGAGACGGGTACATCTGCTAAGTGAGATAATTACGTTAGATAACTACGTTAGATAACTACGTAAATAACTACGTTAGCTACGTTAAATAACTACGCTAGATAACCACGTTAGCTACGTTAAATTACTATGTTAGCTACGTTAAATAACTACGTTAGATAACTACGTTAGCTACGTTAATGATCATCACGCTGGAGGAGATGGGTACGCATACACGGGTATCTAACGTCGGTATCTAACGTTAGCTACTACAAATAACAACGTTAGATAACTACATTAGGAGGAGACGGGTACATCTGCTAAGTGAGATAATTACGTTAACTACATTAAATAACTACGTCTGTTACGTTAAATAACTAGCTACATTAGCTACAGGTCCAGGTACATTAGCTACAGGTCCAGGTCCAGATCCAGATCCAGGTCCAGGTCTAGGTCCAGGACCTGGACCTGGACCTAGACCTGGACCTGGACCTCACGTGTCTCCTGTGTTCCAGACGTGGTTCCGGTCGGGATCATCGCCGGCGGCTCCGTGGGCTCCTCCATCCTGCTGCTGCTGGGGCTGCTGGGGGTCGCCTACCTCTTCTACCGGCAGCGCAGAGGCAGGGAGAGAGAGAGAGAGAGAGAGAGAGAGAGAGAGAGAGAGAGAGTTAGAGTGTGTGTGTGTGTGTGTGTGAGTATGAGTGTGTGAGTGTGTGTGTGTGTATGTGAGTGTGTGTGTGTGTGTATGTGAGTGTGTGTGTGTGTGTGTGAGTGTGTGTGTGTGTGTATGTGTGTATGTGAGTGTGTGTGTGTGTGTTCCTCTCTCCAGGAACATGTCTGATGTCGTAACCATGGAGATGTTTCTGCTTGTGATGACCTCATTGAGTAGTGAGGTCACGACCCTGAATGTGACCTCCAGGTCGCCGCGGCGTCTCTCTGGGGAAACCCGACATCAAGGTGGAGACGGTCAACAAGGAGAACCACGGCCTGGAGGAGGAGGAGGCTGACGTCGCCACGGCAACGCGGATGGTCAAGGCCATGTACTCGGTGAGGAGGGGGAGGGGGGAGGAGGAGGAGGAGAAGGAGGAGGACGAGGAAGAGGAGGAAGAAGAAGAGGAGGAGGAGGAGAAGGAGGAAGAGGAAGGAGAGGTAGGAAGAGGAGGGGGAGGAGGAGGAGGAGGAGGAGGATGATGAGGAGGAAGAGGAAGGAGAGGGAGGAGAAGGAGGAGAAGGAGGAGGAGGACATGGGTCTATGGGCTTAAATGTACAGATAAGTGGCCTTAGCAGCAGACAAACACACACACACATATACACACACACACACACACACACACACAACAACTGACTGTTTCGTCTCTCAGCCCTTTAAGGACGACATGGACCTGAAGCAGGAGAACCGGGAGGGCGACGCCCAGCGGGAGGAGTACGAGCTCAAGGTACCGGCACGCCGCATCGCTCCGTGGTCCCCGCCGTCTCACGGGGGTTGGGGGTTCACCATGTGTCCTTGAGCAAGGCACTCCGCTGTATGTTAACGGGATGATTCTTAGATGAACATTCTGGCTCCGCCCACAGGACCCGACCAACGGCTACTACAACGTGCGCGCCACGGCCCGCGAGGAGGCGCGGCCTCAGTCCCGCGCCGTGCAGCACTACCAGGGCGAGTTCCGCAGCCCCAGCGGCGGGCCGCCGGGCGGCGTGGGCGCCGCTGCCGCTGCCGCCCACGCCTGGCGGCGTGCCGGGCTCGAGGTCGGGCTGCTACGACCCCCGCCCCCCCTCCAGGATGTCCCACGCCAGCTACGCCCAGTTCAACACCTTCGCCCGGGCGGCGGCGCAGAGCCAGCAGGCGCCGCCCAATCCGGCGCCGCTGTCGCCCGCCGACTACCCGGTGGACTGCGGCCCGCTGGACGGCGCCGGCCAGCTGGCCTACGACAACTACGGGTACCCGGCCCAGTATCCCAGCTACCGCGTGGGCTTTGCTCCGCCCATAGAGGAGGGGCCGGCCTATGAGATGTATCCGACGGGCCAGGGTACGGGACCAGGACCAGGACCGGGACCGGGACCAGGACCGGGACCAGGACCAGGATCAGGATCAGGACCAGGACCGGGACCGGGACAACAAAGTCCTGATCCGGGGCCGGGGAAGTACGGGACCTCCACCCGCTTCTCGTATTCGTCTCCACCCTCTGAATATTCCCAAAGACACACACAGCGGATGCAGACTCATGTTTGAGGAACACACACACACACACACACACACACACACACACACACACACACACACACTCGTTGACTTGCTTTTTCCAGCTGCAGTATTAATATTACACATAAAACATAAATGTATAAAAGATACATGTGCATGGAACTGAGGTTCACTCTGTGGACCAATCAAACGACAGCTAGCAACACACACACACACACACACACACACACACACACACACAGTGTGTTTGTGCTCCAGCAGGGGGCGACAGCGAGAGTCACAATCAAGAAGAAGAAGAAGAAGAAGAAGAAGAAGAAACCCCATCCTTGTGTACAAACCTATCCAGTCCAATGCAGTACAGACTGAACTCTTTTTGCAACAAAACACACACACACACACATACACACACACATACACACACACACACACACACACACACACACGCACAGATCTCTATATATTTGGCACTTTTCTGATCCCTCATTCCTCACTCAAAGCTTCACCGGTGGCCATTTTCTAACCACATCTACCTTTGATGTAAAAGTGGGCGGAGCTTCTCAAAGTGCGTCAGCGAACCGGTGGTCCGGTGGACTAGGAGAGGAGAGGAGAGGAAAGGTAGCAAGGCGTCTCCTCTCTATTTCAATACATTTTACGTAAGGTTGAAGAGGTCGATGAAGTCTTTGAAGTCTTTGAAGACGTTGAGGTCATTGAAGTTGATGAAGACGATGAAGACGATGAGGTTGTTGAGGTCGATGAAGACGATGAGGTCACCTTGTTTTACGAGGTTCCTGCTCCAGTCGCTGCTCAGTTGGCTTTTCTTCTGTTTCTTCATATTTTCCATATTTATATACAGAAACCATTCATAAACATTTTATAATATTTTTATAAGGAGCTGCGAGCCGAGCCGGTTCAGCCTGTTTTTCTAGACGTGATGCTGGAAACGTTTTGAGTTTCTTTAAAGCGGAAAGAGAAAAAGAAAAAGAAAAGAAGAAAAAAACGAGACGACGGATTCCGTAAAAAAAAAATATATAAAAAAGCTTAATTTTCCAAAAAGATGAATTCATCCAAAAGCTGTTTGATGGGTTTCTGCGTCTGGGCCGAAGCTCTCTCTCTCTCTCTCTCTCTCTCTCTGACCTCCGAAGGTCAAAGGTCAGCGGGCTCCATCCTTGTACAGAACATGTTTGTTCCTTAAAGTCCTTTCCTCCATTATATTGTGTCGGTGTGTGTGGGTGACCTTTGACCCCACAGGGTCCCAGTCATCAGCCTCTAAAGTGTAGCCACTAACCTCTAACCCACGTTCTAAAGAACCTCCGACCCCACGGCGACCATACGCCAATCAATAACTGATATTATCCCGCCTGATCAGCTCATTATAAGCCGGCAGTCGGCTTTTTCTAAATAAATTGCCGAAGCTTCGGTCTCGAAGACGTTTGGTTTCCAACCGCTTTTGCCGTCGCCTCGTCGTGTTGCCTTCAGGGCCCGTTTGGAAAGTGAAGGCCGATATCTGGATGATCATTAACCCCTTGCCCCCCTATCGGCCCTTCACAGATACGCTATATCATGGTAACTCGGCACTAAGGGCAAAAATAAAAATATATATAATGCATTCATCGGCGCTATTTTGAATAAACACTCTTCTACGAGATTTGGTGGGAGGTTGCAAAAGAATCTGTGTGCGTCCCGGACGAAAAGCCCGAGAACTAGCAGGTTAACGTGGGACGATCAGCTGACCGGTGGCCGCCTCTCAGAGACGCTTCACCGCGAGGACACGACGCGACGGAGGTTCCTCAGATCCCAATGAGCGCGTGGAGCCGGCGGAACCATCTGGGCTCGCATTAATGTGTATATGCTGGGGGAGAATATATATATATATATATATATATATATATATATATATATATATAAAAATATATTTTTATATATTATACATATAAATAAATATAAAAATATATTTTTATATATTATACATATATATATATAAATAAATATATATATATATATATAAATATATATTTATATATAAATATACGTATATATATATTTATATATAAATATATGTATATATATATATATATATATATATATATATATATATATATATATATATATATATCTCTTCATCACGTCCTTTATCCACATTTTCTTCCCTTGGAGAAATCTGTATTTTATATCTTATTTTCTTGGTATTACTTGGTGGTGTTATCTCACCGGGGGAAGAACATTTTATACGCAGTGTGTTATTTTATGTTTTATTAGATAAGGATGGGGGAGGGGGTGGGGGGGGCATGGTTCTGATGAATCGACCCAGCGAGAAAAAAAGAAAAGAAGAGAGAGAGAGGGCATGTGTGTGTGTGTGTGTGTGTGTGTGTGTGTGTGTGTGTGTGTGTGTGTGGGTTTGGCTGATGGCGCTGAGATCTCGAGCGTTTCCTCAACCTTCCACGACGACGAGAGAGAAACGTTTGTTTATCGGGACTTTGTCTCTTTTTTTGTCAGAGGAACTCAAAATATGTAAATATGAGTGTCGAGGGGCGAAGAAGAGAAACGAAATGTTGATGCTGTCCATTTAACAAGTTGAACCAAGATCTGAACGTTTTTAGCGGCAATTGTATTATAAAAAGTCACAAAATTCTATTATAATATGTTACACAATTTGTACTAAAGGTCACAAAATTGTTCAAGAAAGTCAAAAAATTCTGTTTTACAAAAACTTTAAAAAAATCTGTGACAAAGAGTCACACTTATCTTTTACAAAAGATCTCAAAAATCTGTTACAATACGTCCTAAACTAAAACTAAAATTCTGCTATGCAAAAATTCCAATTTTGCTAGATAAATTTGAAAATAGTTCTGCGACCAAAAGTCACAACATTCACGGACAAAGAGTTAAATAAATGTGCGACAAAAAGTTTAAAAAATGTTTTTGAAAAAGTATTACAATTCTGGGACAATTACAAAAATCCGGCCAAAAGAATGTAATCTGTTACAAAAAGTTGAATGGAGATCTAAATGTTGTTGAATCATTTTCCATCAGAAAGTTGTCAGTCAAGCCCTAGTGGGACAGCCGGGTTAGGACAGAGGGAAGGAGACATCGCGAGGCCTTAGGACACGAGCAGATGATCAGACCAGTGGGGGGGGGGGGGGGGGGGGGTGGCATATGAGCATTCTGTATATTCTTTATTTTTATCTCTATATATTGTTCACGTGTGTTTTATGTTCCACGTTTGAGTCTTTTTTTTATTTAAGAAAAAAAGAGATATTATTAAAATAATATCTTATTAAAATAATATCTTATTAAAATAAGATATTATCTTTTTTAATTTCACGTTATTTTTTTTTCTTCTTTTCTTTTTTCAAATTGTATTTAATTATTTTTCCACAATGTTAAAGAAAAATAAAATAACTTTTCATGAGGCAACAACGACTCCTTTGTTCTATTCCTCTATTCATTTCCTCTCATTTCCTCCCCTCTCTTTTCCTTTCATCTCTTTTCCTTTCCTCTCCTCTCTCCTCCAGTCTTTCACCTCATATATCCTTTTTCTCTTTTCAGATCTTTCTCTCCTCTTTTCAACCTATATACCCATCTGGGCCTCCTTTCTTCTCCTCACTCCTTCTCTTATTTCCTCTCCTCTAGGTGACAGGGGGAGGAGGTGAAGGAGAAGACAAAGAAAGAGATAAATATCAGATATGTCGTGAAGAAGAAGGAGAAGGACGCAGACACCCTGCTTCACTTATGACGTTGTGATTCTCCTTCTGCTCTCATTGAGGAGTAATGTCTGGGATAACCTTCAGCAAGGCCCCCCCCCCTCCTCCTCCTCCTCCTCCTCCTCCTCCTCCTCCTCCTCCTCCTCCAATCACTTCCCTTGTATCCCCTCGTTCGCATGAAGCCGTGGCTGCATGGATTATGGCCCCTCTCAGAAGCTCCAGACGCAGTATCACGTGAGCGGAGGATGACGTCATGCCTTTGGAGACTCGCGTCCTTCGCGCACCCTCTGTCCCTCCGCAGATGATGACGTCACCGGCTGTGTGTCTCCGAGGCAGAGAAGTCCGTCAAGTGGTTTGTTTTCTTTCTTTATTCGTTTTTCTTTTCTTTTGTTTGATGTTGTCGCCATCTAGTGGTGGGAGAGAGCAGTGTGGCGCAATACTAATTAAATATATATTTTTTTTCTTTCTTTTTTTTCTTTCTTCTATATATTTTTCTTTCTTCTATATATATATATATATATATATATATATATATATATATATTTAATTAGACCCTTTATCCAGGCTAAAATGTATATCAACATATCCCATAAAGTCGTAACCACCAGTGTGTTCGTGACTATTTCTGTAACTACTAGTTTTATGATCAGGCCTTTGAATCAGAATTGTTTGATTTGCATGTGCAATGAGTTTGACTGTGAAAGGTAAATAACTATAAACATATTGACTCATAGAATTAAAACAATAATAACGAAAACAATAATGGAGACATAACATTAAACAGATAACTTGCACACTGTAACATGTAATAAGTTGACTTTACTTGAAACAATCAAGAAACCGATTGCCGGCATTCTGCTCCTGGACCTCCGGGGGCAGCAGAGCGAGCACATCGCCCAAAGGCCAAGGCAACCGGGGCATGGAGGTGTGAGTGAACCCCTCCACTATCATGCAGACAGGAGAAGGTGTACGGATACCCGTTCGGGTGCCATGCGATTGAAATAAATCAATATTCTTGAAGGCGTTAAAGAGTTAAAGTGTCAAAGGACCACCAGTTGGCAGCCGTGCATGCGGTGGCACGACGATAGGAACCACATCAAGAACAATGGCTGCTTGAGAAACGAAGCCCCCCCCCCCTACCCCCCCCCCCCCCCTGGACTCCAGGAAGTGAGGGGTGTATCTGTCGAGTTCCACTTGCAGATTTTTGATCGATAAGCGATAGAACTCAGCCAGAATCTAACGGAAAGAGTTTAAATTAAGACGTAGTCATATTAACTAACCGTCAGTTTAGTGGAAGATTTTAAGATTTTAAAACCTTGCATTCATTTTTCTGAACCCTATATATAATTATCCTAGTTATCAATATTATATATATATATATATATATATATATATATATAATTATGAATATGTATCTATATCATATATTGTCATCGATTGGCTGGAGGGAGATCGGCAGGGAGCTTAAAGTTTCATTGCTATTGGTTATATTGTATATTCTAGAGAGGTTTTAGGTTTGCTGCTCCTGCGTTTGGACTCTTCTGCAGACTGACCCGGGTCTCCAGAACCGTCTCTTTAGGTGTTTTTAAAAATAGATTAAAAGAATTGTAGGGAAATTCATCTAGTTGTAAATGTTTCCTATGAGGAGGCGTGTGCTCCTGTGTGAGCTGGTCGTGTGACTTGAGTCTTCGTTTTTGGTTTTATTTCATGCTGTGATGTTGTTCTTTGTTTTGTATATTGTCTGTCACTGTTTTATGTTATCTTGTCTGAAACTGTGTGACGTGCTGCTGCTGCCGTCATATCGTTCATCATTTTTATAACATTGCATCTTATTTACGTTCATATAACATTCTATACATGTTACATTTTACATTTGAAAGGTATACTTTACTACTGTAAGACATTTTTGTGGTATTTTCTTGACTTTTAGTTGTTTTTATATAAATATATATAATTTGTTTATATATGTATAATTCTACATATATATTATGTTTTATATATTACTGACACTTTGCTTATTCATCATGATATTTATATTATAATATGTATATTAGATAATATGTATAATATATAATATAAATATATGAATATATGTATATATTATATATGTATTTTGTATATAACATATAATGTATCATATATAATATGTATTTATATATTATATTTATGAATATAATATATATAATAAATTGTATAATATATACATATATATATATATATATATATATATATATGTATATATGTATATAAATAGTAGCAAAGTACATTGTAGATAGTTAGGTAGGGGTCCTCTCGTGAAGGATGCAGACCAAACACATGTTTTTCATTTGCATGAGAAGTTAACATCCAAAAGAAAAATATATTCATGGATTCAGGATTCATCACTTTCATCCACTTGCTAATGTCAGCGATGGTATTTTAATATCTTTGTGCTGTAGTTTGGTATTTTATTCTAACTTGCAAACCTTTTTTTGTCATTAGCCAAGTGGCCACCATACATATTTATACTTTAAAGATTATTGAGTAAAGATGCTTTCTTATCTTTCTCCTTCTCGCTCATTGGGACTTTTACAGTTTACCACAGTTTTCTGTAGAGATATGAGGAAGGAAGTGGTTATCATGGTGCATCAAGCCTTTCACAGTGTGTGTTCAAGAGAAGCTGAACATATCTAAAATATATATTTATTTATTTATTTATATATATTTATATATACTAGATATTATAATGTCCATGGTGCGTCTTTAAGAGAAGCTAAACATATCTAATGTATATGTGTGTATATATATATATATATATATATATATATATATATATATATATATATATATATATATACACATACATATTTATACAATATATTATAGCCTCCATGGTGCGTCTTTAATAGAAGCTAAACATATCTAATGTATATTTATATATATATATATATATATATATATATAAATATTATATATATATATATATATATATATATATATATATATATATATATATATATATATATGAACATAGATTAGAGATGAACTTTAACAAGAGGAACTGGTGTCCTCACTTCCTGACCCGAGCTGATTGGTGGTGACACCGTGTCTCAGCTTCAGTCTGATGAAGAAGAGCTGATGAAGGGCTCTAACTCTGTGTCCGTCGGACCCTGCAGTGTGTGAGCAGCCGTCATGGCGCCGTTCAGTCAGGCCGTCTTTGTGGTTCTGCTGCTGCTCGTCGGCCTCGAGGCCCGAGGTGAGGACAGAACCTTTGGGGGGATTTCATTTCATTTTTAACTTTAAAATAAACATTTTAAAGTCACGAAGCCGTCGGTCTGAAGAGGAATTCTTCTTACTGTAATCTAAGAAAAATAAATAGTTTGTTTGTCAGGGAAGATTGTAGTGAATCATGTTGTAGTTTTTAATGCTGAACATCAAAGTCAACTCAATAAAAAAAAGATGACTTATTTCACTAAATGTTTTACCAGTATGCTGAAGTAAACGTTCTCATCATGTGAACTCTGAACATTACATTCATTCAGGACACATTTATTATTCAAAGGAACTTTTATAACTTTATACAAACTTTATACAAACTCACTGAAGACGTCCACGGCCGGCAGCTGGAGGAGCTCTAGTTCTGTTGGTCAGAGTCACGTTCAGTGATCATCACGTGTTGTGTTGTGTGATTCACTGGGTTGTGTTGTGATGTTTCCACAGTGGACAGAGTGACCGATGTGTTTGATGAGGGAGATGATCTGTTCCTTTATGTTGACCATGAAGTTCCTGAGGATTATTCAGTTGTTGAGTGGCAACTCAACAACATGGTCTATCTAGTAAGATTTTCACCTGGTATAGAACCACAGGTCTCTCCTGAATACTCTGGAAGGATTGAGTTTACTGGGAATGGATTCTCTGTGAAACTGAAGAATCTCCAACCGTCAGACAGCGGAGTTTATACTGCCAGAGTGATGCTGCTTGTCGGGCTGCAGCCACTAGCTGAACACAAGGTCACAGTTCAAGGTGAGTTCACCTTCAGACTCAGGTGTTGAGTGCAATTTGTCTCCATCACTGAGTTTTGTGTGTCTGCTGTTTCTACAGGGACCAGAGTGACTGCTGTGTTTGTGCAGGAGGGAGATGATCTGATCCTGGAGGTTCATGAGGAAGTTCCTGAGGATTTCTACAGTATTAGCTGGATTTTCGACGATATGGTCCGTCTAGTAGAATTTTCACCTGGTGAACATCCAAAAACCTCTCCTATTTTCACCGGAAGGTTTGAGTTTCCTGGGGAAAGATTCTCTGTGAAATTGAAGAATCTCCAACTGGCAGACAGCGGAGTTTATACTGCAGTAGCGTCAACGATTAAAGGAGACCAACAACTAAATCAATACCAGGTCACAGTTCAAGGTGAGTTCACCTTCAGACTCAGGTGTTGAGTCTCTGCCGTGTTTCATTAACCCCCCCCCCCCCCCCCCTCAGCTCCAGTGTCTCCAGTGACGCTCTCCGTGGTCTCCAGAAGCTCCGCCTCCTGTAACCTCAGCGTGAGCTGCAGCACAACACGTGACTCTCACGTCATCAGCAGCACTTTCACATGCGCCGACGGGGCCTGCGGTCAGGAGGGGGGGTGCCGGTCGGAGGTCACGACCCCCGGCGCTTCTCTCCGGCTCTACCTGTTGAACGGCTCCATCGTCTGTCACCATAGCAACCAGGTTACCTGGAACCAGGCCTCTGTAGGGATCGGACAGCTCTGCTCCCAAGGTGAGCCAGACACACGAGACGGCTTCCTGATGGAGCACCGACACCGCTGAGCCCTAGACGTCGTTCTGCTGCGTGTTACACGCTAGTCACACGTTAGTTACATGTTAGTTACATGTTAGTTACACGTTAGTCACACGTTAGTCACACGTTAGTTACACGTTAGTCACACGTTGGTTACACGTTAGTTACACGTTAGTTACATGTTAGTTACATGTTAGTTACATGTTAGTTACCACGTTAGTCACACGTTAGTCACACGTTAGTCACACGTTAGTACACGTTAGTTACACGTTGGTTACACGTTAGTTTACGTTAGTTACACGTTAGTACACGTTAGTTACGCTAGTTTAGTTACACGTTAGTTACACGTTAGTCACGTTAGTTACGTTAGTTACACGTTAGTCACGTTAGTCTGCGTTAGTCACGCGTTAGTCACACGTTAGTTCACGTCGCTAGTTACACGTTGGTTACACGTTAGTTACACGTTAGTTACGTTAGTTACATGTTAGTTACATGTTAGTTACACGTTAGTCACACGTTAGTCACACGTTAGTCACACGTTAGTTACACGTTAGTTACACGTTGGTTACACGTTAGTTAGACATTAGTAACACGTTAGTAACACGTTAGTTGCACGTTAGTTACACGTTAGTTACACGTTAGTCCCACGTTAGTCTCACGTTAGTTAGACGTTAGTAACACGTTAGTAACACGTTAGTTACACGTTAGTTACACGTTAGTTTAACGTTAGTTACACGTTAGTTACACGTTAGTTACACGTTAGTTACATGTTAGTTACACGTTAGTCACACGTTAGTCACACGTTAGTCACACGTTAGTCACACGTTAGTCACACGTTGGTTACACGTTAGTTGGACATTAGTAACACGTTAGTAACACGTTAGTTGCACGTTAGTTACACGTTAGTTACACGTTAGTCCCACGTTAGTCCCACGTTAGTCTCACGTTAGTTAGACGTTAGTAACACGTTAGTAACACGTTAGTTACACGTTAGTTACACGTTAGTTACACGTTAGTTTAACGTTAGTTACACGTTAGTTACGCTGCTTACACGCGTTAAGCGTTCACCTAGTCACACGTTAGTCACACGTTAGTCACACGTTAGTCACACGTTAGTAACACGTTAGTTACACGTTAGTTACGCGTTATTTACGCGTTATTCACGCGTTAGTCACACGTTAGTCACACGTTAGTCACACGTTAGTCACATGTTAGTTACACGTTAGTTACACGTTGGTGAGCTCTTTGTGGCGTTGGTTCTTCAGTGGAGCAGCACTTCTACTTATTGGTATTAATCAACTGTTGAATAGTCACTTTGTAGTGAAACCAGGTGTTTTCTTGTGTTTCCGCTTCAGAGGCGCCCTCTGCTGGTACACCTGTGTGCCTGGTGAAGATCGTGGTGTTCTCAGTGGGTCTGATCGTCATGGTGTCTGCTGTCATCGCCGTTCACCTCAAGGAGAAGCTCCGGAAGCACAGATAAATGTATTGTTATCTAGCGGCCATTCACAAAACGCACTATGTATACTAACTATATATATATGTGTATATATATATATATATTTATTAGGGCTGGGCAACGATTACATTTTTTAATCGCGATTAATCGCATGATTTCCCCGATTAATCGCGCGATTAATCGCGTTTGTATACGCGAATTCCAATAATTAATTCAAAAGTAGTGTATAGCACTTGTATTTTAAATGTTGTGCCATATGAATGAAAGAGCATAACATGTGTTGTCCTGTTAGAGAGAGACACCAGAAAACACTTTCAGGGGCGTTTGTCAACTCCTAGAACTTGACTCTTATTTTAAATGTTCTGCCATATGAACTAAAGGGCCATGAAACCTGTTGTGCAAACAAACAATTAACATCAGCATTTGTATAGCAATTAAATAAAATAAATACTTTGTGTAAATCTCAACTAAACAAACAGAACTAAAGCTTATTGCCACTGTTGAGTGTTGATAAATGTATGGATGCATGTCATTATATTTGTCCAGGAGGAGGCGCTGTTGCACCTCATATGGCGTGACGTCACAATGACACCACTTCCTTATAAAGGGGATGTTCTCTCTCTCTCTGTTTAACCTAGAGACTAGCAGAGAGTTCACCTGCCGCACAACAGCTGATCCAGGCACAGCTGAGGAGGCGTGTGTCTGCATCTGACACAGTGTTGACGGGAGGGGAGGGGGGGGGGGGGGGTATATATGTGTGCACGCAACACGGGGGAATAAATAATAAATAATTAAACCTGCGTTAACGCGCGATAAAATAATTGTCGGCGTTAATTCAGTGATGAGTTAACGCACGATTAACGCGTTAACGTGCCCAGCCCTAATATTTATATATATATATATATATATATATATATATATATATATATATATATATATATATATATATATATTTGTATATTACTGCTATCATGCTATATTACTGCTATCATGCATCACTGATCTCATGCTATATTACTGCTGACGTCACCTTTAAATCAAATGCCGATCATACTTGATTATCTATTGATTATACCCAATATCACCGATTTTATTTTGGAAGTGAAAATGATTGCTTAGACCATGAAAAGTATTTTATGACCAAGACCAACAAAATACAAACAATAGTCTTGATGCACCGTATATAACACTGCATGTGGTCCTATTTGCCCCCAAAAGAAAGTTCCACATCTGTCTGTTTGTATTTAGTGTTTACATGTCAGCTCATGCTTGTTTCTAGACTTTGGGTGGAAGTGATTTGAAGTACATGCACCATTATTATTAAAGCTTTATACTCCTCTTGTATTTCTGTGATTAATGGAACCTTAAGGTCGCGTCAGCAGGCTGTTTTTAATGAAGTGAATTTGCTCCACAAGGTGTTACTTTAGTAAACACACTCGACACTCTGAGTTCATGACATATTATACAAATAGAAAAATACAACTTTTTCAAGCCTTCCAAAAAGAAATTCCTGTTTCCTTCCTTACAAACAGGACGCTTAATTATAACATACAGTTTAGGAATTGCAGCGTGTGGAACACAAATTCCTGGTTAATGGTTGACGGAGCGGGGGTCTTCTCCACCCGAGTGTACAGGCTCTCCACCCGAGCCGGGCCTCGGGCCACGGGGGGGGTTATTAAAACCAGACAGAGCGCAGGGTGAGGGTGGTTGCTTGGTGGTACCTTATCAAATGGGCACACAGGAGGCCTCTACGTTTTCACATATGGAGAGGTACGCCATGTTTTCCCTTGACCTCTCCAAGTACTTTTGTTTTCCCTTTTTTTCCAAAGACCGCTCTTCCGTCATTGAGGCTGGTGGCTTGGTACCTTATCAACAGGGCACACATGGGAAGGCATACATGGAGGAGGGTAGGGGCTTGGTGGTAACCCATCAAATGGGCACACAGGAAGGGACATTTGGGGGTCAAGTCCTGGGAACCAAACGTGGTGGACACAAGAGGACTCTTCAAGGATCAGTTGTTTTTAGCCTGCTAGCATGCTGCTACCGAAAGTAATTTGTTAGAGGGTCTGCATACTTCTGCTTCTAGGATCTTGTCCGGTTCTCCAGAGCAATGTTGCGTTAGAGTTCCAAGCAGTTTGGACTTTTTGCTGAAGAGTTATGGACCTTTTGAAAGAATGACATTTGGGGCTTTTTTCGGGTTTCAAACCCCCCCCACACAGAGATGCTAGGGACTGCAGAGGCATCGTCTACATGGCTGGAACACATTTGGGAGAGGCTATGATGTAAAAAATAAATCTAAGCTCTGACTGTTCATAAATATATATATATATATATATATATATATATATATATATATATATATATATATATTTAGAGTCCTCGTTACGACTTTGTCGTAGAGGAACCTTTTGTTTTTCAAAGGATTATTATTCTTTGTCCGAAAGAAAAGTCGACTGGCCGCACACCTCGTACCACAACCAAGTGAAATTGCATATCAGAACTCGTGAAAAATTTATGATTTTTTAGTTTTCCTATTTGTTTATAAAAGAATGTCTCTCTAGCGCCCCCTTGAGGTAGAAAGCTAATACTTTGTTTCAACAACCACCGATTTCCTTGAAATTTGGTATACAGGTTCACCTGGACCTGCTCGTCTAATAAGTTAACGGTGGCCATCAAATGTGCCTTCTTAGATTTTCTGCCATTTGGAATTTTGTAAAAAAATATTTTTTTCACTTTTCTCCAAAACTTAGTCCAATTCAAACGAAAATTTCTATGCTCCATTATTGGTTCAATTCCAGCATAAGCAGTGAATATCTTGATGATAACTTGTTGCGTTCAGAGGATATGGACCAATGAACATTTAAGGGGTGTGGCCTGATATTTGAAGTCATACAACTTCTAAATTGTTTGGCCTATCTTCACTAAATTAATAGCCTATCTCTAAATGGCATCCCTTAACGTACCCTATTTTTTTCACAATATTTGAACAGTAGGGGGCGCTGCAATTAATTCCTCATTATCTGCATTGTGGGCCCTTTTTAAGCCTTTTTCATGTTTTGGGCAGTTGTAAAACAGTTAACTTCTCCTAGAGCTTACACACGATTCATTCCAAACTTTCCCATTATGATCTTGAGACCTTTGTTGTGAAAAATCTTTAAAATAATTAAAAAATATTAAACTTTGTGCGATGGGTCAAACATCAAAAAACACCATTCGCCATAAAAATCCACGTTGATATAACTCACCCATACATTATGTAATCTGCTCCATATTTCTCATATATCATGACATGCTGATCCTGGAGACATCCATATGCTAATGTTTAACTATGGTGTTAGCGCCACCTAATGGCAACAGGAAGTTACATGTTTTCTACTTTTATACCCTTCTCCTCACAGATTATTCAGATCCCTCTCGAAATACAGCAGAATAGACCTAAGACCTTGATGATGCTTCCCTGTGAAGGTCGTAACGACACGTTGAAGTGTGGCGAGTCGTAGCATCAGCAAACTTTGATCCTTCACCGTGAACAAATAAACAATGTGACAGGCTCCAAACGTAAGTAAGTAAGTAACTGAAACGTGACTAAACTTGGCACACACATTTAAAGTCAAATATGTAGTTACCTCATATGATTTGAATGCTTCGGATTGACAATATGGCTTGATAGCGCCCCCTAGAATGAATTTTTGTTCAAAAGCCCATGATGTTTGCCTCCAATGACTAATTGGCTCGTAATTCAGCATACATCTCCGCTTGGACCTGCTCTACAGAAAATATTATTATGACCATAAGCTACCTCAATTTAGATTTTCCGTCTTTTGAATTGAGTAAAAAACTTTTTTTGTGCAGTTTTTTTCAAAACACTTTTTCCGATTCCTACCAACATTTCTGAGGTTCATTATTGGATCAATTTAAAGGAATAATTTTCAGGAATTGGCGATATCTTATTGCGTTTAGAGGATATGGACCAGTAAACATCCAAATGGTGTGGCCTAATATATAAAAAGACCTAACTTCCAAATCACTTTGAATATCTTCACCGAATTCATAGCCTCTGTCCACAAGGACATCCTTAACCTACCTTTAGTTTTTCATAATATTTGAAAATTAGAGGGCGCTACAATCAATCGCTCAAAATATGCCTTTTTGGCCCTTTTTCATGTTTTTAGGGGTTGTAAAACAGTTAACTCCTCCTAGAGTGTAAACCCGATTCATTCCAAACTTGGCCAGTATAGTCTTGAGACCTTTGTCTAGAGAAATCTTTGAAGGATTTAAAAAATATTAAAGTTTGTGCGTTCTCCAGACCGGCAAAGAAACACCATTCGCCATTAAAATGTAAGTTGATGTAACTCGGCCTTACGCTATCCAATGTGCTCCATATTCCTCGTATGTCATAACATACTGACCCTGAAGACATGCATATGCTAATTTTTTATTCTAGTCATAGTGCCACTGAGTGGCCAAAGCAAATCAGACTAAAACGCATCATATTCACATGTAATTTACATGACAAGGTCTAGACTTCACGTAGATACGTTCAAATTGTCAAAGCGCCCCCTACTGACTACACTGGTCTCGCTCAAATCTGCTCCAAACTTCTCATGCTTCATAGCCTGAGAATCATTGTCGCGTGACAAACGGTAAAATGGCGAACGGCAGGCCTGCGTTCCCGACGTGCAAAGCAGGAACGAGGACCCGTTCATCACTGCTTGCAGCTTTAATTATTATTAGGCCGAAACAAACGTTGACTGGCAGACTGAAAATTCCACATGCATAAGTAAACTGGTGACATTTTTTAGATTATTGAGTTTTCATATTTGTTTGTAAAAAAAGTGTCTCTCTAGCGCCCCCTTGAGATAGAAAGCTAATACCTTTTTTCAACAATGACCGATTGACTTGAAATTTCATATACAGGTTCACCTGAACCTGCTATACAAATAAGTTTGTGGTGGCCATCAAATGCGCCTACTTAGATTTTCCACCATTTTGAAATTGTAAAAAAAACAATTTTTCACTTATTTCCAAAACACTTTATTAGATTCATCCGAAAATTTCTGGCGTTCATTATTGGTTGAATTTCATCATAAGTACTGAAGATCTTGTTTATAACTTATTGCATTCAGAAAATATAGACCAATGAACATTCAAGGGGTGTGGCCTAAAATTTGAAGTCACCCAACTTCTAAATCGTTTGGCCTATCTTCACTAAATTAATAGCCTATGTCTAAATGGCATCCCTTAACAGTAGGGGGCGCTGCAATTAATTCCTCAATATCTGCCTTTTGGGCCTTTTTTCATGTTTTTAGGGGTTGTAAAACAGTTAACTCCTCCTAGAGCGTAAACCCGATTCATATCAAACTTGGGCAGTATAGTCTTGAGACCTTTGTCTTGAGAAATCTTTGAAGGATTTCAGAAATATTAAACTATGTACGTTTGCCGGACCGGCAAAGAAACGGCATTCGCCATGAAAATGTACGTTGTTGTAACTCGGCCATACTTTGTCTAATCTGCTCCATATTTCTCATATGTCATGACATACTGACCCTGAAGAGATCCATATGCTAATTTTGGATTATGGTATTAGCACCACTTAGTGGTAACAGGAAGTTACAGTTTTTCTACTTGGATACCCTTCTCCTCACACATTATTCAGATCCCTCTCAAAATATAGCAGAATAGATGTAAGACCTTGATAATGCTTCCCTGTGGAGGTCATAACGACACGTTGAAGTGTGGCGAATTCTAGCATCAGCAAACTTTGATCCTTCACCGTGAACAAATAAACACTCCAACATGCTTGAAACGTGACTAAACTTGGCATGCACATTTAAAGTTAAATTCGTAGTTACCTGATATTATTTGAAAGCTTCAGAAAGACAATATGTCTTAAAAGCGCCCCTAGAATGAATGTTTTTTTAAAGCCTATGTGTTTTGCCTCCAATGACCAATTGACTCGCAATTCAGCATACATCTCCGCTTGGACCTGCTTTACAAAAAATATTATTGAGACCATGAGCTACGTTAACTTACATTTTCCGCCATTTTGAATTTGGTAAAAAACAGTTTTTGTTTTTTCTTTTCTTTAAAACTGTTTTTGTGCACTTTTCTTTAAACTCTATGTTGTTTCTTCAGGCTGAGACCGACCGGGCCACCAGACGCTCACCGGCAAGCTCCTGGGTCTGGCTCCGAGAGGGTGGCCCGGTTTGTGTTGTCCCGGCGAGGTAGCTGAAGTCCGTAGGATGCTACCCATCAGAGTTATTGAACCGCTCTTAGTCTGCGCTCTCAGCCGAGACCTGTTTGCCTTGGAGACCCTGCAGGGACTAAAGCCCTGGACAACACAGCTCCGAGGATCCCTGAGCCTCTCAAACTGCTCCACCAGGTGAAGCCACTATCTCTCTGGTTTATTACAGAATTGTTTTATATCGTACTATCACATTTTGACATGTATCATATTTTATGTCATAATACCCGATGAGTTTTTAACATTTTTAAAACATTGGATCTTTTTTTTACATTCATAAGGCAATCATTGGACATTTTCAATGACATACTTTACTTGTGAATAAGGATTTTTTTTGTTTAAAATTTTTGTTTAAAATCTTTGTTTTAATATATATATATATATATATATATATATATATATATATATATATATATATATATATATATATATATATATTGTCACATCACAGGCAGTGCAAGGGAGAAGTAAAAACTGGCAAAAGTGCAATGTTTAAAATGAACAGGAAGGTTTATTTAATCCAACAAAAATGAGAAAAAGTCCATAGTTTAACAAAAAGCGTCCCGGGGGAGAAAAAGGTTCTTTAAACAAAACTTTTCTTCCAGCAAAGTCCAGTTAACAAAGTCTTCCTCTGGGTTGTTCTGTTGTTCTTGGGTTTGTTCTGGAGGCCCTTCCACTCCTGGCTTGTCCAGCTCCTTCTCTCCTCCTGCTCTCCCCTCGGTCTCCATTTTTATATATATATATATATATATATATATATATATATATATATATATATATATATATATATATATGTATATATGTATATAAATAGTAGCAAAGTACATTGTAGATAGTTAGGTAGGGGTCCTCTCGTGAAGGATGCAGACCAAACACATGTTTTTCATTTGCATGAGAAGTTAACATCCAAAAGAAAAATATATTCATGGATTCAGGATTCATCACTTTCATCCACTTGCTAATGTCAGCGATGGTATTTTAATATCTTTGTGCTGTAGTTTGGTATTTTATTCTAACTTGCAAACCTTTTTTTGTCATTAGCCAAGTGGCCACCATACATATTTATACTTTAAAGATTATTGAGTAAAGATGCTTTCTTATCTTTCTCCTTCTCGCTCATTCGGACTTTTACAGTTTACCACAGTTTTCTGTAGAGATATGAGGAAGGAAGTGGTTATCATGGTGCATCAAGCCTTTCACAGTGTGTGTTCAAGAGAAGCTGAACATATCTAAAATATACATATATATATATATATATGTATATATATATATATATAAATATTATATATGTATATATATATATATATATAAATATTATATATTATATATATATATATATATTATATATATATATATATTATATATATATATGAACATGGATTAGAGATGAACTTTAACAAGAGGAACTGGTGTCCTCACTTCCTGACCCGAGCTGATTGGTGGTGAAGAAGAGCTGATGAAGGGCTCTAACTCTGTGTCCGTCGGACCCTGCAGTGTGTGAGCAGCCGTCATGGCGCCGTTCAGTCAGGCCGTCTTTGTGGTTCTGCTGCTGCTCGTCGGCCTCGAGGCCCGAGGTGAGGACAGAACCTTTGGGGGGATTTCATTTTTGTATATTATTTTTTTTATATTAGATTTATTACTTATATGTTTTGGGTTGTTGTTCGTCGTCATTTGTTCTGGAGGGCAGAGCTTGTTCACAGTGGCACCAACAGAAGTTGGATGACAAACGGAGCAAAGTCCTAAATGCATCAACAGCTACAGTCCGTCAGTTATTCAGCTTCCTTCACGCAGCAATAGAGGCGTGGCCTCTGTTTTCAGAATGGAAATAAAATGAAATACGTCGTGTTAAAAAGCAAAAGTTACTCTGGGAGGTTTTCAGCTGGTAAACTCGTCTTTCCTGAGGAGACCTGACGGGTTCAGAGAGGAGCTGGAGTCACATTCAGGGACAACCACGGGTTGTGTGATTCACTGTGTTGTGTTGTGTGTCTGCTGTTTCTACAGGGACCAGAGTGACTGCTGTGTTTGTGCAGGAGGGAGATGATCTGATTCTGGAGGTTCATGAGGAAGTTCCTGAGAATTTATACACTGTTTACTGGAGTTTCAACAGCACGGTCCATCTAGTAGTATTTTCACCTGGTAAAGAACCACAGGTCTCTTCTAAATACTCTGGAAGGTTTGAGTTTCCTGGGGAAAGATTCTCTGTGAAACTGAAGAATCTCCAACTGGCAGACAGCGGAGTTTATACTGCAGTACTGTCAGAGTTTGAAGGAGACCAACAACTAAATCAATACCAGGTCACAGTTCAAGGTGAGTTCACCTTCAGACTCAGGTGTTGAGTCTCTGCCGTGTTTCATTAACCCCCCCCCCCCCCCCCCCCTCAGCTCCAGTGTCTCCAGTGACGCTCTCCGTGGTCTCCAGAAGCTCCGCCTCCTGTAACCTCAGCGTGAGCTGCAGCACAACACGTGACTCTCACGTCATCAGCAGCACTTTCACATGCGCCGACGGGGCCTGCGGTCAGGAGGGGGGGGGCCGGTCGGAGGTCACGACCCCCGGCGCTTCTCTCCGGCTCTACCTGTTGAACGGCTCCATCGTCTGTCACCATAGCAACCAGGTTACCTGGACCCAGGCCTCTGAAGGGATCGGACAGCTCTGCTCCCAAGGTGAGCCCGACACACGAGACGGCTTCCTGATGGAGCACCGACACCGCTGAGCCCTAGACGTCGTTCTGCTGCGTGTTACACGCTAGTCACACGTTAGTTACATGTTAGTTACATGTTAGTTACACGTTAGTCACACGTTAGTCACACGTTAGTCACACGTTAGTTACACGTTAGTCCCACGTTAGTAACACGTTAGTTACACGTTAGTCACACGTTATTAACACGTTAGTCACACGTTAGTTACACGTTAGTCACACGTTAGTCACACGTTAGTCACACGTTAGTTTAACGTTAGTCACACGTTAGTCACACGTTAGTCACACGTTAGTTTAACGTTAGTTACACGTTAGTTACACGTTAGTCACACGTTAGTTACACGTTAGTTACACTTTAGTTACACGTTAGTTACACGTTAGTTACACGTTAGTTTAACGTTAGTTACACTTTAATTACACGTTAGTTACACGTTAGTTACACGTTAGTTACACATTAGTCACACGTTAGTTTAACGTTAGTCACACGTTAGTCACACGTTAGTTTAACGTTAGTTACACGTTAGTTTAACGTTAGTTACACGTTAGTCACACGTTAGTTACACGTTAGTTACACTTTAATTACACAATAGTTACAAGTTAGTTACACGTTAGTTACACGTTAGTCACACGTTAGTTTAACGTTAGTCACACGTTAGTCACACGTTAGTTACACTTTAATTACACGTTAGTTACACGTTAGTTACACGTTAGTTACACGTTAGTTACACGTTAGTTTAACGTTAGTTACACGTTAGTCACACGTTAGTTACACGTTAGTTACACTTTAGTTACACGTTAGTTACACGTTAGTTTAACGTTAGTTACACTTTAATTACACGTTAGTTACACGTTAGTTTAACGTTAGTTACACGTTAGTCACACGTTAGTTACACGTTAGTTACACGTTAGTTACACTTTAGTTACACGTTAGTTACACGTTAGTTTAACGTTAGTTACACTTTAATTACACGTTAGTTACACGTTCGTTACACGTTAGTTACACGTTAGTCACACGTTAGTTTAACGTTAGTCACACGTTAGTCACACGTTAGTTACACGTTAGTCACACGTTAGTTTAACGTTAGTTACACTTTAATTACATGTTAGTTACACGTTCGTTACATGTTAGTTACACGTTAGTCACACGTTAGTTTAACGTTAGTCACACGTTAGTCACACGTTAGTCACACGTTAGTTACACGTTAGTCACACGTTAGTTTAACGTTAGTTACACGTTAGTGACACGTTAGTTACACGTTAGTTACACTTTAATTACACGTTAGTTACACGTATCTCGCCAAACTAAGCGGGATTCTTCCCGATTAGTTGAACGCCAAATGCTTTCAAGCTTTCGTGACGTTTGCTTTAATTTGCGGGTCTGAGGGTTATACCAGGGAGCAAACCTCCTCTTCCTCACTGTCTTCTTCTTCAGAGGGGCTATCGAGTCCAGTGTCATTCTCAGTGAGCCTGTGGCACTATCAACAAGATGATCAATCTGGGACGGACTAAAGTTAGACCAGGAGTCCTCTGTTATATTGAGACATGGTATTGAATCAAGTGCAGAAGGAATCGCTTCTTTAAATCTAGCTACAGCACTGTCAAAGACTAAGAACAAGGCTTTCAAATGAGTCGTAATTTAATTTAGGTTTAGGATTTATTAAAAGGCTTGAGTCAAAGTTACACGTTAGTCACACGTTAGTCCCACGTTAGTCACACGTTAGTTACACGTTAGTAACACGTTAGTTACACGTTAGTCACACGTTAGTCACACGTTAGTCACACGTTAGTCACACGTTAGTTTAACGTTAGTTACACGTTAGTTACATGTTAGTTACACGTTAGTTACACGTTAGTCACACGTTAGTTACACGTTAGTTACACGTTAGTTTAACGTTAGTTACACGTTAGTTACACGTTAGTTACATGTTAGTCACACGTTAGTTTAACGTTAGTCACACGTTAGTTACACGTTAGTCACACGTTAGTTAAACGTTAGTTACACGTTAGTCACACGATAGTTACACGTTAGTCACACGTTAGTTACACATTAGTCACACGTTAGTCCCACGTTAGTCACACGTTAGTCACACGTTAGTTACACGTTAGTTACACGTTAGTTACACGTTAGTTTAACACTAGTTACACGTTAATTACACATTAGTTACACGTTAGTCACACGTTAGTCACACGTTAGTCACACGTTAGTCACACGTTAGTTTAACGTTAGTTACACGTTAGTCACACGTTAGTTACACGTTAGTTACACTTTAATTACACGTTAGTCACACGTTAGTTACACGTTAGTCACACGTTAGTTTAACGTTAGTCACACGTTAGTTACACGTTAGTTACACTTTAATTACACGTTAGTTACACGTTAGTTACACGTTAGTCACACGTTAGTTTAACGTTAGTTTAACGTTAGTTACACGTTAGTTACACGTTAGTTACACGTTAGTTACACATTAGTCACACGTTAGTTTAACGTTAGTCACACGTTAGTCACACGTTAGTTTAACGTTAGTTACACGTTAGTTTAACGTTAGTTACACGTTAGTCACACGTTAGTTACACGTTAGTTACACTTTAATTACACAATAGTTACAAGTTAGTTACACGTTAGTTACACGTTAGTCACACGTTAGTTTAACGTTAGTCACACGTTAGTCACACGTTAGTTACACTTTAATTACACGTTAGTTACACGTTAGTTACACGTTAGTTACACGTTAGTTTAACGTTAGTTACACGTTAGTCACACGTTAGTTACACGTTAGTTACACTTTAGTTACACGTTAGTTTAACGTTAGTTACACTTTAATTACACGTTAGTTACACGTTCGTTACACGTTAGTTACACGTTAGTCACACGTTAGTTTAACGTTAGTCACACGTTAGTCACACGTTAGTTACACGTTAGTCACACGTTAGTTTAACGTTAGTTACACTTTAATTACACGTTAGTTACACGTTCGTTACATGTTAGTTACACGTTAGTCACACGTTAGTTTAACGTTAGTCACACGTTAGTCACACGTTAGTCACACGTTAGTTACACGTTAGTCACACGTTAGTTTAACGTTAGTTACACGTTAGTTTAACGTTAGTTACACGTTAGTTACACGTTAGTTACACGTTAGTCACACGTTAGTCACACTTTAGTTACACGTTAGTTTAACGTTAGTTACACTTTAATTACACGTTAGTTACACGTTAGTTACACGTTAGTCACACGTTAGTTTAACGTTAGTCACTCGTTAGTTACACGTTAGTTACACGTTAGTTACACGTTAGTTACACATTAGTTTAACGTTAGTTACACTTTAATTACACGTTAGTTACACGTTAGTTACACGTTAGTTACACTTTAATTACACGTTAGTTACATGTTAGTTACACGTTAGTCACACGTTAGTTTAACGTTAGTCACACGTTAGTCACACGTTAGTCACACGTTAGTTACACGTTAGTCACACGTTAGTTACACGTTAGTTACACTTTAATTACACGTTAGTTACACGTATCTCGCCAAACTAAGCGGGATTCTTCCCGATTAGTTGAACGCCAAATGCTTTCAAGCTTTCGTGACGTTTGCTTTAATGTGCGGGTCTGAGGGTTATACCAGGGAGCAAACCTCCTCTTCCTCACTGTCTTCTTCTTCAGAGGGGCTATCGAGTCCAGTGTCATTCTCAGTGAGCCTGTGGCACTATCAACAAGATGATCAATCTGGGACGGACTAAAGTTAGACCAGGAGTCCTCTGTTATATTGAGACATGGTATTGAATCAAGTGCAGAAGGAATCGCTTCTTTAAATTTAGCTACAGCACTGTCAGTTAGACATCTGGTGTAGGAACTTTTGACTAGCGGTGTACACTCCGGTAGTATAAACTCAAAAGTTATAAGGCTGTGGTCTGACAGAAGAGGATTCTGTGGGAAGACCTTCAAATGCTCAAGGTCAACGCCATATGTAAGAACAAGATCAAGCGTGTGGCCAAAGCTGTGAGTGGGTTTCTGTACTCTGACGAAAGCCGATCGAGTCCAACATTGAGATGAATGCAGTACCTAGGCAATCATTACCAACATACACATGAATATTAAAATCTCCTACAATAATAACTTTATCAGTTTTAAGAACCAAACTTGATATAAATTCTGAAAATTCTGATATAAACTCTGAATATGGACCGGGTGGCTGGTACAGAATCACAAATAGAATCGGCTGTAATGTTTTCCAGGTTGGATGTGAAAGACTAAGAACAAGGCTTTCAAATGAGTTGTAATTTAATTTAGGTTGAGGGTTTATTAAAAGGCTCGAGTCAAAGTTACACGTTAGTCACACGTTAGTCCCACGTTAGTCACACGTTAGTTACACGTTAGTAACACGTTAGTTACACGTTAGTCACACGTTAGTCACACGTTAGTCACACGTTAGTGACACGTTAGTTTAACGTTAGTTACACGTTAGTTACACGTTAGTCACACGTTAGTCACACGTTAGTCACACGTTAGTCACACGTTAGTCACACGTTAGTTTAACGTTAGTTACACGTTAGTCACACGTTAGTCACACGTTAGTCATTAGTCACACGTTAGTCACACGTTAGTTTAACGTTAGTTACACGTTAGTTACACGTTAGTTACACGTTAGTTACACGTTAGTCACACGTTAGTCACACGTTAGTTACACTTTAGTTACACGTTAGTTTAACGTTAGTTACACTTTAATTACACGTTAGTTACACGTTAGTTACACGTTAGTTACACGTTAGTTACACGTTAGTCACACGTTAGTTTAACGTTAGTCACACGTTAGTTACACGTTAGTCACACGTTAGTTTAACATTAGTTACACGTTAGTCACACGTTAGTTACACGTTAGTCACACGTTAGTTTAACGTTAGTTACACGTTAGTTACACGTTAGTTACACGTTAGTCACACGTTAGTCACACGTTAGTCACACGTTAGTCACACGTTAGTTTAACGTTAGTTACACGTTAGTTACACGTTAGTTACACGTTAGTCACACGTTAGTCACACGTTAGTTACACTTTATTTACACGTTAGTTTAACGTTAGTTACACTTTAATTACACGTTAGTTACACGTTAGTTACACGTTAGTTACACGTTAGTCACACGTTAGTTTAACGCTAGTCACACGTTAGTTACACGTTAGTCACACGTTAGTTTAACATTAGTTACACGTTAGTCACACGTTAGTTACACGTTAGTCACACGTTAGTTACACGTTAGTTACACTTTAGTTACACGTTAGTTACACGTTAGTTTAACGTTAGTTACACTTTAATTACACGTTAGTTACACGTTCGTTACACGTTAGTTACACGTTAGTCACACGTTAGTTTAACGTTAGTCACACGTTAGTTACACATTAGTCACACGTTAGTTAAACGTTAGTTACACGTTAGTCACACGATAGTTACACGTTAGTCACACGTTAGTTACACATTAGTCACACGTTAGTCCCACGTTAGTCACACGTTAGTCACACGTTAGTTACACGTTAGTTACACGTTAGTTACACGTTAGTTTAACACTAGTTACACGTTAATTACACATTAGTTACACGTTAGTCACACGTTAGTCACACGTTAGTCACACGTTAGTCACACGTTAGTCACACGTTAGTTTAACGTTAGTTACACGTTAGTCACACGTTAGTTACACGTTAGTTACACTTTAATTACACGTTAGTCACACGTTAGTCACACGTTAGTTACACGTTAGTCACACGTTAGTTTAACGTTAGTTACACTTTAATTACACGTTAGTTACACGTTCGTTACATGTTAGTTACACGTTAGTCACACGTTAGTTTAACGTTAGTCACACGTTAGTCACACGTTAGTCACACGTTAGTTACACGTTAGTCACACGTTAGTTTAACGTTAGTTACACGTTAGTCACACGTTAGTTACACGTTAGTTACACTTTAATTACACGTTAGTTACACGTATCTCGCCAAACTAAGCGGGATTCTTCCCGATTAGTTGAACGCCAAATGCTTTCAAGCTTTCGTGACGTTTGCTTTAATTTGCGGGTCTGAGGGTTATACCAGGGAGCAAACCTCCTCTTCCTCACTGTCTTCTTCTTCAGAGGGGCTATCGAGTCCAGTGTCATTCTCAGTGAGCCTGTGGCACTATCAACAAGATGATCAATCTGGGACGGACTAAAGTTAGACCAGGAGTCCTCTGTTATATTGAGACATGGTATTGAATCAAGTGCAGAAGGAATCGCTTCTTTAAATTTAGCTACAGCACTGTCAGTTAGACATCTGGTGTAGGAACTTTTGACTAGCGGTGTACACTCCGGTAGTATAAACTCAAAAGTTATAAGGCTGTGGTCTGACAGAAGAGGATTCTGTGGGAAGACCTTCAAATGCTCAAGGTCAACGCCATATGTAAGAACAAGATCAAGCGTGTGGCCAAAGCTGTGAGTGGGTTTCTGTACTCTCTGACGAAAGCCGATCGAGTCCAACATTGAGATGAATGCAGTACCTAGGCAATCATTACCAACATCCACATGAATATTAAAATCTCCTACAATAATAACTTTATCAGTTTTAAGAACCAAACTTGATATAAATTCTGAAAATTCTGATATAAACTCTGAATATGGACCGGGTGGCTGGTACAGAATCACAAATAGAATCGGCTGTAATGTTTTCCAGGTTGGATGTGAAAGACTAAGAACAAGGCTTTCAAATGAGTTGTAATTTAATTTAGGTTGAGGGTTTATTAAAAGGCTCGAGTCAAAGTTACACGTTAGTCACACGTTAGTCCCACGTTAGTCACACGTTAGTTACACGTTAGTAACACGTTAGTTACACGTTAGTCACACGTTAGTCACACGTTAGTCACACGTTAGTCACACGTTAGTTTAACGTTAGTTACACGTTAGTTACACGTTAGTTACACGTTAGTCACACGTTAGTCACACGTTAGTCACACGTTAGTCACACGTTAGTTTAACGTTAGTTACACGTTAGTCACACGTTAGTTACACTTTAGTTACACGTTAGTTTAACGTTAGTTACACTTTAATTACATGTTAGTTACACGTTAGTTACACGTTAGTTACACGTTAGTCACACGTTAGTTTAACGTTAGTCACACGTTAGTTACACGTTAGTCACACGTTAGTTTAACATTAGTTACACGTTAGTCACACGTTAGTTACACGTTAGTCACACGTTAGTTACACATTAGTCCCACGTTAGTCCCACGTTAGTCACACGTTAGTTACACGTTAGTTACACGTTAGTTACACGTTAGTTTAACACTAGTTACACGTTAATTACACATTAGTTACACGTTAGTTTAACACTAGTTACACGTTAGTCACACGTTAGTCACACGTTAGTCACACGTTAGTCACACGTTAGTCACACGTTAGTTACATGTTAGTTACACGTTAGTTACACGTTGGTGAGCTCTTTGTGGCGTTGGTTCTTCAGTGGAGCAGCACTTCTACTGATTGGTATTAATCAACTGTTGAATAGTCACTTTGTAGTGAAACCAGGTGTTTTCTTGTGTTTCCGCTTCAGAGGCGCCCTCTGCTGGTACACCTGTGTGCCTGGTGAAGATCGTGGTGTTCTCAGTGGGTCTGATCGTCATGGTGTCTGCTGTCATCGCCGTTCACCTCAAGGAGAAGCTCCGGAAGCACAGATAAATGTATTGTTATCTAGCGGCCATTCACATAACGCATAACTATATATATATATATATATATATATATATATATATATATATATATATATATATATATATATATATATATATATATACACATATTTATATATATGTATTTATAAATATATATAATATATATATATATTATATATATGTTTATACATATATACATATATATATACATATATACATATGTGTGTATATTACTGCTATCATGCTATATTACTGCTATCATGCATCACTGATCTGATGCTATATTACTGATCTCATGCTATATTACTGCTGACGTCACCTTTAAATCAAATGCCGATCATACTTGATTATCTATTGATTATACCCAATATCACCGGTTTTATTTTTGAAGTGAAAATGATTGCTTAGACCATGAAAAGTATTTTATGACCAAGACCAACAAAATACAAACAATAGTCTTGATGAATGCACCGTATATAACACTGCATGTGGTCCTATTTGACCCCCCCCCCCCCCCCCCCAAAAAAAAAAAAAAAAGTTCCACATCTGTCTGTTTGTATTTAGTGTTTACATGTCAGCTCATGCTTGTTTCTAGACTTTGGGTGGAAGTGATTTGAAGTACATGCACCATTATTATTAAAGCTTTATACTCCTCTTGTATTTCTGTGATTAATGGAACCTTAAGGTCGCGTCAGCAGGCTGTTTTTAATGAAGTGAATTTGCTCCACAAGGTGTTGCTTTAGTAAACACACTCGACACTCTGAGTTCATGACATATTATACAAATAGAAAAATACAACTTTTTCAAGCTTTCAAACTTTTTTCCTGTTTCCTTCCTTACAAACAGGACGCTTAATTATAACATACAGTTTAGGAATTGCAGCGTGTGGAACACACGTTCATGGTTAATGGTTGACGGAGCGGGGGGGCTTCTCCACCTGACTGTACAGGCTCTCCACCTGAGCCGGGCCTCGGGCCTCGGGGGGGTCCAGGGGTCCCGTGTGAGCTCCCACCAAGCTGTAGGTGGAGAAGGGAGAGAGACCGGAGGCCTCGTCTGCTGGACTCGGCTCCTGAAGTCGGGCTCCTGTTAGCGCCTGCAGAATAAATCATGTGCCGTTTTTAATTCTATGCGCTTTCATGTTTAATGGTGCTATTTGTTATAACGTGGTAAAGGAACCAGCCGCCCATATAAATGCAAAGTTCTGCATCTTCCTCTTAAAATGTTTAGTTTTACATCTGAGCTGAATACCTGGAGTGTAATGTAAAAAAGAAAACAACTCACCAGAGGAATGTCGTAAACAGTCCCGACGCTTTCTCTTTTATCTGCAGAACAAATAAAAATGTAACAGCCGTTTAAAAAAAGGTAGCGTTACTTTTTGTATGTTTCATGTTAAACATCTTTAAGTTACAGACTTGTTGTCTGGTGGCTGATCCGTTGGGGATCCCCTCACAAGCACACGGTGCTTTACTCGGTAACATCAGCATGGCAGTGTAGGGTGATTATAAAAATAAATAAATAAAATGTTGCTCGTGTTAAAGTGTTTACTTACGGTTCTTTCTCTTTCGACAATAAAGAGACAGGCCGAGCAGGAGGAGAAGGAGGAGGAGGAGGAGGAGGAGGAAGACCGAGACACCAACTGCAGTCGCATGGCCCCGGCTACCGGCTGAGGAACGTCACAAGAGACGGATCAGAGTCCGTGAGAACCAACGGCTGCAGTTCTGATGCTACACGTTACGACGAGATCATACTCCTTTATGTGTCCCGCAGAGAGGACGTTTGAAACATCACAGCAGCGGTGCACAAAATAAAAAAATAAAAACACAAAACACAATACTAAAAAACTAAATAGTAAATACACAGGGGTAAAATAAAGTGAAGTGCTGAGTTTGCCAGGATCTCCAGCGATCCCGCCTACATGTCTTGGGAACAGGATTCGTAGTGAGAAACCATCACGTTCATTTGGGATAAAAGTCAATTAACAAAGAAAAAAGTATAAACAAGACTTTAAATCCAAGCCCCAAGGCAGTTTGTAGGATTCTGCTAGAAATTGCATACCCAATCTAAAAAGGGTTTATCTCTGCAACCACAAGGGCTATTTGAATAATGTTGGTGTTATAATACAGGCAACCCATGTGAGCTTTTGTTTGGATGTGTAGATATGTTACTGGTTAAGAGTAAATCAATATTGAAACACACCAAAAATAGAAGTTTCAAGTCTGAATATAAAAAAACACTTCCAGGACGATTATCTCTTTGAAATGATGTCTCACTAAGGTCTAACTCTCTCCAAAATCATAACACAATATGTAAACCTTCCCTCTGCAAAGTTTGACTTTGAAAAAGTGAAGCAGAACAAAGTTAGAGAGGGTTTAGTACAGAGAGAATTCAGGCGAATATTTTTTAACTAACCCTAACCCCATTAGCATTTTCTCATGTACCAAACCTTATATTTCACTTGTATATTATTTATGGTGTTCAATACACTTATGGTGTTCAGTTTTTGGCCAAAAAAAATGCAATATTTGCAATATTCATAAGCAATGGAGCGATTGATGATGCTGTGTCTTTGGTTCATATCCCAGTGAAGCTTTGGAGCAGAGGGGTTTGGTGAATATATTTGGAGTCTGTGTGGAGTTGTCTGCTTTTTGACATCTTTTTTTTCTGATAGCACCAAGCTTCAGGTTGCTAGTTCCGTAAACATGCCGAGTGGGAAAATTATGATTGATATTTTAATAACTATTTTAGTTGGTGTTTGCGTTGTGTTGAAATGGCTGAATAATTATTGTAGCCCAGGTTCTCTTGATTAATTTGATGTGTAGCATCAATATATTTGTTCATGATTATTGTAATTTTTTACACAGTTTAATATTTCTTTTTAAAAAGGACCATATTTGGTCCCTTGGGGCTTAAAGGGTTAAAACACACAAGTTTCTTGAAAAGATCAACAGAAGTTGATTAATACCAATCAGTAGAAGTGCTGCTCCAGTGAAGAAGCAACGCCACAAAGAGCTCACCAACATGTAACTAACGTGTAACTAACGTGTAACTAACATGTAACTAACGTGTAACTAACATGTAACTAACGTGTAACTAACGTGTAACTAACGTGTGACTAACGTGTGACTAACGTGTCATTAAAGTGTAACTAACGTTAGACTAACGTGTGACTAACGTGTGACCAACGTGTGACCAACGTGTGACCAACGTGTGACCAACGTGTGACCAACGTGTGACCAACGTGTGACCAACGTGCAACTAACGTGCTACTAACGGGTTACTAATGTCTAACTAACGTGTAACCAACGTGTAACTAACGTGTAACTAACGTGTGACTAACGTGTGACTAACGTGTAACTAACATGTAACTAACATGTAACTAGCGTGTAACCAACGTGTGACTAACGTGTGACTAACGTGTGACTAACGTGTAACTAACATGTAACTAACATGTAACTAACATGTAACTAACGTGTGACTAGCGTGTAACACGCAGCAGAACGACGTCTAGGGCTCAGCGGTGTCGGTGCTCCATCAGGAAGCCGTCTCGTGTGTCGGGCTCACCTTGGGAGCAGAGCTGTCCGATCCCTTCAGAGGCCTGGGTCCAGGTAACCTGGTTGCTATGGTGACAGACGATGGAGCCGTTCAACAGGTAGAGCCGGAGAGAAGCGCCGGGGGTCGTGACCTCCGACCGGCACCCCCCCTCCTGACCGCAGGCCCCGTCGGCGCATGTGAAAGTGCTGCTGATGACGTGAGAGTCACGTGTTGTGCTGCAGCTCACGCTGAGGTTACAGGAGGCGGAGCTTCTGGAGACCACGGAGAGCGTCACTGGAGACACTGGAGCTGAGGGGGGGGGGGGGGGGTTAATGAAACACGGCAGAGACTCAACACCTGAGTCTGAAGGTGAACTCACCTTGAACTGTGACCTGGTATTGATTTAGTTGTTGGTCTCCTTCAAACTCTGACACTCCTGCAGTATAAACTCCGCTGTCTGCCAGTTGGAGATTCTTCAGTTTCACAGAGAATCTTTCCCCAGGAAACTCAAACCTTCCAGAGTATTTAGAAGAGACCTGTGGTTCTTTACCAGGTGAAAATACTACTAGACGGACCGTGCTGTTGAAACTCCAGTAAACAGTGTAGAAATTCTCAGGAACTTCCTCATGAACCTCCAGAATCAGATCATCTCCCTCCTGCACAAACACAGCAGTCACTCTGGTCCCTGTAGAAACAGCAGACACACAACACAACACAGTGAATCACACAACCCGTGGTTGTCCCTGAATGTGACTCCAGCTCCTCTCTGAACCCGTCAGGTCTCCTCAGGAAAGACGAGTTTACCAGCTGAAAACCTCCCAGAGTAACTTTTGCTTTTTAACACGACGTATTTCATTTTATTTCCATTCTGAAAACAGAGGCCACGAACAAATGACGACGAACAACAACCCAAAACATATACACACAGTAAATAATAAATGTAATGTGATGTATGAATATAACCTTACCTCGTGCTTCACAGGAATGCAGCAGAGAAACGGCAAAGAGAAGCGTGACCCACGACCTCATTGTGCAGAGTGTGCTGCATGAGGAAGTGACAGACACTTACTGAGGAAGTGTTTCTGAACTGCAAACTGAAGTTCCAGAGCGTCTAACGGTATTCAAAACCAATACATGTGTGTGTGTGTGTGGGGGGGGGGAGTGGAGCCAAGATTCAGGCGTAAAACAGGAGACTGAGACAGAAATTATTTAACAAAAAGTGTCCTTTAATAAGTAGATTAACGTAAAGGGAATGGACTCAAACTCAACAAAAGATTAGTTCCGGTGGAGGTCCAGAGGTCCAGGGTTCAGGGTTCAGGGTCCAGAGGTCCAGGGTTCAGGGTTCAGGTTCCAGAGGTCCAGGGTTCAGGGTTCAGGTTCCAGAGGTCCATGTTTTAGGGGTCAGGAGATCCTCATAGTCTCCTGCCTAGTCGGTCTGCTGCTTCCCGAGCTCTGAGAAGATCCTCTCCCTCCAATCAGCTGATGGACTGCAGGTCAACCAAGGCCTCACGCCGAGTGGCTGCAGCGCCTGCAGATGGAAGTAGACGCCCTTTACCAACTCCCCCAACCTGAGTTTGAGGATCCGCCCCTCTGTCTGCCCTCAGTCATTCTTTCTCTACGCTTGAATAGTTCATTTTGTGTTTTTATCAACGTACGGCTTAATAAAGGTCACCGGGTGTTCCTTTCTCTCCTATCCTGGGACAGCACAGTTCCAACCCCCGATCCTGAGGCATCTGGTGGAAGACGTAAGGAACCATGTGATTCCACAATAACCCATATTTCCAACGAATGTCTCACATTTTCCTTTACGATCTCCCTTTTGGCCTCTGGGATGCGATAGGACCGAAGCCTCACTTTCTTTCCTGACTTGTGATTGTGTCATGTTGGATCACATCGGTGCGTCAAGGTCAGAAAACACATCCTTGAGCTGACTGGTCAGGTCGGCCATGTCTTCTCTGTGGGCCGGACCCAACTGGGGGCCTAGAGGTGCCTGTGGAGGGACAGGATCTGGGATGCCCTTTGCCATCGACAGGATTTCCCTCTCCCAGGTTGCCTCACCTTATAATTGACCTCGCTCACCTTTTCCATCACTCCATAGGGCCGATGCCACTTGGCCACAAACTTGCCTTTGGCCATTGGAAACAGGACCAGGACAAACTCACCGTGCCGGAACTCCTGGACTTGAGCTTTCCGGTTGTTGATTCGGGCTTGAGCGTTCTGTGCTCCCTGCATCCTCTCTTAAAACTGATCAACACTCTATCATAGAGCGGTGGGGTGATGGCTGTTGTTCCAATGGCAAATCAAATGGCGAAAACCCTGTGGAAGCTTAAGGAACTTCTCTGATTGAAACACAAAAATAAGGGGGTTAGTTGGTCCCAGTTTTTCCCATCCACACCAATCAATAGTCTGTCAGCATTTGTTTTAAGGTCTTATGGAAATGTTCTACAAGGCCATCCGTCAGCGGGCGGTACACTGAGGTTCACCTTCCACATCTGCTTCATGACCCGAGACATGAAGCAGCTTCCCTGACCAGTTAGGACCTATTTTACAATGTTGACTTGAATGAAGAGGACAAATAATCCTCTGGCAACTGCCTGAGCACTTGGGAGCGTAATGAGACAGCCTCTGGGTAACGAAGCCCCCTGATCGACTTCTACTAGGACCTAGTAGGACCTATACCGAAGTCGAGTAGGTATCTCCATGGCCACTCTCTGGAAGGGAACATCGATTCAAAGGTAATGGGATCAAAGGATTCTGATAGGGTACCTTTGGGGCTGTCTCCCGGCAGCTTTCGCAGTAATCCTGGACCGCCCTCTTCACCCCGATAGAAGCGACCCAGGATTGGGTCAAAGGTCGTCTCCCCAGACGAGCTCCCAGTGGGCTGCAGGTGTGAACAACCCCATGAGGCGAGAAGTAGACGCCCTTTACCACCTCCCCTACCCTGAGCTTGGGGATCCGTCCTGGTTTACCACACTACAACACAACATCTTACGTATGAACTTAAGCTCCGACGGCTCTGAACAAGCGAGGAAACCAACAGCTGCCTTTGTAATAATTCAAAATCAGCTTTATTAAACGAGAGATATTTGTCTCATTGGATCTCCATCTGCACTTTAAACACCATTCCAGAGCTTGATGTTACATTTTAAAAAACAAGTTACAAATACAAACAACTTTCCCACATGTTTAAATCTGTCAGACTCCTTCTTGATTCATCGTTGTCTCAGGTTTCCATCAGAATAAAATCGTTATCCGTGACTTACAAGAATACTTTCACACCCTTGTGTGCTCGTCGCCTCGACGGTAAAAAAACAAAAAAAACATTGGCTGTTAATAATTAATTGTTAGTAACTTCAAAATCATACGGACGTACTAGTAGGGCAGATAAAATAATGTGTTGTTGTTCTCCAGAGGTATTTGGTCAAATCTTCCCGATTGGCCATTCAAAAATCCAAGATGGCAGCTATTTTACAAGATGGCCGCCAATTGGGTCTTCAAATGAGCATGTTTGCTAAACATGCTCATCTACTAGACTTGTGACCAAAGTGTTGCTACATTTTCAAAATGTTGAAACATTTTGATAAAAAAAACTTTCTTCACTTTCACATCTGAATTTATTTTTTTCTTCTTTAAACCGTCAACATTTTTCAACATTTTTAAAATGTAGCAACATTTTGGTGACAAGTTAAATAAATGAGCATGTTTAGCTCCAGATTACTTAGAAACATAAGAATAGAGACCAAGATCATTAAAATCGGGGAAATACAAACAGTTTTATGAAGAACATTTTTGGAGACCCAATTAGCGGCCATCTTGAGAAATAGCCGCCATCTTGGATTTTTATATGGCCTTTGGGCAGATTTGACCAAAAACCTCTGGAGAACAACTCCACCAAATGTCATGCTTTCACCATAATGTGCACGGTTATTCTCCTCTCTGCCCAGTGGACAGAAGCCTCCCACTGCCCACCGAAAGGAGAGCTCCTACGAGAACGTGTTGAGCTTGTTTAAAGCCACCGAGAAAGAGAAACTGAAAATACAATTAGCTTTGAGGGAAGTTTAAGATATATATCATGCTAATTCCATGACATTCAACGTGTGTAAGAGCTTTTAGTAGTGTGAAGAAGCAGAAACAACCTACCCTCCTATGGTAAGGTCCCGAGTTAGGTAACTAAATAAAAGGTGCAAGTGTACATCAAGTACTTACATAAAGTGCTAACTGTCCGTCCATAGCAGACACACGTACCAGAACAATGATAACGTTCTCTCCATCAGAAGACTCCGTAGAGGAGCAGCTCTCAACTTCTGATTCCAGTTGTAGTTTCCACATCAGTGGAAGAGAAAGTGCTTTTCCTATCAGTTTACGGTTCGTGTTTGATACACATAGTTGTCTCTTTTTTGAGTTTTTAACTCGAGACCTTCAAGAAATGTAAAAATATCCAAAGTGTTGTGAGGGGGATGTTGTGACTTCTGTAGAAACTGGCTTAGCATCATTCATTGTTTTTATTTATTATTGTATAAACAGAAATTGACCCCTTTGCTCATGTGTCTATGACCTTGAGGGGGGGGGGGGGGGGGGGTACTCGTATTAACTCTCACACGTTGTTCCCTTTGTGATTTGACATGAAGCCTCAAGGCCCCAACAAGACAACGGGGTTCCCGTCCTCTGCCCCGCTCACGTTTACTCTAGCTTCTTATTTTAGTTTTCGTGGTTGTTATGGTTTATTTTACTGTATGAATAAATAATCCCACCTCTTATTTTCTTAGTTGTGAAAGTGTGTGTGTGTGTGTGTGTGTGTGTGTGTGTGTGCACTCACGTGTAAGTAATAGCTGCATTCAGGCAGTGTGTTATGCCTTCATAGTGATACGGTCAAACCAGTGGGACACATGTTCGGCTGAACATGCAGAAGGCGTCCATCTTTCCTTTGTGCGTCCTCTCCTGTTACCTGGACATCTTCCAGAGGTCCGAATCGGTCCTGGAAAGTCAAGTGTCCGAGTTGGATGTGATGTTTCCTCCCGTTGCCTTCACCCTTCACCCTCCTCCTCTCTCCGGAGCGCTCCCCGTTCACACGTTGCTGATGCGAACGTCTCTCGCCCGGCCTCGTTCCTCCCCTCCCCCGCCCCCCCTGTCCCGGTAGCTCTGCTCCAGGCGGATCTTCTCCGGATCGGTGACCTCCGACCCGGCTCCGCCCCCGTTGCTCTGGTACACCTGCTGCGGGGTGCCGGACGGTTTGAAGACGGGCGTGGTCTTGGTCTTGGCCACTTTGTCGAAGAAGGCGAAGTCCGCCACGTATTTGCCCGACGGGGAGAGGGAGACCACGGGGGGGAACTCGTAGCCCCAGAGGATCTCGTCCGGCAGGTAGGAGGTGCGGACCTGACAGGTGGCAGACGTCGGCTCAACCGTGGCGCTCATGATCACCAGCAGCTCGAAGTCTGCCGACTCTGGATCGGTCCAGCCTCCGCCTGGTGGAGGTAAATGAGATGGGACACTTCATAAGAAGAGGTGGTGCGGAAAGAAAGTGAGAGACAAAGAGGAATTTACACTAAATACCACATTTTAAAGGGATTTGTGGAGTTTTTGACCACGCTGTAGAGTCATTTTTACATCACATGTCATTTAGCTGACACTTTTATCCAAAGCGACTTACAATCCTGTTACATTCTTACATCGTAGAGGCAGCTACAGGGAGCAATTTAGGGTTAAGTGTTTTGCTCAAGGACACATCGATATATATATATATATATATATATATATATATATATATATATATATATATGTGTGTATAACTAATCCCCGCCCTAGTAGATATGTCCTTGAGCAAGACACTTACCCCTGAATGGCTTCCTGAAGCTGTTTCCACGGTGTATGAATGTAACATGATTATAAGTCGCTTTGGATAGTGGTTCACGAAGAGGAAGATCGGGTCTGGTATGCGAACCGGTCTACATCCGATTGTATTAATACAAAATAAATATTTTCCAGTAGGTAGCAGAAAGCAGGTGTCAATTAATTTCCCTCTTCAACTCCCTCAATACGCCCACTGGGTGAATAGATTTAGCCATCGGCCCGACTGACCACTCGCCCCACCCACCGAATCTCATCGCCCTCTGACCTCTCGGCGTCTCCCCGGCACGCTTACCCTTGGCCGCCCAGGCCCGCAGGGGGCTGTCGTCGTCGATGATGTGGTAGAAGGTGAGGGGCAGGATGAGGAAGGGGCTGTCGCTGGACATGTCCACTTGGAACGGCACATTCCTCTGGTCCAGACGGACCGTCTCGCCTTCCTTGGTCAGAGATGTCTGGAGCAGTTTTCCACTGACCTGGAGAGGAGGGTGGGGGGTTGGGGGTAATATGTGCACCCAGTTTGATAAATTGCTCATGTACATATGAAATAGAGTCTTCAGAAAACCTAGGAGGCGGTGGGAGGTGTCTGGTGATCCACCCTCTCCATGGCCCACTGACCTGACACCCAAGCAGGAGACTCTTGCGCATGTTGGCCACCCGGACCATGAGGCAGGGTCGTCCCTCGTGGGTCGACACCACGGCATGCTGGCTGAACTTCACCGTCTCGCCTCGCTTCTTCGGCCGAGCGACCTGGGCGGAGAAATGAGTTCTGCTGTTATTGAAGCCCGGGGGGAACGTTTCTCAAGAGTCCGGCGCTTTACTTGGAAATGCTTAAGAAATGTGTCTCCATGTGGGTTTATGTATCCACACGGGTCCCTGTATCTCACGGTATGCGTTGGCTACCTTGGCGAGGAAGGTACCGGTGATGAAGATCTCCATCAGCATAGTGATGACGAGCTGGACGATGAGGAGAACGATGGCCGCCGGACATTCCTCGGTGATGCAGCGGAAACCGTAACCGATGGTGGTCTGGGTCTCCAGAGAGAAGAGGAAAGCCCCCGTCAGGGTCTGCATCTGCATCACACAGGGTGTGTGGTTCGAGGGCGGGTCAAACTCTGGAGGTTAAAAAGAAAAAGGCTAAATCAATTTATTCCAATTTCTTGTGTTATTTTTCAGTTTTTCAATTCAGTTTATTTGTATTGCCCAATTTCAATAATTACTAATTTGTCTCGGATTGCTTTACAATCTGTATACATAGACATCCCTGACCTTTTACCTTTGACCTCACATCAGACCAGGAAAAACTCCCAAATAACCCTTCAGGGGGAAAAAGGGAAGAACCCTTCAGGAGAGAACAGAGGAGGATCCTCTCCAGGATGGACAGAACAATAAATGTCATGTGACCAGAAGGAGAGATTTAGAGTTAAAACACATTCAATGAATATGACAGAGTTTATCAATAGTTCATAGTAGGCATATTCCACGATGGAGAGTTTGGAGACCTCCACCATCCATTTTAAAATACATATTTAAAGGGGCAGAACATCCAAGTGTTGATCAGGACTTTCTTTCGTTTTAACCATCGCATTCAGATGAACGTTGGAGACGTGAAAGACAAGAGGAAGTGGCGGAGAGCCGACAGCTGAGTGACTTCCTGCCACCGCAGAAGCTTTTATTTTAGATGTGCGAAGCTGTACAGGAAACTTCACACAGCCGCCTCACCACACCACCCGAGATGTCGTCTCTTTTTCCACGCTCACACTTCTTTGGAGATGTTTAATAAAAGCTGCTTCAGCATTTTCTAACAGTAAATACTCACGACTAACGTTTAAAAAACAAACATTCTCAGTCGGTTGTGGTCAGTGTGCTGCACTCCGCCATCGTCTGCTCGGGAGCAGCATTGGAGCCGGTGACGCCAGCCGTCTTAATAAACTGATGAGGAGGGCCGGCTCCATCACCGGCTGCAAGCTGGAGCACCTGGAGCAGGAGGTGGAGAGGAGGACGCTGAAGAAACGTCTGTGCATATTGGAAAACCCGGACCACCCTCTCCTCCACCACCTACAGGGACAGAGGACCACCCTCTCCTCCACCACCTACAGGGACAGAGGACCACCCTCTCCTCCACCACCTACAGGGACAGAGGACCACCCTCTCCACCTCTACAGGGACAGAGGACCACCCTCTCCACCACCTCTACAGGGACAGAGGACCACCCTCTCCACCACCTCTACAGGGACAGAGGACCACCCTCTCCACCTCTACAGGGACAGAGGACCACCCTCTCCACCACCTACATGGACAGAGGACCACCCTCTCCACCACCTCTACAGGGACAGAGGACCACCCTCTCCACCTCCTCTACAAGGACAGAGGACCACCTTCTCTACAGGGACAGAGGACCACCCTCTCCACCACCTCTACAGGGACAGAGGACCACCCTCTCCACCACCTCTACAGGGACAGAGGACCACCCTCTCCACCTCCTCTACAAGGACAGAGGACCACCTTCTCTACAGGGACAGAGGACCATCCTCTCCACCACCTACATGGACAGAGGACCACCCTCTCCACCACCTCTACAGGGACAGAGGACCACCCTCTCCACCTCCTCTACAAGGACAGAGGACCACCCTCTCTACAGGGACAGAGGACCACCCTCTCCACCTCTACAGGGACAGAGGACCACGTTCTCCACCACCTACAGGGACAGAGGACCACCCTCTCCATCCGTTCGTGTCGCTCCGCTGCCACGAGGAACGCTACAGGAGAACATTCCTGCCGACGGCTATGAGGCTTTATAACAGATCACCTCTTGCCAGATCCTAGTGCAATAACTGCAATAACTACATCATAATTATCACTGTTCACATTCACATTCATATTTACACTGTGTTGATCTGCACTTCATTTACACTACACACATACACACTTTGCATTTTGCACACTCTGACTATATTTAATTTACTTTTACACTGCTGTATTTGCATATATGTTGTGTATATTTATATACATATATATTTTACTTTGTATACTCTATGCACAGTCACTGTTTCTTTCTTATATTTATATTTTGTTCTTGTGTGTTTAGTTTATTAGTGCTACTGTGTCGACAAATTTCCCCTTAGGGATTAATAAAGTATCTATCTATCTATCTATCTATCTATCTTTGATACTCAAAGTTGCGGGGGGCGTGGCCAGAGCAGAATTGAATGACGGGGATTGAAACCTCCGACCGACTTGTCATCAGTCTGATTCAAATGCTGCTGGATGCTGATTGGTGGATGGAAGTTTGTCTAGTGGACCAAACTTTATGCAGAAGGCTTCAGTTGTATTAACGTTTTGAGATTTCTGAGTGACATCTGCCTTCACTCCAGTCCAGTGAGGATGACATAATGTAGTTAATGCTCCTCAGCTGTCGCCTCACAGCCAGAGGGCCGAGGGTTCAATTCCCGGTGTGGGCGGTCCTTCTGCGTGGAGCATGTTCTCCACGTGGCAGCGTGGGTTCCCTCCGGGTTCTCCGGCGTCTTCCCACAGTCCAAAGACATGCGGCAGGTTAACTGATGTCTAAATGTCCCATAGGTGTGAATGTGAGTGTGAGTGGTTGTCTGTCTCTCTGTGAGCCCTGAGGCGACCTGTGACCTCTCCAGGTGACCCCGCCTTCAGCCCGTCAGCTGACATCGGCTCCAGCCCCCCGCGGCCCTCATGAGGATGAAGCGGTCCGGATGGATGACGGATGCTGCTCACAGCATTGAGAACTCGACGGCTGTAGGTTTCCATGAGGACTTCTTTCTACTGCAGATATAGTCCCTGTAAGGTCTGTGGACCCCACGAAACCACACACACAGACACACACACACACTCGCCCTCTCACCGAGCAGGTCTCCGTGCACCAGGGCCATGAGATACCACAGAACCCCGAAGAGGAACCAGGTCCCGGTGAACGTGGCGGTGAACAGGAAGAACTTGTAGCGCCACTGCATGTCCAGGAACGTGGTCCAGAGGTCTCGCATGTACAGGGCGCCGCGCCCGCTGACGTGCTCCACGCGCACGTTGCTGCGGCCATCTTTGGACAGGACCCGCCTCCTCTTCCTCAGAGCTCCGCCCCCGCCGGAAACGCCGCCGCCGCCCAGCAGGGGCTTCAAGATGTCGGTCTGCGTCTGCGAGTGGCACACCTTGTGGGGGGAGGAGCTACGAGAGGAAGGGGGGGTGACGGATGTCATCTGAGGAGGGGCAAGACAAGAGGAGGGGGTGAGCACATGGCGGTCAGGCGGTCCGAGGCTCGTCTGAGGCTAGCTCGCCATTCACAGCATCGGCAGGGCCTCGCAATCTCATTCAGGTCACGGCGACTTCCTGTTGCATTCTGGGACAGGTGGAAACTTCCCGTGAAGACGGCACGGTTTGGGTAACTTCCCCTGCGGCCGCCTGCTCTCGCGCTCACAGGAAGTCGCCCGAGGAGGCGGAGCCTGATCGAACCGCACCCGATCGATGATATGACTCAGAGTCAAATGACGATGACATCAAACTGTGACTTTTAAATGTTAAAGCAAGGGACCAAAAGTTTCAGCAAAACAAGTCACAAGAAACTTGAGAGGCCAAGTACTTTATTTATTTTTATATTTTTCACACGTCTCAGGGAGTGGAGGCGTTGCCACGTTCCAAAAGGACCAAATGAGTCGTGGCGTGCCTTCGAGACCAGAGCCTGGGCCCACTAACCCACCCTCACACGGTTCCACTGAGGAAGTGACTATAAGACATATCTCTGAGACATCAACCGTATCGCTATGTGAGAGAAGGAAGTGAGCCGTTAGAAAAATACTATTTAGACATCGCAGAAACACGTTAAGAGGAAGAAACTGACAAACATTTAGCAACCGCGCTCGTACAAACCACGTTTCTTCCTCCTCGGCGTTTCCACGATGAAACTCGATGTTTTCTTTTCGTTCTTTACGGTTTAGCGCTGCAGTAGTTCGATTCAAAAGGTGCCAAATAATAGAGTGCTGAGCGAGGGCCTATCGGGGTCAAGGGGTCGGCTCCTCAAAGGCTCTAACGATGCTAACGTTGCTAACAACATTAGTGTTGCTGATGTGCTAACGGTGCTAACGGCAGTAACGGGGCTGACAATGCTAACGGTGCTAACGATAGTAACAGAGCTAACATTGATAATGATGCCTACGGTTCTGACAGTGCTAACTGTGCTAACAGTGCTAACAGTTTATGGCCAAATAGCTGCAGATCTTATCAGCGCTTTGTGTTTTGATCAACTACCGGTAGTTAGCTTGCTAACAGGCTAAACTAACAGTGTAGTCATGGTCATGTTAGCCCTTTTTAGCCCGACGCCCAGCTAAGAAACACGCTGAGCCTAAACTTTACTTCCTTTTGTTCCGCTGTGTATCGCTCTACTCAAAGACAGCCTGGCGTTAGCATCCCTGGACACAGCGCCCCCTGCAGCTCGTCTTCAGTGCCACGTCTGAAGAGCTTCGTCCTGCACTGAGGGATCTAACCCGTCGTCTTCAATGAGCTGCACATTGTTCCCACAGTGGTGTGTGTGTGAGTGTGTGTGTGTGTGTGTGTGTGTTCTCAGGGCTCGTTAGCATGAATGCGAGCCCTTGTCCGACACGGCGACCCGACTCGCTCACTTACGTCCAACGCCGGCCAGCAGGGAGAGAGGGTGACCCACAAAAGACACAAAGAGAGGGAAGAGGAGAATTAGGACGAAGACGTTCTGCATGGACACAACAAACGCTGCTCACACACGGGTCTCAGGTGTCGGCCGGAGGAGAGGAGGCACGGCGGTGAAACAGCTGTCTGTCCACGGGACGCTCGACCTGAGAGACCCTCAGGGGACGGAGAGGGACACTCCTCACCTGGGGGGGGGGGGGGATCGTTGTCCTCCTCGTTCTCACACACATGGAGCTGGCAGCGTGACACGAGGAGGAGCACCGATCCCAACGCGCCGACTGGCAGGTGGACCGAGGCCTTGAGGAGGCAGCCCCCCACGAGGGGTCAGTGGGGATGACATCTCAGGACCCCGGATCCCGGACCCTAGACCCCGGACCCTAGACCCCGCCGGGCGTCTGTATACTTTTGCCCACACGGTGTAAATTAAAAAAGTAATAGGTTTCCCCTCAGAGAGCCGAGCATTACATAACCAATCAGCTCCAATCACATCACACTTTTTAGTGATTGTGCAACAGGAAGCCCCCCTCCCCCTTTAATTAAAGGGTTCCCACTTCCGACCCCTCTGGCCCACTATCCTCCGGACACACACACACACACACACACACACACACACACACACACACACACACACACACACACACACTCGTAGACCCACAGGGGGTAGAACAGAGCAAATGGGAATAAAGTGAGATGGGAAAGGGGGGCGGGGAGGATATCTTGGACCAACCTCTCCAGTAGGACGTATTCCATCTCCATGGCAACGTGACAACTCGACTGAGCTGCCCTGCCTCAGCGAGTCGGGTCCGAAAGTCTGAATCAAAACTTTTTCTCTTCGCCAACGAGGGGCTGAATCTCTCTCTCTCTCTCTCTCTCTCCCTCTCTCTCTCTCTCTCTCTCCTCTCTCTCTCTCTCCCTCTCTCTCTCTATCTCTCTCCCTCTCTCTCCCTCTCTCTCTCCCTCTCTCTCTCCACTGTGTA
>CM070098.1:21771315-21793815 GCA_036178185.1 Liparis tanakae
TTTTAAAATATATATATTTGTATGAATATACGTTATATGTATAAATATATTTCATATAAATTAATATTAATATATATATATTTAAATATTAATATTAATTAATATATATTGTATATTAAAATACATGTGAATATGTATTACGGTTTATTATATATATATATAGGTGTTTGTATCTTCGACTTCCTCGTAGTTTTTTTGCCTCGGGTGATAAATAAAGTTATTAATGAGAATCAATATAGAACTGTGTGTGTGTGTGTGTGTACGTCTTGTTTAAATATGACTCAAAAGATATTCGCCATATACAAACACACACTTTGTGACCGCCTCCCCCTCTCTCTCTCTCTCTCTCTCTCTCTCTCTCTCTCTCTCTCTCTCTCTCTCTCTCTCTCTCTCTCTCTCTCTCTCTCTCTCTCTCTCTCTCTCTCTCTCTCTCTCTCTCTCTCTCTCTCTCTCTCTCTCTCTCTCTCTCTCTCTCTCTCTCTCTCTCTCTCTCTCTCTCTCTCTCTCTCTCTCTCTCTCTCTCTCTCTCTCTCTCTCTCTCTCTCAGTGGAAACTACGAGGAGTGTCGCGCCACAGCCGATTGGCTGCTGGCCGGCACGCCGGTGCGCCCCACGGTGGCCATCGTGTGCGGCTCCGGCATGGGGGGGCTGGCCGAGATGCTGAAGGACCCCCAGGTCTTCAAGTACAGCGACATCCCCAACTTCCCCCAGAGCACAGGTACAGTCAGTGTGTGTGTGTAAGTGTGTGTAAGTGTGTGCTTCTAATACATGCACTGGATGGCTAATAAAGCGTGTGTGTCTGTGTGTGTGTGTGTGTGTGTGTGTGTGTGTGTGTGTGTGTGTGTGTAAGTGTAAGTGTGTGTAAGTGTAAGTGTGTGTAAGTGTAAGTGTGTGTAAGTGTAAGTGTGTGTGTGTGTGTAAGTGTGTGCTTCTAATACATGCACTGGATGGCTAATAAAGCGTGTGTCTGTGTGTGTGTGTGTGTGTGTGTGTGTGTGTGTGTGTGTGTGTTGCAGTGCATGGTCATGCAGGCCAGCTGGTGTTTGGTACGCTCAAGGGGAAGCAGTGTGTGTGTATGCAGGGCCGCTTCCACCTGTATGAGGGCTACCCCGTCCAGAAGGTGAGCAGCAAGTCAGAGAGAGAAATATATATATATTTAAATATATAAATGTGTGTATATACATACATTTATATATATAAATATATATGTATACATATATAAATAAAACAATTGTATATATATATATATATATATAAATCAATATATATTTTTACCATTTATCCTTTTTTTTCACCCGATATAATTATGATTCTATCATGCTATATATTAATACCCTGTATAATGTTAATAACATAATCCTCGTCCAGATCACGCTGCCCATGCGCGTCTTCAAGCTGATGGGCGTGGACACCGTCTTCCTCACCAACGCCGCCGGCGGCCTCAACCAGGACTACAAGGTGGGCGACGTCATGATCCTCAAGGACCACATCAACATGCCGGGCTTCGCCGGGACCAACCCGCTGGCCGGGCCCAACGACGAGCGGTGAGGGGGGGGGTTAGAAATGTTGTTCCTTAATATTTGACTTGTTTAGTGTTACGTGTCTCACCCGAGGAGGAGGAGGAGGAGGAGGAGGAGGATGGAGGGAGTGGAGGTGGAGGACAGATTATGGTAGAACTGTTGTCCCTCAGTTTTTGGCTCATGTAGTGTATGACTGACCCCTCTGGCCCCGCCCCCTCTGGCCCCGCCCCCTCAGGTTTGGCGTGCGCTTCCCCTGCATGTCCGACGCCTACGACCGCGAGCTGCGGCGTCTCGCCCGCGCCGCGGCGGCGGAGCTCGGCTACGGCGACTTCCTGCGCGAGGGCGTGTACTGCGTGCTGGGAGGCCCCGCCTTCGAGACCATCGCCGAGTGCCGCATGCTGCAGCAGCTGGGGGCCGACGCCGTGGGTGAGGGTCCACACACACACACACACACACACACACACACACACACTCACACATTAAACAGCTATATAATATTAAAGCTGAAGTTCGCAGCGTGAACTCACCATCTCCTCTTCTTCTTCTTCTTTCTCATCCAACTCCACCCTCCTTCTACCCCTCTCCTCTTCTTCCTCCTCCTCCTCCTCCTCCTCCTCCTCCTCCCCCCCCAGGCATGAGCACGGTCCACGAGGTGCTGGTGGCGCGTCACTCCGGCCTGCGCTGCTTCGCCTTGTCTCTGATCACTAACCGCGCGGTGATGGACTACGAGAGCCGGGAGACGGCCAACCACGAGGAGGTGCTGGAGACGGGCCGGCGGCGGGCGCAGCAGCTGCAGGAGCTGGTGTCCACCATGGTGGCCCGGATGGAGAGCCACAACAACAACAACAACAACAACAAAACCTGCTGAACGCGGAAGTGAAACCGCCGACTTCCTCGTTTCTTTAAGTCTTAAAATACGACAAACGGGCCCACTTTGAATATTTTATTATTTTTATTATCTTATTGTTTTATTATCTTATTGTCTTATTATTTTATGGTTTTATTATCTATTTTATAATCATATTATTTTCTAATCTTATTATTTTATTATCTTATTTTTTTATTTTATTATCTCATTCTTTTTTAATAATCATATTATTTTATGATTTTCTTATTTTCTTATCTTGTTTTTTTCTTATCTTATTATTTTTATTATTTCAGTTCTACACCCCCCCTCCCCCATGTCAGTTAGCCAATGAGAACGCAGAGATATTCACATTATTTCATGTGGAGGGGACCGCTCTAAAATATTTATGACTATGTATTTAAAGTGTTTTTTTAGGTTTTGGGGTTTAAAGGTTTAAGAAAAGGAGATCAGGATTTAAAGGGTTAAAAAATAATACTGTAAGAAATGTGGATCAACTTTTACAATAAAAAGGACTTAAAGGTTCAAATGTGTTGTTGCTGATTTCAGATTTGTTTGTTTGTCTTGGGGGGGATCAGAGATTTAATAACTATATATTAATAATATATTATTTAATTAATATTTTTTTGACTTTCTAAAAACTTCCCATAATGACATTTTTTGAATTATCTTACAGAAACCAAAAAATGTCCATCAGGCAGATATAACGTTGAAATGAGAAGAAGTTAGTAAAGTGAACTATTGCGTAACATCAATTATAATACGGGTAGATGAAATCAAGCCTTCTGATTGGTTGAGAGTGAGTCGCGGGGTGTGGTATATTCAGCCATAATGTACAGTACGGCCTGTTTACATTTACCTTAAAGGGGAGCGTTCCATATCAATGCGCACTAAAAATAAGGTTAGCTTTTGCGCTAACATAGACCCAGTGCCTACGAAACATTTAATAAATATTATTTTTAGTGTCCCATTGTCATTGTTGTTATTTTAAAGGCAACTTTTGTAAAATGAGCAATTTGAATTAATGAGATGTTGCGAGAACTAGCTAACTATCTCCCCTCCTTTAGCTAGGCTAACGAATGTAAACAATGCTGTTTGTCCGTTAGCCACACGGAGGGGACTACTTTCACACGGACGGGGCTACTTTCACACGGAGGGGACTATTTTCACACGGAGGGGACTATTTTCACACGGAGGGGACTATTTTCACACGGAGGGGACTATTTTCTCACGGAGGGGACTATTTTCTCTCGGCTACTGAAATGCATGCATAACTTTGGTTGGCAACAACTATTTTGTGCTGAAAGGCAGCTTACTATTTACTTACTATTTATAATGTCGCTGGTGACCGTATTATAAAAGCAATAAGGGACTCGAGGCAGTACTGTAACGTCAATAAAGTACTATTCAAGGGTTGCCTAACAACACTCTGAACACGTACTTTATTGACGTTACAGTACTGCCTCGAGTCCCTTATTGCTTAAGTAAACGTTCAGAGTTGTTTCTGAAAACCGTGGAGGAGACGAAACATGGAGAGCCGAGGCAGCTGGCTCAGGTGATCACTCCCTCACCTTATCGGCCCGTTCACACCGTTTACCCAAAACATGTGGACTGTCCTCCTGCTGCTCCCCCTCCTCCTCCTGCTGCTCCTCCTCCTCCTCCTGCTGCTCCTCCTCCTCCTCCTCCTCCTAAAAGAAAACATTTTCCATGACGCTGGGAGGCAAACGTTTTCACGGCCATACAAGGTTGTGAGAAAAAAAAAAGAGTGTCTGCAGGGAGCAGTAGGTGTGCTGATGACTGCAGTGCATTGTGGGGGAAGAGAGAGAGAGAGGGAGAGAGAGAGAGGGAGGAGGAGGATGCATCCATAAAGGTCACGTCTGGTTCTGCAGGTGTGAATTATGGGCTCCGAATGCGTCCCGAGGGCGATTGAGTTTAACATGGGATCGCTGGTGTGTGTGTGTGTGCGCGTGTGCGTGTGCTGGTGTGTGTGTGTGTGTGTGTGCATGTGCTGGTGTGTGTGTGCGTGTGCTGGTGTGTGTGTGTGCGCGTGTGCGTGTGCTGGTGTGTGTGCTGGTGTGTGTGTGTGTGTGTGCATGTGCTGGTGTGTGTGTGCGTGTGCGTGTGCTGGTGTGTGTGTGTACTCATCTAACACGATGACTGGGAGATGCCAAATTCAACTCACATCCATCTCCTTTTGTTACGCTCTCCTCACGGCGTGACGAGGAAACAGAAAGTCGACCTGAACGAACCGCAACGACTCAAACGACACCGGGAAGATTAAATCACATTATGACTGCAGCGAAGCACGAAGCACGAAGCACGAAACACGAAACACGAAGCACGAAACACGAAACACGAAACACGAAACACGAAGCACGAAACACGAAACACGAAACACGAAACACGAAGCACGAAACACGAAACACGAAGCACGAAACACGAAACACGAAACACGAAACACGAAACACGAAACACGAAGCACGAAACACGAAACACGAAACACGAAACACGAAACACGAAACACGAAACACGAAACACGAAACACGAAACACGAAACGAACAGAAACCACGCACGAAACACGAAACCGACGAAACACGAAACCACGAAACACGAAACACGAAACACGACACGAAACCGAAAAACAGCCACGAGACACGAACACGAACAAGCACGAAAACACGAAACACGAGCCTGAGCCACGAACACTGAGCCACGAGCCAACACGAAACGGAGCCAAACACGAAACACGAAACACGAAACACGAAACACGAAACACGAAGCACGAAGCACGAAACACGAAACACGAAACACGAACACGAAGCACGAAACACGAAGCACGAAGCACGAAACACGAAACACGAAACACGAAACACGAAGCACGAAACCTGAAACCACGAAACACGAAACCACGGCTGAAACCTAAAGCACGTAAACACTGAAACACGAACAGCCTGAACGACCGCAAACACGGAAACACGAAACACGAACACTGAAACACGAACACGAAACACGAAACTCGAAACACGAAACACGAAGCACGAAACACGAAACACGAAACACGAAGCACGAAATACGAAACATGAAACACGAAGCTTGAAACTTGAAACTTGAAACTTGAAACATGAAACATGAAAGATGAAACCTTTAACTCTCTCTCTCTCTTTAACTCTCTCTCTCTTTAACTCTCTCTCTCTTCATGCAGTGCTGCTGCTTCTCCTGAGCCCTGAACAGGAAGTGGAGCTCCACAGCTTCCTCCTCCTCCTCCTCCTCCTCCTCTCTGCACCAAGAGGAAGCGTGACGTTGCCCCCTGGTGGCGAGGGGTTGAATCGCCTCATTTTTTCTTTAAAAAAAATATTATATTATATTTTAGACGTGAAAAAAAAAAATAGAATAATTAACAACAATAAATAATAACAATAATAATAATAATAAAATCCAGCTGCTCATTTAAAACGATCCTTTAATATAAAATCCGAACAAAATGTCCAAAGGATACGTTTTGTGTGAAAAGTTTCAACGTTGAACAAAAAGGTTTTGATTCACCGTCAAAACAAAAAACAACAACAACAACAACAACAACAACAAGAGAGGAAGTGACGTCAGAGGAAGTAACCGAGAGCAGAAATGACCCGGAGGAGGAATATCAGACATGAGCGTGTGAGCTTTGGGGTTCTAGCCTTGACTGAGAAAATATACTGAGGGTGTAATTCAGCTCGACCTTTAATAATAATAATAATAATAATAATAATAAGTAATTAAAAATGTAGCAAGCGTCTTAAAATCCATTTTGCATAGTGGAATATGCTTCAAGGTTCAAACGAGAGGCGTCAGAGTTCATCGTCGTTTTGTCTCCCGCCGCCGCCGCCTCAGCTGTAGGTGTGGATGATTCTGCGGCGCCTCAGCTGTAGGTGTGGATGATTCTGCGGCGCCTCAGCTGTAGGTGTGGATGATTCTGTGGCGCTTCAGGTGGTGCAGCGCTTCAGGTGGTGCATGAGGATGAAGGTCTTGCCGCACAGCGAGCAGCTGTAGGGCCGCTCGCCGCTGTGCGTGCGCTGGTGGACGCGCAGGCTGCTCTGCTGCGTGAACCTCTTGCCGCACTGGCCGCAGCCGTACGGCTTCTCGCCCGTGTGCGTCCGGTGGTGGATGCCCAGGTGCGACGAGCACTGGAAGCTCTTGCCGCACACCGTGCACCAGAAGGCGCGCTTCCTCTTGTGGCTCTGCTGGTGCAGCTTGAACTGGTGGTGGCGGCCGAACGTCTTGCCGCAGTGCGAGCAGGCGAAGCCGCGCGCCGCCGCCGCGCCGGGCGCCGCTCGGTGGGCGTGGAAGCAGCCGGCGTGCGAGTGCTCCCCGGCGGCGGCGTCCGGCCGCCTCGAGGGGCCCCTCTGCGCGTGGAGCTCCTCCTTGGGCCGCTCCGGGGGGCGTGGCTTGAAGCCGCCGGACGCCTGCGGCACGTCGCCGCCCACGTAGACCCCGTTGCACGGCTGGGCGGCGGCGGGGGCGGCGGCGTGGACGTCCGAGTGGTCGGGGAAGGTGTTGGAGTACTCCTCCACCACGCTGGAGAAGTCGGGGAAGCCGGCGTCGATGTCGTTGCCCTCGATGATGGACGACCACAGCTGGCTGTCCCTCTCGTCCATGGAGAAGTCCGCCGCCGCCAGCTGCGCCGGCTTGGCGGCGGCGCCGTGGCGGCAGCCGTCCTGGCCGAAGCCCGGGGAGCGGTCCTCCTCCTTCTCCGTCTTCACCGTGAGCTGCAGGCCGCCGTCTCCGTCGTGCCGAGCGAACGGGTCGCCCTCGGCGGCGCCGGCCGGGCGCCGGTAGTGGGCGGCGGGACCTGCGAGCGACGCAACATTTAACGGCGCGGCCGGGCGCTCCTCCTGGAGCGACGACCCGGAGGCCACTCACCCATCGGGCCGCCGGGCTCGCTGACCCACAGCATCTCGTCGGGACTTTCCTCTTTGATGGCGAAGGACACGGCGGCCTCGTCCACCTCGGGGAACTGGAGCAGAGACGCGGTTACACCCCCTGACCCCCGACCTCCTGACCTCCTGACCCCCGGAGGAACACGGCACAGGGGATCTGGACCCCACAGAGGAACCGGTCCTTCTTCTAGCATTAAATGACTAAACGACCTCATGAGGATGCGTGGAGAATATTTTAAGGAGGGAGATGATACTGACATACACACTTATGTTGTTTCAACGAGTAGTGGCAATACTTTTATATATATATATATATATATATATATATATATATGGGGGGGGGGCTGGTGGGTATGGCTCGGGGGTCCAGCCTTGGTTCTGTGTCACACTGAATGCATAGATCTCCAGTGTGTGTGTGTGTGTGTGTGTGTGTGTGTGTGTGTGTGTGTGTGTGTGTGTGTGTGTGTGTGTGTGTGTGTGTGTGTGTGTGTGTGTGTGTGACCCACCTTCATGCTGCCGGTGGGGTGCGGGCAGCCCCCCGCGGCTCCCCGGTCCATGTAGTTCTCTACAGCAGCAACACAGAACAACAAGTCTCCTTGAGAACTACAGGTAACGAGTCTTCAACAGCAGCGCTCCACGAGACGATGACGACACATGACATTAACACACAACAACAACAACAACAACACGCATAGTTGGCTAATCAACAGCAGCAGCGGCGGCCGCGCGCCTGCCTCACCGAGCCCGCGCCGCTGCGGCGGCGTGCCGCGCGCCTCCGGCCGCAGCCGCCGCCGCAGCGCGTCGTTCTCGCTCTGCCGCCGGCTGAGCTCCCGCTGCAGCCGCGACACCTTGTCCTCCACCAGCTGGGAGATCTCCACCACGGCCGCCTTCACCAGCGCCTCCATGATGGAGGACAGCTGCGTCTGGAAGGGGACGCACGTCGCCATGTTTTCGGACTCGCGTGCACTAAAAAGTAACGCGCAAAACAAGGAAGAGGGGAGCGAATCCCTCCGCGCGATGGCCCTTTTTGATATCGATTTATTTGTATTAAAAGAAACGCGGAAGCAGCGACGCAGTAGAGCCTCTACATCCCCGCGCTGTGGCTCGAGCTCGCTGGAACCTTCTTCCGTGTGGCGGAGGACTCTTTACCGTAACGGCAGCAGCAGAGGCGCAGCCGCATCACCGAGAGAGAGAGAGAGAGAGAGAGAGAGAGAGAGAGAGAGAGAGAGAGAGAGAGAGAGAGAGAGAGAGAGAGAGAGAGAGAGAGGACAGAGGACAGGAGGCCCGAGATAGAGATATGGTCCCCCAACCCTCTCGACGGCCTCGGGCCTCTAGTAGATCCCTGTGGAAGCGGCGGTGGGTCATGGTCGATGAAGACGACTCGGTGCTGAAGAAAGGTCCCGACCTGGCTCTCTGAGGCCAGATGTATGGATGTGTGTAGATCATGTCCACGAGGAGGAGGAGGAGGAGGAGGAGGAGGAGGAGGAGGAGGAAGAAAGATTGAGCATTCAAAAGTCATTTATTTACAACGGTTCAGTATCAAAAGGAACATTACCAAATCGGTCAAGTTGCAGGTTGAATCAGAAATTATTATTATTATTTAATAATTAACAAATCAATTATTTGAGTTATGCCCCCCCCCCCCAAAAAAAAATCCAGTCCTTGAGTCCAAAGTAAAAATGCATTTCAAGCTCCTCTACTGGTTTTAAATGATTTACACTTCCTGTCTCCTAAGTGGGCGTGGTCAATGTGAACTCAGTGGGCGTGGCCAATGTGAACTCAGTGGGCGTGGCCAATGTGAACTCAATGGGCGTGGTTTAAAAGAAGATCCCAGCGACCTGACCAACAAAACTCTGCACACAACTTGTGTCTTCATTTTAAAATACAAAAAGATAACGCAAAAAAATATATTATATATATAAATATTCTCTCGTTATTATTTTTCAGATGTTCCAACTGTAATCCAACATCCTCTACGACCGCGATTAAAAACCTAAAATCATCATCAAGCTACAACTGGGCGGAGGATGGAGAGCGTAATGTCAAACCCATAAATACACATCAGTCAGGGGGGAACCAAGAGAACCGCTCAGCTGATCGAGGTTCTTCAGTCTGAACTCGTTGTGCTTTAAACCGACTTTAGAAAAGACCAAAGCAACAGAACATCGATTCAACGCCATCGAGAGAGGAAGAGAGAGAGAACGTAGAAAGAGAGAACGTAGAAAGAGAGAACGTAGAAAGAAAGAACGTAGAAAGAGAGAACGTAGAAAGAGAGAACGTAGAAAGAGAGGAAATAGAAAGAGAGGAAGTAGAAAGAGAGAATGTAGAAAGAGAGGAAATAGAAAGTGAGAAAATAGAAAGAGAAAATAGAGAGAGGAAGTAGAAAGAGAGGAAGTAGAAAGAGAACGTAGGAAGAGAGGAAGTAGAAAGAGAGAACGTAGGAAGAGAGGAAGTAGAAAGAGAGGAAGTAGAAAGAGAGGAAGTAGAAAGAGAGAACGTAGGAAGAGAGGAAGTAGAAAGAAAGGAAGTCGCCCCCCTCAGGGGAAGAACCGACTTAATTTCACATTTTTCTTATTTGGCGGTAGAGCGATGAGAAACAGAAGAAGAGTGAAGCAGGACCTCCAGCCGAGTCCAGAGGACTTTCATCAGTTCCTGATTCATCCAAATACTCAGAAAAGTACATCTTCATCTTCATCATCTTCATCAAACCTGAAGGACTCAGAACCAGCATCACGCCGACGCCTCGAAACTCAGTCACGACCGCGAAAGTACACATTTTATACCGAGTCATTGAAGGGGACGCAGAGCAGAGGGGGCGGAGCCAAGTCTATTTTATGACTGTCTAGATATTCAATTTCATGAAAACATAAAAAACAGAAACCGTGTTGTCTAGAAAAGTTGTCACCGCAAAAAACAAACAAACAAACAAACAAACAAACAAACAAACAAACATCACTGCATCTCCGGCGCTCGTGGGGAAGTTGCGTAACATTTCCTCGGCGCCCGTCAGCTGAAGGCGGCGCCGTCGTTACAGCGGTGCTCCTGAAACGAGTCGAAGCAATCGAAGCTCCGCCCACACATGGAGCAAATGAAGCAGTTCTGGCCGCCGCCGCCCACGGCGCCGCAGTCATCCACGGCGGCCATATTGAAATCAAACTCGGCGCTCGCCGCCGAGTACTCGTGCGCGAGCGCCTCCTCGAGGCGCCGATGGTCCGGCGGCTCGAGGCCGGAGTACGGAGCGGCGTGCGAGGCCTCCTCCTCCCGGACTTTGGCGTGGAGAAAAGGCGTCTCCGCCGGCGCCGGCGTGCATCCTCGCCGCTCGCCGGCGGCTCCGAGACGAAACTCTGCGTCGGCGTCGCCGGACGACCACGGCTGACTGGCGAGCTCCTCCCCGCCGGGCTCCAGCTTCACCATCACGGTGCGCTCGCCGCCCGCCTCGCCGTACGCGGCGCCGCCGCCCGGGTACGGCTCCTCCGGGGGGTTCTCCGGCGTCGTGAACATCAGGCGACTCGACTCCGGAGCGTCGGCGCCCTCTAGTGGAGAAAAACGTGAGAGACGGATTAGACTTCACTTCTGGTTTTAGGTAGAGGAGGAGAGAGGAGGAGAGGAGGAGAAGAGGGGAGGAGGAAAGAGGAGGGGGGAGAGGAGAGAGGAGGAGAGGGGAGGAGAGAGGAGGAAAGAGGAGGAGAGGAGGAGAGGAGAGGAGGAGAGGAGAGGAGAGGAGGAGAGGGAGAGGGAGAGAGGAGTAGAGAAGGAGAGGATAGAGAAGAGGAGAGGATAGAGGAGGAGGAGAGGAGGAGAGCGGGTAAAGGGGCGTGGCCTCACCGGCCCGGTGCGTCTTCATGTGGCCCTTCAGGCTGCTCTTCTGGTTGAAGCACCTCCCACACAGCGGGCAGCCGTAGGGTTTCTCCCCGGTGTGGATCCTCAGGTGTCGCTCCAGGTGGCCGACGCGCTCGAAGGCTTTACCGCAGTACGAGCACGAGAACCTCTTGGGCTTCGGCGGCAGGAAGGAGCGACTCCCCCGGGGGCGCCGGGGGTCCGCGCCTGCACGGGCGCCCCCGAAGGAGAACGTGCGGACGCCCTCGCCGGGCGGGAGCAGCCGCGCGCCCCCCGGGTAGGACGCCACGCTCTGGGCCGCCGGCACGCCGCCGCCGGGGAACTCCACGCCGCCGCCGCCGAGGTCCGATCTGGACGTCCACCGTTGGCTGTCGCTCACGAACGTGGCGAAGCTCTCGCTCAGGGCGGCGCCGCCTTCCCCCGCCTCCTCCTTCCCTCCGAGAAACAGCGGCGGCGGCGCTATCTCCTCCTCCGCCGGTTCCCGCTTCACGCTCACCGGCGCCGGCGAGGTCTCGCTCCGGGCGGACGGCGACGTGTCTCGCTGCCCGCGGCGTTCCCGATCCGCCTCGGGCGAGGTTCCCGCTGACCGGCTTCGCCGGCGAAGCTCCGCCTCCCGTTTGAGCCGAACGCCCGGAGGCGGAGCTCGAGAGAGGCGCGCGCCCGCCCGCTTTTCGCCGTCCGCGGCGCGGCCGCTCTGCTCCACGGCGGCGGCGCCCGCGGCGCCCAGCGCGGCGCTGCCGCGTGCGTCTTGCGGTGCTCCTTCAGGCTGCAGTTCTGGTTGAAGCGTTTCCCGCAGTCCTGGCAGCCGTACGGTTTCTCCCCGGTGTGGATCCTCTTGTGGCGCTCAAGATGGCCGCCGCGCTCGAAGTACTTGCCGCAGTACGGGCAGAGGGCGCCCGTCCTGACCGGCGGCCAGCGCCAGACGCCCGCGTACGGCCCGCAGCCCGGCGACCCGCGGAAGAACGGGCTCGGAGGAAACCCGGCGGAGCGCACGCCGTTCGGAGGCGGGCCGGAGCTCCGCCCCAAATGAGAAGAACCGGAGGCGCCGCGTCCCGCCGGCGCCGAGCGCCACGGAGCGCACGAGGACGCGTCTCCTGGGTTCTCTTCGCTTCCTTCGTCCGCGGGCTCACGCTTCACCGGCGCCGGCTCGGGTCTGGAGACGCCGGTTTGGTTCTTGTCGACGGAACCGTTCTCCAGCGATGTTCCCTCCTCGCCGACGGCCCTCTGGGCGTCTGAGGAACCGAGAACAGGAAGTTAGACGATCAGCGGGTCAGACCCGAGGAACCAGACCAAGGGAACCAGACCAAGGGAACCAGACCAAGGGAACCAGACCAAGGGAACGAGCAAGACGGGGAGGCATGGTCCCCGGGTTCTACGTTCCCTGTGACCTATGTTCCCTATAACCTATGTTCTCTTGGTTCTATGTTCCCTATGCCCTAGGTTCCCTATGTCCTAGGTTGTACATTCCCTATGCCCTACATTCCCTATGTCCTAGGCTCTACGTTTCCTGTGCCCTAGGGCCCCTATGCCCTAGGTTCTCTTGGTTCTATGTTCCCTATGCCCTAGGTTCCCTGTGTCCTATGTTCCCCATATCCTAGGTTCTATGTTCCCTATGTCCTAGGTTCTATGTTCCCTATGCCCTATGTTCTCTAGGTTCCATGTACTTTAATATGAAAGCCCAGACGTCATCTGAACTGTCGGGCAGTGCAGAGATCCTCTTCATCACGCGTCTTCCTCATCATCACCTCCCTGCGTTGACCCTCTGGTGTCACGTGGTCAGAGCCACCGGGTCAGGTGTGTGTGTGTGTGTGTGTGTGTGTGTGTGTGTGTGTGTGTGTGTGTGTGTGTGTGTGTGTGTGTGTGTGTGTGTGTGTGTGTGTGTGTGTGTGTGTGTGTGTGTGTGTGTGTGTGTGTGTGCGTGTGTGTGTGCGTGTGTGTGTGTGGTGTGTGTGGTGTGTGTCTGTGTGTGTGAGGTGTGGTGTGTGTGTGTGTGTGTGTGTGTGGTGTGTGTTTGTAGTGTGTGAGTGTGTTTGTGGTGTGTGTGTGTTTGTGGTGTGTGAGTGTGTTTGTGGTGTGTGTGTGTTTGTGGTGTGTGAGTGTGTGTTTGTGGTGTGTGGTGTGTGTGGTGTGTGTGTGTGTGTGTGTGTGTGTTTGTGGTGTGTGAGTGTGTGTGAGTGTGTTTGTGGTGAGTGTGTGTGTGTGGTGTGTGTGTGTGTGTGTGTGTGTGTGTGTGTGTGTGTGTGGTGTGTGTTTGTGGTGTGTTTGTGGTGTGTGTGTGTGTGTGTGTGTGTGTGTGTGTGTGTGTGTGTGTGTGTGTGTGTGTGTGTGTGTGTGTGTGTGTGTGTGTGTGTGTGTGTGTGTGTGTGTGTGTGTGTGTGTGTGTGTGTGTGTGTGTGTGGTCACCGTGCTCCCCGCCGTCCGGCCCGGGCCCCGCGCCCCCCCGCAGGGCCCGCAGCTCGCCCCGCAGCAGCTCGAATCCGCCCCGCAGCTCGTGGATCTCGCTCTCGCGCTGGCGGAGCTGCAGCCGCATCACCACCATGCCGTCCTCCACCACCCGCGACACCTCCGCCACGGCCGCCTCGGACAGGGCGGCGATCACAGAGGCGATCTGAGCCCGCAGGGCGACGCTGCTCAGCATCGTTCAGACTGAGCGACACAACGACAACAACAACAACAACAACAACAACAACAACAACACGGGGGCTGCAGCTCGCCGCGCTAACCGAGACGAGCCATGGCGGACTAGCGCCGACTAGCCGAGCTCTGAGCTAGCAGCAGCTAACGGGTACAAAGCGTAAACACAGGCGCTCGTTCACCGGAAGTGACGACGCGAATACCGTAAAGACCAGAAGAGAGGCGCCGCGGACATTGCTCTTCATATATAAATAAAATATATAACAACTAAACTATATATATATACATATGTATATATTTTTTATGTTACTTGGTTGAATAGAAAAACAAAACTCACCGATATATATTTATTCATATATATATCGGTGAGTTTTGTTTTCAACATACTATATATATATATATATATATATATATATATATATATATACAACTATATATATATATATATATATTATATATAAATGTATGTATATACATTTGACTTGACTATATAGTTGTAGTGTTTTATGTTGTTTTATTATCCCTTTAAAGCCTAATCATGTACTGTAAATTATCTATATTATACATCTAACAGTGACCAGTATTAGCTGTGGGAAGATATTTTTTATTTTGTTCTGCTTTTGGCTAATATACCGTCATGTATTTCTGATATATATTATGTATTACTGGTTTACATTATTACTCATCTGAATCTGTAAGGTAACTGAAGCTGTAATGTATATACATGTTGTGCAGTCCTTTGAATGTAAATGGTGGAGTTGTGCATTAAAACAAGTATTATAATAGATAATTTAAAATTAAAGTTGGTCCGTTTCAAACACCATGTAGAATACACAACGTGCGCAATTTAACAACCATTTGATTACTTTATTAAAAATATATACTTTAAGTCACTTTCTTCCATTTCCCAAAAAAACATTTAATTCAATTGTATTCATTAACACACAATCTCGAAAGTTAGTATTCAAAACAAAGACAAATAAATAAAAATTAAGAATATTTAATAAATAGATCAATTCATAGTACGTTACACACAATTATATACACATCATATATATAAAATATATTATAGATATCAATCTACTGATGCATGTATGTATATATTTTAGTAATATATCTATGTATTAAATATATATATATAAATAAATAAATATATACACATATAAATCCAAATATAAATAAATATATATATTTAATATATATATAGAAATATACTTATATATATATAAATAAATATATATATATAGAAATATACTTATATATATAAATAAATATATTTAATATATATACATAGAAATATACTTATATATACATATATATATATATATATATACATACATACATATACCCCCACACAGACTACCTCTGTATGTGTGTGTGTGACAGATTTAAATTAAATTAAAAATATTTAAACAATATATTATTGCATAGGCATACACACTCTCCTCCCTCCCATGGCGAGTTGAATAAACATCACCTGTGTGATCAGTGATTTATATTAAATGGATCATCACGAAAGACAAAGGAACGTCACAAAAGTAGCAACAATTGGAATAATCAGGATTTACGTTCCCAAGGCACTGAAACCGCTGAGTTGAGGATGTGTATCCCTCAAAGCAGATTATTGATTCGACACGCTCCGAATAAGCACCAAAATTATTACATAATGTAGAACACAATTAATGGAAACAGACTGTCTCTTTATATTTATGTTTTGGACTTTTGATCAGACAAAACAAGCAATTTAAGAATAGAATTTTTGACTTTTGGGATTTAATTGTGATCATCCTGCATCAACCAAATCAAAACGTTGTGAAAATAATCGCCAAAAATAATCAATAATGAAAATATTAATTAATTTGCTCTTCAATTGGAGTTTATTACCATTTGTTTTTGTTTTTAGGGGCTGCTGCTTGGATAAAAAAAGATATTTTATAATGTTTTTAAACCAACAGATGCAGAACTAACCCTCTAAGTTCAGTTTAAAGATACAATAAATACCCAAATTGTACATTACAGTCTAATAATTAAGATTGTATTAAAATAGTGGATTCGTCTTTAAGCCGAATATCAACGGGAGATCATAAACAGGATGGAGACGTTCAGAAATATAACCGGCACTGCCCCCTGCTGGTGGGTTGCATTCACTGCATGTAAAAAAGTCTTTAAAAAGCCGGCTGCGCAACGGCCCGCGGCTACCTCCCCTTCAGGTGGATCTCCTGGTGGATCTTGAGGTTGCCGAGCACCGTGAAGCTTTTGCCGCACTGGCCGCAGCCGTAGGGCTTCAGGCCGCCGTGGAAACGCTCGTGCCGCAGGCAGTTGTCCTGCCGCGAGAACATCTTGCCGCAGATGCGGCAGCTGAAGGGCCGCTCGCCCGTGTGCACGCTCTGGTGCGTCTTCAGCCGGGTCTTCTGGGTGAACGACTTGCCGCATTCCAAACAGCGGAAGGGTTTGAGGGGCCGGTGGGAGGCGGCCTTGTGCTCCTCCAGCTGCGCCGCGCGGGCGAAGCCCCGGTGGCACACGGAGCAGACCAACTGCTTCGGGTTGGTCCTCCAGGAGCTCGGGGCCTTTCTTGCCCTCGGGGTGTTCCGGTTGGGGACCGGCTCTTCAGCGGCGAGGGCCGGCCTCTGTGCGGGAGGCGGGGCCAAAGACCACCGGTGGTCCTGACTGGCGTGTCCGATCCCTTCGTCCCCGCCGGGCTCCCGCGCGGCGCTCCGCATGCACATCGGTCGGACGTCGACCTCCACTTTTATCGCCGCTCTCGACGGATCGCACGCGACGATGTCATTCGCCGCCATTGGCGAAGGCTCACCGGACGGGCCCTCTCCGTCTCCGTGAGCGGCGTACCGCTCGGCCCCGCGGGGGAACGGCGGCGGCGGCCCGACGGGGCCGTTGTCAAACATGCAGCAGGCCGGCGGCGGCCAGGCGAGGGTCAGGTCGCCCCGCTCGCCGCCCTGGAAGAAGACGTCCGATGTGATGGCGGCGGCGTCCTCGGTTTCCTGGGCGGCGAGTTCGTCGTCGGGCTCGTGTTTCACCGGAAGCGGCGAGTCCTCTGGGCCGAGTCCGGGAGGCTGCAGGGCGCACGGCTGAGGAGCCACGCCGCCACCTGATGGCGACACACACAAATACACATTATATATTTATATACATATAATATATATAGTAAAAATATATAAATATATTATACATAGTAAAATATAATATATATATATATATATATTATAATTATATATAATATAAATATACATTAACATTATTATAATTAGAATATATATAATTATAGATGCATATTTATATATATATATATATATATATATATATATATATATATATATTTACTACATTTATATATATATATATATATATATATATATAAAAACGTCTGTGGTTATTTACTTAATCTCATTTACTGGAAGATGTCCATTCCTGGAGGATGACATTCATTCTTTTTAGACTTCCTCATCAACTGGGTACACACACTTAATTAAATAAACTTCCCACAGTCTGAATTATCTTACTGCTCAATTCTAGAGAGTCTAGTTCTTAATTATTGTACATTCTAGTTATATTATTATCATCATGGTTCATATGACATTATTGAATACATTTCTTTAAATATGCCAGATATTAGCCAAGAGGTTTTTTTTCATCCGTCATCCCGAGGTTCAATTTATTTATTTATGTTTTGGACTTTTAATCTGAAAAAAAACATTTATTAAATTGCACTTTTGAGCATGTACCACTGTTTTTCCCTGTATAAACCAAATGTATATATTGTTTTATAATTTGCTCTTTAATTGGGTTTCATTGCAATTTTTTCATTTTTGTATCCATTAGTTGGATAAAAGAGAAATTTGATTTATTTCTTAAACCAACAGATGCAGAACTTCATGATGCAACATGTAATACTTTGAGTTTGGTCATTTAAATATACAATTAATACCTAGATGGTACTACATTAAAGTCGAATAATTAAAAATGTATTACGGATTCATCTTTAATATTAACATGAGACCATAAACAGTTCAGGACCTAAAGTTATATTATATATGATATAACAAGTTATATTATAATAAGTTATATTATATATGATATAACAAGTCATATTGACATTAATTCAAAAGGAATGTAGGAGTTCTTCGGTTCTGTGACCCCGGGACCAGGGCCGGGGGGCAGCCGCCTCACCCGCTCGGAGGACCTGCCGCGCGGCTGCCGCGTGCCGCCGCCGCTCCTCCTCCTCCTCCTCCTCCTCCTCCTCCTCCTCCTCCTCCTCCTCCTCCTCCTCCGCGGCTCGGCTCGCGGCGGCGGCGGCGGCGGCGGCCTCCTCCTGCGCGTCGCCCAGCTGCTCCTCCATCAGCGTCAGGCTCCTGCGGAGCTCCAGGATCTCTCCGTCCTTGCGGCTCATCTCCAGCCGCAGCAGCGCGCCGCCGTCCTCCAGCAGCTTCGTGACTTCGGCCACCGCCGCCTTCGCCAACACGTCCATGATAGCGGCGATCTGCGGCGCGAAGGACGCGGCGAGCGACATCACGCCGAGCGAAGTTAAGTTTATATTAAATTACAAAAACGTAGAAGCGCGTCCAGCAGGAGCAAAGCGCCAAAGCTTTATTAAAACCGCTTCAGCAGCGAGGCGGAGCGCGCTCCTCCCAGCTGTCTTTATTGTGGTTTACTTCCGGAAGAACCTCATGCCGGATGTGACGTAGGTGGCCACTACCGTAACTTCTCTAGTAAACGCGAAATACAAATCTCCTTCTCTTTGCGGTTAACGAGAAGATACCGACTCTAAAGTATTATAATGTTTTTATTTAGGACCGTATTCACAACAGCAAATATAATAATAACATTTGTAATGTTTTTATTGTATTCGGTGTTGAACTGCAAAGATTTTTTTTTTAAATAATAATAATAATAATAATTATTATTATTATTATTATTATTATTATTATTATTATGCAATACTCACCCACAAATACAAAAGTTAGTTATATATTAATGTAACAATAGAGCAACAGCACTGCCTGGTTCCAAGAGTAGAAGAAGAAAATTAAAGGACAGACACGAACATTAAAAACATTGTTTTATTTCCCAGAACAAGAAATAACCTTTACATTATATTCATCATCCGTCCTCTTTCAAATCTACCATTTAACCATTTAACCATTTAGCCACGTACCTATATACCCTTTATTCGTAATTTACACTTTATATAACTACAGTATTGTGTAATCGGAGAGCTGTATTCAAAACTAATCACTTTATTTCTTCACTTCTTCTATATCTTTCACTTTTATTTAACTTCACACAGGTTTCACTAACAAAAATAATACTTCTTCAATTCTCATGAATGATTCACTCTCCCTCATTGCCCCTCTGCCGCTCTCTCTCCCGCCTCATGGTCGCCATGGCGACGGCCTCGTCGAAGCACACGCTGACAGGACTGTTCTCCTCCCCGTCCCCCCCCCTCCTCCTCTCCTTCCTCCCCTTGCCCTCGTCTTCGCCCTCGATGACCTTCTGGTGCTCCGTCGGGACTCTCGACGCCATTTCCCCGCCGCCCACGCCGCCCACGCCGTGCTGCTGCTGCCGCTGCCGGAGGCTCATGGCGGTGACTTTGCAGTGCTGCGGCTTCGGAGGCACGACGGGCACCGCCCTCGCCTGGTAAACCTTCGGGTGTCTGGAGGTGACCACCGTCCTCCCTACTCCCCCACCCCCACCCCCACCGCCGCCACTCCCGCCACCGCCGCCGCCACCGCCGCCGCCGCTACCGCCGGCTAGCCCTCCGTCACCGCGCTCTCTCTCTTTTGCCGCCGCCTCCTCTCCGTCGGGACGCTTCCCGCGCTCACTTGTCTCCGGTGAGCTCGCCTCCTCTTCCTCGAACCCTCGCTGCACCTCTGGCTCCGTGCGCTGGTCCTTGGTTCTTGATTCCTGGCTCCTTGATTCCTCCGCGGCCTCGACTCTGACCCCTGCCTCCTCCTTCCTCCTTCCTTCGTCAACGTCCAGCGTCTCCTCTCCTGAGACCTTTGCCGTCGGCGCTTCTTCTTCTCCGACTCTGACTCCTTTGATCGTGGCTTCCTCCCCGTCAACACTTGCTTCCTTCTCCTCATCCTGCTTCCTTTCCTCGACCTCGGTGCCCTCACACTCGAGTCCCCCCCCGGTTCCTCCTCCTGTGCTCCGCTCTGCACCGTCCTGCTCTGGGTCCCCTCCTCCTCCCTTGGGGTGTTCTTCCCACGTGCTTCCCTCGTTTCCTTTCCTCTCTAGCACCGATCCTTGACACGCGTCCTCCATCTCTTCCTTCACCTTCGTGTCCTCTCCCTCGTTGCGTCCTCTGTCCTTCGTTGCTGTCGACTCCTCCACAGAGAGTTCCCCGATGTCTTTTTGCATCGGACGAGGAACTTCACGACAAGGTGGACGATCCAACGAGACCGGCGCCGCATCCTCCTCCTTTTCTTCCTCCTCCTTTTCTTCTTCCTCCTTTTCTTCCTCCTCCTCTTCTTCCTCCTCCTTTTCTTCCTCCTCCTCCTCTTCCTCCTCGTTCAGGTCGGCCTCGGCACTCGATTCCTCGTCGCCTTGGGTCGGAGCCTCCAGAAGTTGAGGATGTGGAGGAGGTGGAGGTGGAGGAGGTGGAGGTGGAGGAGGTGGAGGTGGAGGTGGAGGAGGTGGTTCCTTGTCAATTTGAGAGTCCTCCTCCGACGCTTCGCTGCGGATGAAAGACGGAGAGAAGATTAGAGACGAGCAATATCTTCTCACCTTGGAAAAACTGGTTTGTAGGTTTGTAAAATGGAGTTTTAGCGTATTTTGAGGATTTAACATTGGATATGAACTTAGAGAGTTAAACATTTCTACTTTGTGCATATTTATTACAGACATGTCATCATATTTATTTATTTATTTTAATTTATTTTATTTTATTTATTTTATTTATTTTATTTATTTTATTTATTTTATTTATTTTATTTTATTTATTTATTTTATTTATTTTATTTAGTTTATATTTTATTAAATGTTTTTCTTTAATTTAAAAAGAGTAATACAATTTTTTTAATTAATCATTTTTCTTCACAATTTTTAAAATGTTATCTTTTTGTTGTATTATTTTAAGCATATTTTGTTTTCATTTTAAATTATAAAAAAAATAATTTCGTTTTTATTACATTTGTATTAAATATTATTAAATGTTTTTTTCTTGATACATTTTTTATTTTTAAATGTCTACATTTGATAAATTTTATTTTGTACTCTTATTATTATTTACAGGTCTATCTGCCGAGGGTTGGTTCTATGGCACGTTCTCCGTGTATTTGGTTCTCCGGTTCTCCCACAGAGACGTTCTGTGAGCTCATCTCGCTTCACCTTCCCTCTCTCACCAAAGATAAAAACAGGAACCACTTCACCTCTGCATGTGGTCTTCCGGTTGGTCTTCCTTTCCCTTCTTTGCCATCTCCTCTTCTCTCAGTCCATCTTCATCCCCCTTTTCTTTCCCTCCCTCCTGCTCCTCGTCTTCTTTAGATGAAGACGATGAAGACGATGAAGAAGACTCGCCTGGAGGCCGTCGTCCAGGAGACGCCTCGTTCTCAAAGGACCAGTTCCCTAAAAAGAAACTGGCGGGGAGGCTCCGAGAAAACAAGCTCTCCTCCTCCTCCTCTGCCTCCTCCTCCTCCTCCTCTGCCTCCTCCTCCTCCTCTGCCTCCTCCTCTGCCTCCTCCTCTGCCTCCTCCTCTGCCTCCTCCTCCTCCTCCTCCTCCTCCTCCTCCTCTTCCTCCTCCTCCTCCTCCTCCTCAGAGCTCGACTCCTCCAAGCCGAAAGTGGGCATCATCATGTGAGGCAAGCTGAGCGACTTGGTGTGTCGGCTCTTTGAGTCCACGCTGAGCGGCCTGCGAGGCGTGGACCCGGTCGGGTCGGGACCCGCCTGCCGCTCCGCCTGCAGCTCCGTCTGCAACTCCGTTTGCAGCTCTGTCTGCAACTCCGTCTCTGTCTGCAACTCCGTCTCTGTCTGCAACTCCGTCTGCAGCTCCGTCTGCAGCTCCGTCTGCAACTCCGTCTGCAGTTCCGTCTCCGTCTGCAACTCCATCTGCAGTTCCGTCTGCAACTCCATCTGCAGCTCCGTCTGCAGCTCCGTCTCCGTCTGCAACTCCGTCTCTGTCTGCAACTCTGTCTGCAGCTCCGTCTGCAGCTCCGTCTGCAGCTCCGTCTGCAGCTCCGTCTGCAACTCCGTCTGCAGTTCCGTCTGCAACTCCGTCTGCAGCTCCGTCTGCGGCTCCGTCTGCGGCTTCTTCTGCGGCTCCGTCTGCGGCTTCATCTGCGGCTCCGTCTGCGGCTTCTTCTGCGGCTCCGTCTGCGGCTGCGCGGGTGGAGCCGGCTGCATGACTTCGTACTCGTCGTCCGAGTGGCCCGGAGGCTCGACGGAGAACTCGTCCTCCTGAGGCAGGAAGTGGAGACGTTGACCTCCTCGCCGGTCCCCATGACGGCGTCCTGCAGCACTCACCTGAGGGGGGGCGCCGCAGTCCAGGTAGTCCAGGAACTCAAAGCTGTCCTGAACGTAGCCCGCCAGCTCCTGGTCCTCCTCCTGGTCCTCCTCCTGGTCCTCCTCCACTCCTGTGGATGTGAGGACGTCGGAGGCCTCTGGCTGACAGCCTTCCATGTCTGAAAAGGAAGGAGGAGACAAGCTCTCGTCAATACTCATGTGACACAGAGGAGGAGGAGCGGGAGAAGAAGAACAAGAACAAGAACAAGAAGT
>CM070098.1:21798815-21818815 GCA_036178185.1 Liparis tanakae
TCTCCTTGTCTCCTTGTCTCCTTGGCTCCGTGGCTTCCTGGCTTCGTGGCCGCTGCACATGTCCCGGTTCCCCTCGGTTCCTCGGCTCCTCGGTTCCTCGGCGTCTCGGGCAGGTTGCCGGTTCACATCCCAGAACCTGAGACCAGCCGCTTCAGTCCAGGAGGAAGTCGAGCCGGCCTCGGCACGCGGCGCCGCTCCACTTCCCCGACGACCTCGAGTGAGCGCCGCGAGGCCACGCCCGAGCCACGCACTTCTGCTATCGCTGGAGAGAGAAGGAGCGCTTTCAAATCACACGCGGAGGACAAGAACAGGTCTCTGGGCGCCTGGCGGACCCCCCAGACCCCCCAGACCCCCCAGACCCCCCAGACCCTCCAGACCCTCCAGACCCTCCAGGCTCAGCTCGTCGCGGCCTCCTCTTTACTTCTTTTTTTTTCTGTCACTGCAGCGGAAGTGGAGCTCTCTCTCTCTCTCTCTCTCTCTCTCTCTCTCTCTCTCTCTCTCTTTCTCACAGACATTCAAACTCTCTGCCCTCCGCCTCCATCTTCCCATCCTCCCATCTCCCGACACCTGCCTCCCCCCCCTCTCTCCCCTCTCTCTCCCCTCTCTCTCCCCAAGTCAAGGTCCACCTTTGAGGAGCTCTGGGCTTCGGGCGCTCCTCGTTCGCTCCTCGCTCGCTTTGCAGCGACACGGTGACGCAACCAACCGCCACACTTCCCCCGTCCACTTCCTGCGTGTCGCTCTGCTTCTCTGGCGCTCCGGTTCCTCTCTCTGCCGGCGGGGCCCTCGGCGGCCTCTCTGTGGGGGAACGGGTGGATCGTCTCCCTCTGGGCGCGTCGGACCCAGAGCCTCAGGAGGTCACAAGACCGCGACCCCGAGGGAAGTACAGAAATATACATAACATGACAACAAATTAGTGCAGATTCAGTTTCCATTCAATTCACTTTATTTGTAGATCCCATCTGCATAAATTAGAAATTTCCCTCAGAGAGCTTTACAATCTGAACACATAGACATCCCTGACCTTTGACCTTTGACCTCACATGGGATCAGATTTAAATGTTGGTTATCCGTTAAAACATTAACATTTGGAGCTTAATATAAGCTTTTTAATTAATTACACTTATTCCTGCAGCTCAAAAAAACATGAGCGAATACATGTGTATACTTAGAAACTATTTTAATGTTTCAGATCAATAAAATAAAAGAGATATGAGCAACTTCCTCAACTTGACTGGGGTGAACTCTGGACTCTGGCCGTTGGAAGAGCGCGCGCGCGTGTATCAGAGTGTTTACGGTTAATACAGGAAGTGACGCATCCTGTAATCTCGTTGTGTCTTCCGGTACGTCCCGAAGCGGCGGGGATGACGTTAAACTAACTAAGCCCCTTTCTTTAAATTTAAATAATAATAAGAAAACACATTTCACAACTTGTGTTAATAAAAAGTATTTGTTGTTTAAAACAAATATTATTTACGTGATGAAAGAAGGAGAAAGGGGTGACACCGCCCGGGCGAACTGCGCGGGGGTAGTAAACGAGCGACCCTTCTCCTTCCCAACCGTCACCGGAAGCAACCAGAACTCCTCCGACCAGCCATTTGTGTACATGTACCTCTGAACAGTGAGCGGAATACAGGCTTATACACACGTCTATATTCACATATATATATATATATTTATACATATATATATATATATATTTATACATATATATATATATATATATTTATATATATATTTATACACATCTCGGTGCTCTGAACGAGACGCGGCGCGCCGACATGGAGAGCAGCGGCCTCCCCAGCCAGCTGCTGTCCGTCATGGAGGTCCTGGCCAAGGCGGCCGTGGCGGAGATCCACCGCCGCGTGGAGCTCAGCTGCGCCGTGCTGCGGCTGGAGGTGAGCCGCAGCCGGAGGGACATCGACCGGCTCAAGCGGCAGTGCGACGGCATGGAGGCGGAGCTGCGGAGGACGCGGAGGCGAGCCCGGAGGAAAGGTGACCCCCCCCCCTCAGGTGTGTCACGGCGTGCACGCGGAGCTCCGCTCATGTTGTTGTTGTTGTTGTTGTTGTTGTCCTCAGGCTTGTACCCCCCTGCAGCAAAGAGATGCTCCCCTGGAGTCTCGGTGCTGGACAAAGAGAGCTCGTGTTGGGCCGCCGAGGCTCTCCGAGCCCAGCAGGTAACACGACATTATATATATGTAATAACATGAATATAATGTGTTTTAACATCATGTGTTTTAACATCATGTGTTTTAACATCATGTGTTTTAACATCATGTGTTTACTATAATGTGTTTAATATAATTTGTTTTAATATCGGTGTGAATGGGCCTTTTTTAAAAACTATACTGTAGTGTGTGTGTATACTAATGTGTGTGTATTAATTTGTGTGTGTATATTAATGTGTGTGTGTGTGTATTAATGTGTGTGTGTATTAATGTGTGTGTAAGTGTATATTAATGTGTGTGTATATATTAATGTGTGTGTGTATATTAATATGTGTGTATATTAATGTGTGTGTGTATTAATGTGTGTGTGTGTGTATTAATGTGTGTGTGTGTATCAATGTGTGTGTGTTGCAGGTGGATCCGGATCACGAAGCCGAGCTCTTCCTGATCAAAGAGGAGTTTGCGGAGGAGGACAAACGGCGTGAGTTCACCACGCGGCGCCCATGTTCTCTCTGAGAGGAAGATGACCTTCATCATTCATCTGTGTGCTTCTTCTTCCTCTTCTTCTTCCTCTTCCTCCTCTTCTTCTTCCTCTTCCTCCTCTTCCTCAGTCTCCGGAGCCGACCAGTCGCCGTGTTTCAACGGCTTCGCGGAGCGCTACCTCTCCCCCGGGGTCGGCCCGGCGTTCCTGCCGGACGGCTACAACGAAGACGAGGCGGAGCTCGGCGTGAAGCGCGAGGAGGAGGAGGAGGATGAGGAGGAAGAGCTCGACGAGGAAGAGCTCGACGAGGAAGAGCTCGAAGAGGAAGAGCCCGACGAGAACGCCGCCCTCCCCCTCGATTCCACGGAGGCCGTCGACCGGCCGCCGTGGTCGCTGCCGCTGCCGCGCCGTCCGACCAAGCGGCGGCGACGGCGTCGACCTGCATGGCGGCGTCGCCGCCGAGCCGAAGCTTCCGAGCGGCGAAGCGCCAGTCGGAGCCGCCGCTTCGCTTCGCGCTTCGCCGCTGGCGATGGCGGCGGCGGCGCGAGCGGCGCCGAGCCAGAGCGCTGTTGGGCTGCAGGAGGCCGCCGCGACGCCGGACACGGAGCGCCGTCCACATCAACGCCGCGGATCAGGCTCCGCCTCAGCCCACGCAGCTTCACTACAGAGACCCCAACGCGGAGAACCCGGCGGCGGCGACGGCGGCCTCGTCCTTCTTGGTGGGCCGCGGCGGCGGCGGCCTCTTCGGCGGCGGCGGCGGCGGCGGCGGCGGCGGCGGCGTCTTCGGCCTGGCGAGGAGGATGCGGACGCCGTGGCGCTCCGGCGTGGGCGAGAAGCGGTTCAACTGCACGTTCTGCGACAAAGGCTTCGCCCGCTTCAGCCAGCTGAAGGAGCACCTGCGCAGCCACACGGGCGAGAAGCCCTTCAGCTGCCTGCAGTGCGGCCGCAGCTTCACCAAGCAGTGCAACCTCATCCGGCACGCCGTGGTGCACAGCGGCGAGAAGCCCTACGCCTGCGCGCTGTGCGGGAAGTGCTTCACGCAGCGCTCCAGCCTCAAGTCGCACCAGAAGACGGCGCACTGAGAGCAACGAGACCTCTTACACCTCACGTCTCGTTGGTTTTCAGCGTTTCTTCTTCCATTCGGTTTATTGTGAAGAGAGAGAGAGACTGGAATGTTAATACTGTGTCATTGAGCTCGGGGTTGCGAGTTCGACTCCACGCATATGTACGCTGCTGGTGAATGTTCAGTGTCTTTAAATGTGTATCTTCCTGTTTCTCAACCTGCTTTTCTTTGGTCGTAATAACACTGTGCATATTTCTATTTCTAAAACATTTCTCGTGTATTAATATCTTTTGAAAAGCACAAACAGTCACCTTATTTTGTAATATATATTATATATAGTTAAGTGATTTGTAATTATATATTATATATCATTTTATTTTTATAATTTGTATTACATCTTATTTATATAATAATTATATAATGTAATATATATAACTAATAATTATATAGAATTAGTAATTATATAGAATTATATTTATATAATTTATTACACATTACTTATATAATGTAATATATATACCTAATAATTAAATAGAATTAATTATAAAGAATTAATATATATAAATATTACATTTATATAAATTGTGTAGAATTATTATATAATGTAATATATATATATATATTTATGAATTTTATATAATATATAATTTTATTATAATACATTATTTATATAACTATTATAAAATATATATTAAGATACTTTTATTGTTATACATTGTATAAATTAAAGATAATTATCATAATATACATTATATAATAGTTATATATAATATATATTACATTATTTGTGTAACTGATATATAAATATTATACAATGTAATATATATAATATATTTTATATTTATATAAACGATATATAATTATGTTTAATTATATTAAAATGTAATATATATTATATTACAATGTAATATATATTATATTACATTATAGAATAATTCTATATAATATATATATTACATTATTTGTATAAACGATGTATGATTATTATATAATTTAATATATAATATATATTTTGTTGTGATATACAGGGATGCAGACAAAGAAATATGAAGGATACACTAATCTAGTTATTGAGCAAAATGGAGGGAGTTGAACCTGCAGCGTGTGATCAATAAAGTCATTGATTGATTTTTACCATGTAAAAAAAAGAAATCTACATTTTTGTCATCAGGTATATTATTGTTGTTTTCACAATAAAATAAAAACAGTGAACACAAGTATTGGAATACAAAATAAGAGGAACTACGCGTCAACTTTAAACATTTCTATAAAATATGTTATATTCAACAACTATATTTTATTTTTTTAAGGATATAACTTCTTTTTTTTTTTAATCACTGAGGAAACTTCAAGAGGAGCTCCGTCTGCATTCAACAAACTTTATCTACAAAAAAAGGGAACGACGTTAAAAAAAACCTTGTCGTAAATATAACATTAGCTCCTTCGTGCTGCACGACGTCATGAAGGTTTATCATCCGGCTGGAGGGACGGCTATAAAGCTAATGCCGTTTAGAGACTCAGAGGTTAGGGAAGGAGGAAAGGAGACAAGGTCACATGGATGTTTGGGGGAAATAAATGAAATAATAATGACAAGAAAATATATATTTGACATCTACAAGTGATACCATCTATTCAGGGAGATGTGGCAGCAGCCCGTGTGGTCACGTGCGGTAACTACAGCAACCCCTGTGGTCACGTGCGGTAACTACAGCAACCCCTGTGGTCACGTGCGGTAACTACAGCAACCCCTGTGGTCACGTGCGGTAACTACAGCAGCCCCTGTGGTCACGTGCGGTAACTACATCACAAGTGTATTGAAGACAAAGTTTGTTTTATTGTTTTATGAATTCAACTCTTTATTGGGTTAGAAAAATATTGTGTCCTTTTGTCTTTGAAGAAGCGACCGTCTCGATTTAAACATTTGTATTGCTTCGTCTCCACTGTCGATGGAGCCGGAAGACGGGATTGTTTTGGAAAACTTGTGGTGCGTTCAGGTACAGTTCGACATCTGAGATTTGAAAGTTGGCTTTTCAAAGGAGCAACTTTTAAATACAAAATAAATAAATAAAACTTTACAGGGACTTATTAATATCTGGATTTAAAGTCTTGACCTGTGAATCAGACTCGCTGTGAAATGTCTGGTGTTGGTTTTCAGGCGGTTGTTATTGTTTATTATTATTATAAATCTCACTTTACCGTCTGAATATCAGCGCCTCACAATCAATAAATCAGAAAAAGTTTGAGATTCTTTTGATTTCATACAAACGTTTGCCTCACAGAGGGACACACACACACACAAACACACACACAGACACACACACACACACAATTAAAAGACAAAAATCGACCCCATCTCACAATATTAAATATAAACAACCTTTTTCAAAACAATAATCTCGAGTGTCCGTCGCGTTGATGGAAGCAGTTTCGTGTTGTCCCACCCGGGTGATAATATCTCTGTTTACCTCCATCGGGTGCGCTTGATCTATGAATCAACATGTGATGCAGTCACTGGAAAGATACCTTTTTTTTCTTTTTCTCAAATTTTCTTTTTTTAACCGTGTCAGTCTGAATCCATGTCCTCCTGGTGTGTGTGTGTGTGTGTGTGTGTGTGTGTGTGTGTGTGTGTGTGTGTGTGTGTGTGTTACATGGGGTCTGGGCCTATCTCTTGTTCCTCCTCTTCCTCCAGGATGCTGGAGCAGTCCATGGCCTCTCCACTGTGTCTCTCCATGCTGGGGACCATCGGAGACCAGCTCTCCCCAAGCTCCTCCTCCTCCTGCTGCTGCTCCTCTTCTTGCTCTTCCCCCTGTTCCCCCTTCCTGCCCTCCCCCTCTCCATCCTCCTCCTCTCCTTGCTGCCTGCAGTAAGGTGGGATCTCGACCACGACGAATCTCTTGGCCCAGACACTCGGCTCAGCTTTCTGATGGACGTCACTTCCCGCCAAGAGGGCGTCAGACCGGAAGTTAAATACTGAGAAGAAAACGGCGAAGAAAACAATAAAGAATATTATACAAGTGAAAAAAAATACAAAATATAATTTTCTTCATTTTATATTTATTTTCACATTTGTGGATATATGTATACATAAAAATAATAAATTATAACTTTTATATATATATATATATATATATATATATATATATATATATATAAAAATATATAATAAATTATAACTTGTATATGTATGAATAAATAATTTATATATATATATATAATTAATTCTAACGTTTATATATATATATATATATATATATATATATATATATATTACATTATAACATTTATATATAAAATAAATTATATATATATATATATACATACAAAAATACACACACACATATATATATATATATTTGTATACTATTCAATGTTTGTATTTCCAAATAAATTACTCTAGTTGTATTTGTAGATTTTTAACTAATTATTTTCATAATTTTATTTTTCCTCATTCTTCTAAAACTTAATTAAATGAAAATTAGATTTTTTATACTTCCACATTTAAATTAATAAATTGTTGTTAATTCCTCTTTATACACATTTAAATGATTTATCTTTATATACTTAAATATTACCCCTATATTATACTTGTATTTATTTTGCTTAATATTTTCACATTTTGATAAAAAAAAAAAAAAATATATATATATATATATATTGTAATATATATAAAATATATTCATTAATATAAATTATATATATATATATATTCATAAATATAAATCATATATGCATATAAATATATATATGTGTATATATATACATATATACACACACACACACACACACTTAAATATGACCCTCCATTATATTTGTATTCATGTTACCTGGCAGCGTGCTGTTGTCGGCGGCGGCGGGGGGGAAGCCCTCGGAGCGGGGCAGCTGGGGGGACACCGGCAGAGAGTGGCACCGTCTCCCAGGCAGCTGCATCCAGGAGTAAGACGCCACCTGGCGGCCGCCTGCGGGGCCCGGCGCCCGGTCGCCGAACGCGCTGCCCGGCGGCGAGCGGAGGTCGAACACCAGCGAGAACACGGAGCTGCTGGGCACGTCGAAGAACTTGATCTTGCCCCCGCACAGGTCCTCCCGGGCCGTGAAGGGGTTGATCTTGCGGGCCTTGGAGGCGCGGTGCCCGCTGGGCGGGTGGTAGTGCGGGTCCTGGACGTTCACCTTCCGGCCCGGCTTGCACGAAAAGATGTCCGACTGGCTGCGGCTCAGCCAGATGTTACGGCGGGGCCGCGGGGATTTAGGGGGGATCTTATCGCCATGGAAACCCAGAGGGTTCAGCCGCTTGACGCCCTGGAGCTTCTCCCCTGGAACCCAGAGATGGAAGTACAATGAATAAGATAGGAAAGTACAATGTAGAAGATATACAAATTACAATGTATAAGATATGAAAGTCCAATGTACCAGTTTATTATATATATATATATATATATATATATATATAAAGCGTCTTTGAGATATTTTTAAAGCGATTTATAAATATAATATATTGTTATTATATATATATATATATATATATATATATATGTATAAAATATAGTATATTCCATTTAGTTGTGTGTGAAATAGACTAGAATAACACGTTTCAGACAGTAAAACAGTTCCTAATGTCGCCACTAGGGGGCAACAGAGGCTAAACCCTGTGTGGTTTCAAACAGAAAATGGAGTTGGATGTTGATAACCTCATGAACTTGAAATGGGTGCAGCGAGGAGAACACGAGGGAGGATTTAAGGATGAAGAGAACGGGGAGTTGAAGATGAAGATGAAGTCTTGTTTAGCGATGGAACATCGTCACTTCAAGACGCATGAAAACAAACGAGGGGCCCAGAATAAAAAGTTACGCAACAGAAACGTGAGCCGGTCCGAGTGTAAGGAGTCACTAAGGAGTCACTAAGGAGTCAGTAAGGAGTCAGTAAGGAGTCACAGAGGAGTCACTAAGGAGTCACTAAGGAGTCAGTAAGGAGTCAGTAAGGAGTCAGTAAGGAGTCACAGAGGAGTCACTAAGGAGTCACTAAGGAGTCAGTAAGGAGTCAGTAAGGAGTCACAGAGAACTAAGTAAGGAGTCACTAAGGAGACAGTAAGGAGTCACTAAGGAGTCACTAAGGAGTCAGTAAGGAGTCAGTAAGGAGTCAGTAAGGAGTCACTAAGGAGTCAGTAAGGAGTCAGTAAGGAGTCACTAAGGAGTCAGTAAGGAGTCACTAAGGAGTCACTAAGGAGTCAGTAAGGAGTCAGTAAGGAGTCACTAAGGAGACAGTAAGGAGTCACTAAGGAGACAGTAAGGAGTCACTAAGGAGTCAGTAAGGAGTCAGTAAGGAGTCACAGAGAACTAAGTAAGGAGTCACTAAGGAGACAGTAAGGAGTCACTAAGGAGTCACTAAGGAGTCAGTAAGGAGTCACTAAGGAGTCAGTAAGGAGTCAGTAAGGAGTCACTAAGGAGTCAGTAAGGAGTCACTAAGGAGTCAGTAAGGAGTCAGTAAGGAGTCACAGAGAACTAAGTAAGGAGTCAGTAAGGAGTCAGTAAGGAGTCACTAAGGAGTCACTAAGGAGTCACTAAGGAGTCAGTAAGGAGTCACTAAGGAGTCACTAAGGAGTCAGTAAGGAGTCACTAAGGAGTCACTAAGGAGTCACTAAGGAGTCACTAAGGAGTCACTAAGGAGTCACTAAGGAGTCAGTAAGGAGTCACCTTTAGAGGCGGCCTTCTTGTCCCCGTCTCCGCTCGGCTGGTCGGACTCGTGCTCCATCTCGTCGGCTTTGAGGCCGGCGACCACGCCCTCAAAGTGCCTCACGATGTCCGGGAAGGAAGGGCGGAGCTTAGGGTCCATCTGGAGGAGGAGGAGGAGGAGGAGGAGGAGGAGGAGGAGGAGGAGGCGGGTTGTTATCATTGGGGGAAACATACGGCACCTTCCATTCAGGTGCTTCATGTAACATGAATACATGAATACATGAATACATGAATACATGTTCATTATACATCTTCTGCATTGTGTTTTATTTACATGTATTACTCTTTTGTTTTATGGCACATAAGGAGACAGTTTTATGGCTTTTATCTGCACTTTATTGAAAGAAAACCTCCATTGTGGATCAAGATAAACGGACGATTCATGAACTAAACACAAAGTGGAGGAGAGAGGAAGGGAGGAGGATTAAAGAGACGAGAAGAAGACGGAGGGACGAGCAGAGAGCGGCACAGACGTGATCCTCTGTTTGAACATTTAAAATACATTCTGCTGGAAACTAAAGCTCAGAGGGGGAAAACACGTTGTTGTTTTGATCGACTTACTAGTTACTTTATTTTTAACAACAAATACTTGTATGGCGATTAAGAGCAGAGTCTGCCTAGTAACCGATCCTGTAATCAGCAGAAGCCCCTCCCCCTCCCTCCGGATGGGGCACTAAACCAGATTACTCAGATAATCAGATTGCCCCTCTCTTTGTAAACGGGGCAATAACAGTTACTTAAGACATTAAATAATAAACCTCAGGAGGACTCACGTTGCAGCAGTTGAAGGCCAGCTGGAGGAAGTCGGGCGGACAGTCCCCGACCATGTGCTGGAACGTGTGGTAGTCCAGGCCGAAGTTCTGGAACAGACATTTATCAAGATAGAACTCATATATACATACAATATATTCAATATGTATAATATATATATATATATATATACACACACATATATATATATATATGTAATATATATATGTATATTTATATATATATATATATATATATTATATAAAATGTATGTATATATGCATTTTATAAATATAATATATATTTAAATATATATATATTTAATATATATATCTTTAAATATATATATATTTAAATATGCATTATATATATACACACACACATATATGTAATATATATGTATATTTATATATATATATTATATAAAATGTATATATATATGCATTTTATAAATATAATATATATTTAATATAATATATATATATATAAATAATATAATATTTTTTAAAATATATATATATACATAAATAAATATGCACTATATATATATATATATATATATATATATATATATACACATATACATATACATATACATACAAGTCAGCGCTCCATCAGATGTTTGACGGACTGAAACTCTTCTGCCAAAAACCAGCTTCATGTCAAATGAATCCCTCGGAGTCTGAATTCTGCCTCATTTTACAATAACACGTGGGTTTTCAATAGCACAGTTTTATATATTTTTCTCTCCAATATTCTGTAAAAATAGAAATAAAAATAGCTGCAGTTGATTTGAGCCAAAACGACTGAATACTGATATTTATAAATAATCCTTTTTTGAGACGATTATATAATAAAGGAAACACACATATCTGCCAAAAAACACTAATCATGCTAAATCCGACAGACTTATTCTGTTGATCTGGCCCTTATCCTCCGACCCATATTTGTTTTGTGTATGAAGCGTATGAATAGAGGAGGACCGTCACCTCGGTGCGGGGCAGGAAGTCGGGGTCGGCCTGGACCCTGGCGATGGTCTCACACAGGACGATCCCGAAGGAGAACACGTCGGTCTGGAGGAGCCAACGGAGAACATGTCGGCGTCATGAACGACAAACAGGTTGTATTACAAAGTTAAACACGTCCTGACATTCCAGAACCAACAACTCGCTGAGCTCCGGCAGAATGTCATTACAGAACCTCACAGAAATAATCAATCAAAAAAAATCAATGAAAACTACCGGACGCAATTATTTTTAATAAAAGTTATAATTTATTATATATATATATATATATATATAATATTTATAAGTATAACTTGTATATATATATATATAAATTATAACTTATATATATATATACATAATATATATATATATAAGTGTTATAATTTATTGTACATAAATACAATAAATTATAACTTTTATATATATATATATACAAATATATATATATATATATATAAGTGTTATAATTTATTGTACATAAATACAATAAATGTACAATAAATTATAACTTTTATATATATATATATATATATATATAAAATAAATGATCACTTTAATATAAATATATAAAATAAATTATAACGTACACAGAAGAATAAGAATAATACATATTTTTAAACTTTTTAAAAGTGTGTTGTGTGTATAAGAAGTAATACTCAATAAAAGTGAGGTAGAACATAGTTAACAGAAATACTAAATAGGCAGTTATTGCCACATCATCTCGGTTAATACCACTTGAGGTCAGAGGTCAAAGGTCGCACCTTCTCGTCATAGGGTTCATTTCTCAGGACCTCTGGAGCCATCCAGAAAGGAGAGCCAACCACCGACAGCTTCTCCACCTCGGCTCTACACACACACACGCACACACCCACACACACACACACACTATATATCATAATTATAATGAGGAAGACGTCAAATTCAAGACTCTTCAGGGAGGCCGTGAGGTGTTCCTGTACACACACACACACACACACACACACACACACACACACACACACACACACACACACACACACACACACACACACACACACACACACACACACACACACACACACACACACACACACACACACACACACACACTTCGTGGGAGAGTGTGAAGTCACTTCTTCAAAATGTCTCTGACATCGATGTGAACAACCCGCGAGATGAAAGGAGCCCTAGATTAGAAGCACACTTATTCACTTATGAGGTCACAGTGACCTTCGACCTCCACACCTCAACCACACACATAATGGGTGTGAATACACTGTGTGCATTACTCGTACACACTCAGATACCCACCTACACACACAGGGGAGATACACAAGACTACAAGACTACAGCACTGAGTCGTCTGCAGCGTGCTCCTGGAGTTAGGAAACAGAAAACAGAAAACACTGCCTCCCCGTGACCCCGTGGTTTCCTCCCGTTATCAAAACACTAAAGTCAGGAATGTGAGCTGTGCTGGGCTGCGAACGTGTTAATAAATAACCCGAAGAGGAGGAACACGTTCAAGTGAGTCACATACGACCAACGGAGAGAAACATGCACAAAAACAGACTTTTTAGACTTTTTAATGGCCATTTAAAATAAAGTTGCACCAGATGTTTTGCTTTACGGCTCATCTGTGAGAAAAATGACGCCCCTGGTGGACAGCGAGGGGCAGTGCAGCCTCACGGTAAATAATTTAGCTCCAAAACATAAATAAAAGATTTTTGTTGGTGATCCTAGAATGCCTTATCCGAGTAATGACATCATTCTTAGAAACAGATTGTTTTTAAATCCCTTTTATTTATCTATATTCAATTTGTTTTTGCTGGTTATGATCCATTTTACCCCGGGTGTTTGTTTGAATATAATTAAAATACATCAAATTTAGTTTAAGAATAAAATTATAATTTATTACTTTATATATATATATATATATATTACATATAAATATATATATTATATATATATATAAAATATTTATATTACATATAAATATTACATATAGAACAAATATATATATATATATATATATATATAACACATATGTAATATGTGTGTAATATACATACATATATATATATAAAACTATTTCATCTTTTATCTTTGGTGCTGTTATTCATGTATTGCATTTAGAATTTAATTTTATTTTTCCAAATTTTCCAAATCTATTTGTTTAAATCCCAAAATAAAAAAACCTGCGCTTTTTATATAATCTGTGAATATTCATACATTTTCACATGAATGAAAATGAGCCAATGAAAAGGAGAGAGGCGGCGAGCTGCTCACGGATTGGTGGGGATCTTCTCCGCGAGGCCGAAGTCTCCCACCACCGCCGTGTAGCCGCCGTCCTCACATTTGATCAGGCAGTTCTGTGGACGCACACAAAAAGACATTTACATGATGTCATCATGTTTCAATGAGGAAGCTGTGACAAAAAAAACAACCTCTCCACTTCCCGATTAAATCCCTTCGGTATTAGATGTACTTCTCATCACAAAATAAGAAATAACAGGAACATAAATATGCAACTTGCCCTTTAAATCTCTCTCTTCTTCCTCTTGTGCTTCACTTAGTTTATAACTTATTTACAACGATAAGACATATCTATAGAAACATAGCATGAAGTCACACTTTACAACCAGGACATGAGAAGTATTCGAATGCATAGAGAAGAGTAAAGGTCGCTCTGTCCATGGAGCTTCATGACTCAGGTATGAGTCATCAACAGAAGGAAGTAGAATCAGAGTCAACAGCAGCGTGAAGACCAGAAGCTTCCCGATTGGTCCAGATGATCACGCCCGCCTGGTTCTCACCTTGGAGGTGAGGTCCCGGTGGAAGATGCCTTTGGCGTGCAGGTAGGCCAAGCCGCTGGCGATCTCGGAGCCCAGCTTCACCCTGGTGGGCCAGCTCAGGTGCTGGTTGCTGTCCAGCAGCTGCTCCAGGTTCCCCCCGTTGATGTACTGGAGACAGGGAGACGCACACGGGCCATCGGAGAGGGACACGTCAATAAAGACAACGACAAACATCAAAAGGAACGCAAAGGAAGTTGTGCATGGACAGCAAACGGATCAGAGAAATTATATATATATTATATATTATATATATATATATATATATATATATAAAACTATATTTGTATACAACACTATATTTAAATATATATATATAAATATATATATATATTGATATTTAAGTACACATCTATGAATATATAAATAATTGCATGGGGGGGATGTTTAAAAGAATATATATATATATATATATATATATATATATATATATATATATATATATATAAAGAAAAAGAAATAAATTCCCAATCCAATTATTCATATATATATTATATATAAATATGTAAATATATATGTTTTTTATATATAAAAATGTAAATATATATATTTAACCATTTTTGAAAAGAATATATAAACAAACACACACACACACATACTTCATGTATACATACATGCATATATATATCGTTCTTGAGAAAAGCACAACGTGCTGGTTTGGCCGCACCGGGCCACCGTAGCGGTGATCTGGGGCAACGTCAAAGCGCCGCAGGCCTCCGGAGCGAGACGCTGTGACGTTCAGCGTGTGCCGACACGCCGACGGCAGCCGACAGCGCTCCGTGTTGCCACCGAGGGAAACGGCCGCCTGACAAACCACCGAGACACGTTAAAACCACGTAAAGACGGCGGCCGCCGGACACGCTCACGCCGTGTCCGGCTGGGGGGGAGGGGAGCTTCTGATCAGGCAGACGCCCGGGCAGCCCAGAGGACAGACCCCCTCAGGGGCTTCAGAAAGCCTGTCAGCTGGATCCAGAATAACTGGTCTGGCCCCTCGCTCGGCAAGCGCACTAATCCACTTCTCAGGAAGTACGCCGGCTCCCCAGAGGGAGGCGCGATGGGATAAGGAGGCACTATAGAAGCTAACGTTAGCATCTGGCAACGCCGCCAAGCAGGAGCTCACTTTGTATCTGACAATGCAAAGAGCAGGCAGGTAGGGGACGACGCCTCCAAACCGGACAAGCCCATTGGTCGAGAGAATGAAGCCAGAGTTAAGGGAGGCGGTGCATCTTCTACCGCTCACTGCCGACTGCAGCCCTAAACCAAAGCACTAATCACCTGGGCTACGAGAAAAGACACCTGGGCTACTAGAATAGACACATGGGCTACCAGAATAGACATCTGGGCTACTAGAATAGATACCTGGGCTACCAGAATAGACACATGGGCTACCAGAATAGACATCTGGGCTACTAGAATAGATACCTGGGCTACCAGAATAGACACCTGGGCTACTAGAATAGACATTTGGGCTAACAGAATAGACACCTGGGCTACTAGAATAGACACCTGGGCTACCAGAATAGACACATGGGCTACCAGAATAGACATCTGGGCTACTAGAATAGATATCTGGGCTACCAGAATAGACATCTGGGCTACTAGAATAGATACCTGGGCTACCAGAATAGACACCTGGGCTACTAGAATAGACACCTGGGCTACTAGAATAGACACCTGGGCTACCAGAATAGACACCTGGGCTACTAGAATAGACACCTGGGCTACCAGAATAGACACCTGGGCTACCATAATAGACACCTGGGCTACTAGAATAGACACCTGGGCTACCAGAATAGACACATGGGCTACTAGAATAGACACCTGGGCTACCAGAATAGACACCTGGGCTACCATAATAGACACCTGGGCTACTAGAATAGACACCTGGGCTACCAGAATAGACACCTGGGCTACTAGAATAGACACCTGGGCTATGTATATGTATATATATATTTTTTTTTTACATAATTAAAAAAAAATATATATGAATATATATATATATATTTATTTTTTTTACATAAATAATGTTTTTAATATATATAGATATAAATAAAAATATATTTATATATATTCTCGACAGACGGGCCTCGAACAACACTCAGATTTATCAGGAAGAGAAATGTGTGTGTGTGCATTTAGGATGTGTCGGTGTGGGGCGACAATACACACAGTGACGTCGGCGTGGTCACGTAGCAGAGCGGGGGCACACGCGGCTCTGTCCAACAGTGTGCGCTTTCTTCAGATGAATCGAGTGTTTTGTGGCACAAAAACACTCGATTACAGTCACGTCTGTCGTGAATGTGTGAGTGTGTGTGTGTGTGTGAGTGTGTGATGGTGTGGTGGACATCACTTAAAAATGTAATACCACACACACACACACACACACACACACACACACACACACACACACACACACACACACACACACACACACACACACACACACACACACACACACACACACACACACACACACACACCTCGGTCAGAGCGTGCAGCTGGCCCTCGTGCACACACACTCCCTTGAACCTGCAAAACACACAGAAGAGAAGCACGGTTAAGTCCTTGTTAAGGTGTGATGTCATCACCACGGTGATGTAAGCAAGGTGATGTAATCTTCTTCGTCATTCACAATTTTGAGAGAAAAAAAAACCTTTTGTTTGAGCTTCTTTTTAATAAACTGTGTGTGTGCGTTTTTAGCCCAAGAAGTTGCAAAATATCCTAAAACCCCCGAAAAGAACAGTGCAGCCCTTCAACTTAAGTGAAACAGTGTGTGTGTGTGTGTGTGTGTGTTCACAGGCAGCGTTGAAGGCCTCGTAATTCTCGAGGCAATGAAAAGGTCGACTTTGTGGGTCCTTGTTGGGTTTCAGTTAACAATGGCCCCTCAGTGTGCGCTCGTTAACACACAATCCACAGAGATGGCATTGTAAAAGACACTGCACACACACACATTTATGCATGTTGATAAACACACACACACACACACACACACACACACACGGCAGCCCAGTGAAGTTATTCTGAGGTCATTTGAATTCTCGTTGCCATAAACTTTTATTTAGTCGGCAGACTTTTACTTTTTCCCGTCATAAATTGCGAGGCCACGTTTATTTGTGCAGCACCTTTTTAAAACACCGGAGTTTAAAGTGTTGAAGTGCATCAGAGGAACCATTTAAGAACTTAATTAAAAAAGGACAATAAATAAATAAAAAAATACCGACTTACAGCATTTAAAACTCACTGAAAAGAATATATATATATATATATATCTTTCTATAAATATATATATATTGTTTCTATATTTACCTTTGCATTGAAAATGCAGAAGGTAATGTTTTCGCCGGCGTGTATTTATTTATTTGTGAATATGTCCGTCCGTCAGTTATTTGTCTAACTCAGACAAAACTGAGCCGATTCTTCTGAAACTTGGTGGGATGATTGGTCATGACCCAAGGAGCAATCGATTAGTTTTTGGGAGTGATTGGGTCAAAGGTCAAGGTCACGAAAAGGTGAAAAACGTAAATTGCGACTGTATGCGCTCTACCGAGTGCCCATTCTAGTTAAGCATATATTTTTAAAGATATTTAAATATAATAATAGTTGAAAAGAATACACCACATATACAATACACATACATAGATTTGGTTTAGAGCTTTAAACAATGACAATCGATTTAAAAGTAGCCGCTTGCTTCATTTGATAAGCAGCGTACAGTAAACACGTCTTGAAGTAAATCGGAGCCCCTCGGACGGCGAGCGATAGTTCCTGTTCACCGACCTGAGGATGTGCGGGTGGCTCAGCCGGTTCATCAGCTGCACCTCTCGCAGCATGTTGGCCCTGTTGCTGCTCATCTTGTTCATCTTCAGAGCCATGACCTGGTCCGAGGCCCGGTGACGTACCTGCGGAGCAGAGGACACCCGTCAGTCACGGCGACGGGAGGAGAGTCGTCTTCTGGCTCGTGGCAGGAGAAACGGAGGCAGCGGAAACGGGCTCAGAAAGGAGAAGGGAAACGGGCTCAGAAAGGAGAAGGGAAACGGGCTCAGAAAGGAGAAGGGAAACGGGCTCAGCCATGACGTGAAGCAGATGTGTCAACCCGCAGCCGCACAATCGATGTGGCGTAATTGAACATTGGGATTTTAGTTTCCATCCCATTGTTAGAGGGCGGCGGCTGCATCCATCCGTGGCGCTGTTCCCAGCATGCACCTGGTGGAAGGTCACGGCATGAATACAACACCAGAGCTCTAACCCTAACAACCAGAGAAGCAAATCTTCATGAATTAATAATGTTTTATATATATATAAATAATATATGAAATACATTTAAATTTTAATATAAATATATATATATATAAATATATATTTAAATATCTGTAGAGAACATGGTCAGTTTACAGTATATTCAGTATACAGCAGCTTATGCTGGTTTAAATATTAAAACACAAGGACAACATAAAATAAGATAAAATAAAAAGTGCGGTAATACACAATAAAATAAATAACAACACTCCTAACATTCCTTCTGCATTCCCCTCGACAAAGAACGGGCTTACGTGTTCAAGAGAGAATGAAACATTTAAAGATCATAAATCTGCTGCCAGAGAGGGGGGGGGGGGCTTTGAAACAGGAAAGTGACCCGAGGTCTCAAACGCACAACAAAGCCTCGCACTAGTTAAGAGTGTGTAGTTGCAGATCTAAAGATCCACCTGCAGACCACAGAGACCCCGGGGGTCCGAGCAGCAGCAGCGGCCGCCTGAACTCGTCCCCGTGTCCGGAGCGCCAGAGGAACCGTATGCAGAGCTGCAGGACAGGAAGTAAACATCAGAAGAACATGCAAAGCAGCGCTGCTTCCTGTCACGCATGGCATCAACAGCGCCACTGTGTCCAACCGCCAGGCGCCTGGAAAGGGGGCGGAGTCAACGCCTCCAACGTGCAGGTGTGACACAGTGTGCTTAGTCGTTGGAAAACAAAAATAATAACATGCAATTTTTGAGTCGCTGGCCTTTTTTTTCTTGGGTAATCATTGCGATCGTTTGCGTGATATTATGAGTGTGTTTGTGAGCGTACAAAGTCACATGAGTTTCTGTCCCTGAAGGCATCACTGGGCCAGGAGCCCATTGGACAAACACCACAAACAGTCTGTTTGTGTTTATTAACATCAAGAACAAGGGCGAGGCGCTTCCCCGACCAGACAATGGCTCTCCTCCATCGTCACGTAGGCCGGACATCGAGGCCGGGTATGGACAGGTAGTTATTTATTTATATGTATATATAAATATACATATAAATATAAATAAAGACACATATAAATATATTATTTTATATGTATAAAAATAAATGTATTTAAATAAATGTATATAAAAATAAATAAATATCTATAAATGAGGTCACAGACTTTGACTCCTTCTTCTTCGTCCAAGTTAAGGGGGGGGGGGGGCGCGACAGTCTCCCTAAACAACAGATGGACACTCCCTCTGAAGGCCCCCTCCCCCACATCTGAACCCATTCCTCACCCCCCCCCATCTGCATGTATTCCTGATCCCCCTTGTTCTCCTCCTCCTCCTCCTCCTCCTCCTCCTCCTCCTACAAACCGTCACCCTAATCTTCATCTACTCAACTCCCCAGTACTCAACCCCATGAAGAACTCCTCCTCTTCCTCCTCCTCCTCCTCCTCCTCCTCCTCCTCCTCCTCCTCCTCCTCCTCCTCCTCCTCCTCCTCCTCCTCCTCCTCTCACCTCTCCAACATCTCCCGTAGATAATCGAAAGTTCTCCTCCTCTCACGAGCCAAAGCTCTAGAAAACCTCCTCCAGAACTCGACTCAGGACTCTCCTCCGCGGTAACCCTTTAGTAACGAGAGGTACACAGCGCTCATCCAGAGGTCACGACCTCGTGGCCTCCTCCGAGACGAGGAGCCACACAGGAGCATCCCAACGTCTTCACTCTGTTACGAGGCCTCGGATAACGCGTCCGCTGACGTTTGGTTGGT
>CM070098.1:21828815-21846315 GCA_036178185.1 Liparis tanakae
AGCTGCACGCCGCGGCGGCGGCGGCGGCGGCGAGCCGGCGCCTGAAGGAGAAGTGGTTCATCTGCCCGTTCTGCGGCAAGAGCTTCGACCGCGTCAGCCACCTGCAGATCCACCAGCGCATCCACACCGGGGAGAAGCCGTACGGCTGCAGCACCTGCGGGAAGAGCTTCTCCCAGAGGAGCAACCTGCGCACGCACCAGCGCACGCACAGGGAGCCGCCGGCCCACAATGCACTGGGGCTCACGCAGAACGCTATGGTGCTCACCCAGAATGCACTTTGAGTCCCTTCGGTTGTTAAAGAGGGGGAAGAAAACAAATCGAACTAACAAATCCTCCCCGTTCTATTTTGATATTTCTGAAGAGTGATTTTTATTGTGCACTTGTCTTTCTTCTTGTGGAGGAAAATGAAACTTTAACTGTGTGTGTGTGTGTGTGTGTGTGTGTGTGTGTGTGTGTGTGTGTGTGTGTCTGAGACATAAAGATCTTCTGAGAGCAAGCTTCTCGTTTGGAAGTGAATTATTTTGTAGTTTTTGGTTATAAAACTTCAGAAATCGTTGCTGTGGAAACGTAGAGCTGGTGGTAGCGGGACGAAGTGGGCGGGGCTTACGCTGTGGTTATGGCGTTAGATTTAAAATACTTTTGATAAAACATGAGACATATGTGACTGTAGCTCCACCCCCTCCCCACCGTAAGTCAAACCCACCAATAGAAACGCCTCGCTCATTCAGGGGCGTAAGCCCCGCCCACTGCGTCCAGACACAAATCCACCTTCAGCAGGGTACACACGTACGTGTGTGTGTGTGTTAGAAAACTACGTAGAATCAGATCGTGATCCCATTGGACGCACTCAAGCATATCGATTCTGACAGAGGAACCGCAACAAGTTGTTTTTTCCCAGAGTTTGTGTGTTGGTAGACATGTGATACCCACATTAACTATAGAAGCACTTAAATAAGTGGAATTTTCATAGTATGTCCCCTTTAATGACAACATTTAAAAACACAAAGCATCCTAAAAGGAAACGTTAGCCGGAGATATTGATAACATGGACACCGCTGTCAGCCGATTAGCATAGCTTAGCACAAAGACTGTAAACGGAGGGAAACTGCTAGCCGGCCTCTCTGGAATCCACCTCCAACACTGAGAAGAGACAGAAAGAGAGAGAGAGAGCGAGCACGGGCCAATCAGGGAGCAGGAGCAACCAGGAAGTCTATGACCCGTGAAGCCGACCAATCAGAATCCACCTCTCACAATAAAGGACATGGCTTTTGTTTGACTTTACTTTATGAATAAACATTTCAATATTTACACAGCAGGGTTTTCTTTTTTTACTTCCATAGTTCAATAGAAAAAACACTGAATAATATAAACAATTTACACCCACACACAGTCTCTCTCTCACACGCACACACACACACACACTCACACACACAGCTGTCTGAGCGGTGCTTCACAGTTCATCCGTTTCATGTGGTCTGAAGCCGTCTGAGGTCACGTGACCTCTGACCTCTCGTAACTCCTCGTAGCTCTTCCTCAGGCGTACGCGTACACACACACACACACACACGTGATCCACAGCTGTACACACTGAATCATTACATCACACGGTTCCCTCGGCGTCTCCTGAAGCTCCTCCCTGAACACCGTGGTTGTAGCCGAGGCTCCGTCACACGGACTGTTCCCATGACGACGACCGAGTGAACCGTGAACCCTGACCCGCTCAGGGGAGGAAGAGTTTATGTACACGAACCACGAGGAACCAAAAGCTCCCCGTGTGGCTGGAGGCCTCAGCAGGTGATGGCGGGGCTCCGGGGGGCGGGGCTCCGGGGGCTAGATTATCTGCCCCCGGGGGTGCAGCAGGATGGCGTTGGAGTGCGGCCGCGGCCTCAGCACGCCATTGCTGTAGTAGAAGTGATTGGTGAGCGCCTCCGACAGCTGGTAGGAGCTGCCCTCCTCCTCTTCCTCTTCCTCTTCCTCCTCGTGTTCCTCGGCTGGTGGCGGCGGGGGGGGCGGAGCACGGTCCTGTCCCTGAGGGGGCGGGGCCCAGTCCTGTCCCTGTGGGGGGTCTCCCTCTCTGGGCCCGGCACCCTGGTCCTGCTGAGCCTTCAGGGGAACCAGGGAGGAGGGCAGACCCGAGTCCTGGTGGACAGAGACACGTTATCGTGTGTTTGACACATGTTTTAACCATCTTTTAACAGTGTTTTAACGGTGTTTTATACATGTTTTAACAGTGTTTTAACCGTGTTTGACACATGTTTTAACCATCTTTTAACAGTGTTTTAACCATGTTTTACACATGTTTTAACAGTGTTTTAACCGTGTTTGACACATGTTTTAACCATCTTTCAACAGTGTTAACCGTGTTTGACACGTTTTAACCATCTTTCAACAGTGTTAACCGTGTTTTACACATGTTTTAACCGTGTTTTACACATGTTTAACCGTGTTTTACACATGTTTTAACAGTGTTTTACGCACGACTGCGATGATGAAAGCGGTTCAAACATTTTACTTGTAGCCGACCAGACAGTCGCTTTGTTGGAAGAGTAAACTAAAGCGTGTTGAACTGAGCCAGACGACCACGAGACCACGTGACCACGTGACCACGTGACCACGTGACCACGTGACCAGATTGACGGAGGAGAGTTACACACTGAGGACCCGCATGCTGGTGCATGACCTGTATCGCCATGACGACGCCCCCGCCCCCCCCCGGCAACACGTACCAGCGACATGTTGCTGCTCTTCAGGTACGACTCCACCCTCCGGCGGCGCTCCTCTAGCTCCGCCCCCCTCAGGCTCTCTCTGCCGTCGTGCCAGACGGCGGGCCGGCCCAGCTCGTCCACCTCGGCCCGGGGACCCCACCTCCCACTCAGGGTGGAGACGGGGCGCTCCTGGGGGGGGGGATTAAATACTCATGAGATCCTCCGTCCCACATCCCACCGGACATCATGTTCGTGTTCGTGATCCAAAGAAACCAAAACGCCATCAAGTCATTCATTGTTTATTCTGAAAAAGTGAAGCGCGTCTCGACCCTCCGGCTCAACATTCGGTGACCAGGAAGATATTCAGTTTACAAATCACGTGAGCCGGAGCCGTCTGCAGGGGGGGGGGGCGGAGAGAGGAACTCACCAGAGACATCTGGCTGCTCTTCATCCGGCTGTCGACCCGCAGCAGAGACTCGTCTTCACGCTGTGGGAGGAAGAGACGTCAACACCGGAGGCACCACATGTTGTTGTTGTTGTTGTTGTTGTTGTTGTTGTGATGCGTTTGAAGCTGCAGGCGCTCTGCAATCTCCGGCCTGCACTCGGCAGACGTGTGTGTGTGTGTGTATTACTGTGTGGGATTGTGCATGTGAGAGTATGCGAGTGAGTATACGTGTATGTCTGTGTGAGTGTGTATATATATATATATATATATATATATATATATATATATATATATATATATATATATATATATATATATATATGTGTGTGTGTGTGTGTGCATGTGTGTGTGTGTACCTGCACTCTGGGGTCGGTGCTCACAGAGTTCAGCCTCCTGAAGGAAGCTTGTCTGGAGAAGCTCTGGATTTCCTCCCTGAGGAAAATAAATAAATAAATAAATAAATAAATTTAAAAAAAAAAAAAAAAAAAAAAATCATAAAAACATCTTCAGCCTAGACCACCTCCAGGATTCATTCACAGAAGCGTCCCCTACGTTTTCTCGCTGAGCTCCATCTCCAGCCGCTTGTTGTGGTGCCGGTGGTGCCGGTTGACCAGCAGGACGACCAGCAGCAGACCCAGGACCAGCGCGCCGGCCGCGGCGCCCAGCAGGATGAGCAGCAGGTTGTCGGCGCCGCCCGTCCGGCGAGGGCTCTCTGGGGAGGAGCGCCTGGTGAGCGCCGGGCCGCAGCGGCGCGGGCGCACCACCAGGGGGCAGCAGAGGGACCTCACCTGTCACCGTCAGCAGGTACTCGCTGGCCCCCGCCCCCACCGGGTTCCTCGCCACGCACTCGTACACGCCGCTGTCGTTGGCGCGGAGGGCGCGGCCGAACACCAGCGTCCCGCCGGCCACCGAGGAGCCGTCGGGCAGCGCGGCGCCTCTCCTGGAGGGACGCACAACGCGCCAGATAAATACACACACACACACACACACACACACACAACACACACACACAGACACGCAGACATAGAGACACACACACACGTGTGTATTGGCGCCTGAACCAACACTTTGCACATCCTCACGGTGGATCGGGTTTCACCGCAGAGCCTAACCACCAAGTCCTCTAGCACCTGATCCAGGACCTGATCCAGGACCTGATCCAGGACCTGATCCAGAACCTGATCCAGGACCTGATCCAGGACCTGATCCAGGACCTGATCCAGATCCAGGACCTGATGGCTCACAACCGACAGCCCGTTGGTCTGACCAAACTAGTTTGGGGGGGGGGTCTGATCAGGTCCACTGAGAGGGCTCATGTTGCCCTGGTTTCACTGCCCCCCCCCCCCCCAAGCTCAGATTTCCTCTCTCCAAACCCTGTTAGCTTCTACAGCCGCCCCCTTGTAACTCAGTCAGGGGGGAGAGAGAGAGAGAGAGAGAGAGAGAGAGAGAGAGAGAGAGAGAGAGAGATTAACAATGATACAAGACAAATATCACCCCCCCCCCCACACACAGCTCAGTTTGGGGGTGACGCACATCGGACAGGAAGCGGCGCTCGCCACCATGTTGAGAGCCGTGTGGACTCAATCTGCTCCGCCTTTAACTGCTCTAGAAGAGAAGCTTCTTCTCCAGAAGTCTTAAAAGATTGCCTCTTGGCTAAGACCCCCCCTCCTCTCCCCCTCCTCTTCCCCTCCTCTTCCCCTCCTCTTCCCCCTCCCTCCCCCTCTCATTTAAACACGACCCTGTGTTTTACCGGGCGTCACAGACAAGTTTAAAGCACAGCACTATGATTAGGGGCTTATGCCGCGTCTCCGGCTCTTCCTCCCCCCCCCCTCCACCTCCACCTCCACCTCCTCCTCTCCTCTCCTCTCCTCCTCCTAGCCCCCCCCTCCACCTCCACCTTCTCCTCCTCTCCTCCTCCTCCCTCCTCCCTCCCCCCCCTCCACCTCCTCCCCCTCCTCCTCCTCTCTCCTCCCCCTCCCTCCCCCCCTCCACCTCCTCCTCTCCTCTCCTCTCCCCCCTCCCCCTCCACCTTCTCCTTCTCTCCTCTTCCTCCTCCCCTCCCCTCCTCCTAGCCCCCCCCTCCACCTCCTCCTTCTCCTCCTCCTCCTCCTCCTCCTCTCCTCTTCCTCCTCCTAGCCCCCCCTCCCCCCTCAGCTGAAACTAAATATCTTATTACAACTTCAAAAAATTGCGCAACGTGACACCGGCAGCCTTTATTATTCTGAGAGAAGAAAAGACGCCGCCCCGCCTTCACACACACGTCCCCGAGTGTGTGAGAGTGTGTGTGTGTGGTTGTGTGTGTGGTTGTGTGTGAGAGTGTGTGTGTGTGGTTGTGTGTGTGGTTGTGTGTGGTTGTGTGTAGGCGTGTGTGTGTGTGTGTGTGTGTGTGTTACCGGGTCCAGGTGATGTTCTGAGGCTTGGGGGATCCTCCTCCGCTGCACTCCAGCTCTGCGTTCTCCAGACCGACAAACCAGTCGCCGGAACCAGCGGAGATGACGGCGTCCGGAGGGTCTGGAGGTTAAAGGTTAGGGTTAGGACTAAAGGGTTAGGACTAAAGGGTTAGGACTAAAGGGTTAGGACTAAAGGACTAAGACTAAAGGGTTAGGACTAAAGGGTTAGGACTAAAGGGTTAGGACTAAAGGGTTAGGACTAAAGGACTAAGACTAAAGGGTTAGGACTAAAGGGTTAGGACTAAAGGGTTAGGACTAAAGGGTTAGGACTAAAGGGTTAGGACTAAAGGACTAAGACTAAAGGACTAAGACTAAAGGGTTAGGACTAAAGGTCTAAGTGGAGTCAATTAAGTCTAAAGTCGTCATGTCCATGGAGTGACTCCTCTGCACAGGAGGAGGAGGTGCAGAGGGAGGAGGAGGAGGTGCAGAGCATTACTCAGACTTTTCCCCAGCAGCGCTCTTGTCTCCTGCCAGACGTTTATCGTCAAGGTTACGCTGAACAAAGATGGCAGCCACAGGGCGAGAGGGGGCGGAGCCACAGGGCCAGAGGGGGCGGAGCCACAGGGCCAGAGGGGGAGGAGCCAGAGAACTGAACACACAGGTCTGTCAACAAGGTTCTCAATGATGCTCAACATGCAGGAAAGGAATAGATACACGTCAGGTGGGTCTAGTGGGTCAGGTCTGGGTCCTGGTGGGTCTGGGTCCTGGTGGGTCCCGGCGGTCCACTCACAGTGCACCACCAGGCGGTTGTGGATCCGGCGGGGCCGCTCCAGGCCCGGGTGCCACACCAGGCAGTCCAGCTGCTGGCCGTTCATGCCGCGCAGCGGGTGCAGCGAGAAGTAGCTGGAGACCGAGCCGCCCTCCTTGGACCGGTTGTGGCTCCGGCCCGGCAGCTCCGTGTCCCACGACAGGCGGGGGGGGGGGCGGCCCACGGCCCGGCAGGACGCCGCCACGCGGAACGACTCGCCCTCCACCAGAACCACGGGGTCCAGGGAGGAGATGGGCAGCACTGGGGGGGGGGGGAGAAGAAGAAGAAGAAGAAGAAGAAGAAGAATGAATTATTAGTATTTGTACATTTTCTTGAAGCATAACATGAAAATATATTAAAATAAATATCTCTAGATGTTTATTTTAATAAGTCAATGCCTGTATTCGTGTCTCGGTGTTTATAGACCTCAGTAGTGTTAACGCCCTCGTGGTGACCCGCAGTACCCACAGTGACCTCACGGAGGCTCATTAACTCGTTAGACAACGCCTCGGTGTCGTTACGCCTCGTTAACCGCCACGTCACGCCGCGTCGCCGTGGGAACCGTCCGGCCGCCAGAGGACCAGACAGGACGGAGAACAATGCAACCCATTGTCTCCGGAACACGCCAAGAGGCTTCCTCTCCCGGGACCACGGCACAAAGAGAGGGGCGGGGCCTGGAGGCAGCCCCAGGACACGCCCCCTCAGGGTGACCGACAGGTGAGAGACAAACTGCAACAACAACTCATATATATATATATATATATACACATATATATTTTTATATATATATATATATATATATAAAGAAAAAATAAAAATAATATATATATATATATTATTTTTAATGTTTCTTTATTTTATATACATTTTCAGATTTATTTGATTATAATAATTTGGTATAGGAATAAATACAAAAATGTAGCTTCTACCTTTTCAGTCTCTGTTTTGTATATTATATAGAATACTATTTTAGTGTATTGCAATGATTGACTGTATAAAATACACAACAACAACAACAACAACGACGAGATAGAAACCTATTGACGGTGATTCAGAGACGTTTCTAGTGTTTTAGTGTTTCTCGTGTTCGGTTGTTTCTGGAGGTTTAGTGTGAGCCGGCAGGTCGGGACGAGTTTACACCGACCCGAGGCGACGAGACATCAGGTCTGACGAGGAGGAGGAGGAGGAGGAGGAGGAGGAGGAGGAGGAGGAGGAAGAGGAGGAGGAGGAGGAAGAGGACGCGTAACCGCCGAGAGCTTCAGTGAAGCAGGAAGCAGAATTAATAAATGAAATAATCCGTCAGCCGAGTGACGAACTGAGAAACTATGGAGGAGTTCCCTCTGACGAGTTTATCAGGAGGCGTGGGCTCTATGGAGGGAGGAGGAGGGAGGAGGAGGTGTGGGCTCTATGGATGGAGGAGGAGGGAGGAGGAGGTGTGGGCTCTATGGAGGGAGGAGGAGGAGGAGGAGGGAGGAGGAGGTGGTGGTGTGGGCTCTATGGATGGAGGAGGAGGGAGGAGGAGGAGGTGTGGGCTCTATGGATGGAGGAGGAGGGAGGAGGAGGTGGTGGTGTGGGCTCTATGGATGGAGGAGGAGGAGGGAGGAGGAGGAGGAGGAGGAGGTGGTGGTGGTGTGGGCTCTATGGATGGAGGAGGAGGGAGGAGGAGGAGGAGGAGGTGGTGGTGTGGGCTCTATGGATGGAGGAGGAGGAGGGAGGAGGAGGAGGAGGTGGTGGTGTGGGCTCTATGGATGAAGGAGGAGGAGGAGGAGGAGGAGGTGGTGATGACGTCTTGAGGCCACGTTGACGGAGCGGTTCCTCTCAAGACGACGAGGGTTTAAACATCATTACAGGAGCTCTGTGGGGATTAGAGAGGGGGGGGGGAAAGGGGGAGAGAGGGGGAGAGGGGGGGAGAGAGAGAGACACAGCCACACACACAGCCCTCACCCCACACGGTGAGCGTGACGCTCCTCTCGGCGTTCCCGTTGGGGAAGCTGGACACTCGGCAGGTGTAGCGGCCGCCGTCAGACTCCTCGGTGCTCGGGATGAGCAGCGCCGCGTCCTCCGTGGGCCGGCTGCTCTCGAAGCGCACGCGGCCCGCGTAGCGCCCGAACTCTGAGGACGACACACGCACACACAACGCTCAGGCACGCAAAGGGCCGACGCCCCGGGGGACAGCGAACGCCCCGCTGTGTGACCTGGAGCCGCTGTTTACCGAGTGAACTCAAACGCAACACGGCGCTCAAGTCACTGAGACAGAAAGTTATTCTAGAAAGAAATGAGTCCTCCTTGAAGGCCACACACACACACACACACACACACACACACACACACACACACACACACACACACACACACACACACACACACACACACACACACACACACACACACACACACACACACACACACACACACACACACCATGCATCACACACACACACACCATGCATCACACACACACACACCATGCACACACACACCATGCATCACACACACACCATGCATCACACACACACAATGTATCACACACACCATGCATCACACACACACAATGTATCACACACACCATGCATCACACACACACACACCATGCATCACACACACACCATGCACACACACACACCATGCATCTCACACACACACCATGCATCACACACACACACCATGCATCTCACACACACACCATGCATCACACACACACACACCATGCACACACACACCATGCATCACACACACCATGCACACACACACACACCATGCATCACACACACACACCATGCATCACACACACACACACACCATGCACACACACACCATGCATCACACACACACCATGCATCACATACACACACCATGCATCACACACACACACCATGCATCACACACACACCATGCATCACACACACACCATGCATCACATACACACACCATGCATCACACACACACACACCATGCATCACACACACACACCATGCATCACACACACACCATGCATCACACACACACACCATGCATCACACACACACACCATGCATCACACACACACACACCATGCATCACACACACACACCATGCATCACACACACACACACCATGCATCACACACACCATGCATCACACACACCATGCATCACACACACCATGCATCACACACACACACACCATGCTCCGCCTCCATTCACAGGTGGATGTGTTCCTCGATTCTGAGCGATCACAAACAGCCGATTGAGTCATTTGTTGTTGTTGTTGTTGTTGTTGTTGTTGTTGTTGTGATGTGTCCTCCGTCAGCAGCAGCTCACCTGTGTGTCCGTCCAGGTAGTGGGCGGTGATGACCTGGTCTGTGGCTCCGCCCGGCAGCTCCTTGGTCCAGCTGACCTGCACCACCTGCTCCCCCTCCTCCGCCCGGTACAGGCAGGGCAGCCGCGTGGCGCCCTCCGAGAAGGAGCGCTGGGAGGTGGAGGGCTGGGGGGGCGCCACGAAGTCCGCCCGGCAACACAGGCACGCCGCTGGAGGAGAGAGGGAGAGAGAGAGGTGTATAGGAGGTAGAGGTAAAGAGAGAGAGGTGTAGAGAGAGAGGTGTAGAGAGAGAGAGAGAGAGGTAAAGGTAAAGAGAGAGAGGTGTAGAGAGCGAGAGGTGTAGAGAGAGAGAGAGGAAAAAGATTGTTTTTATTTTTACTTTCTCACACACATTTTGAAAAAACGACTTGAAAAGTTCTCATCTTGATTGTTTCCTCAGAAGAAGAACATGACACGAGATCTCAGAACAACGTCAGTAATCTTTAGTTTCACGAAGAAGAAAAAAGAGAGGTAGAGAGAGAGAGAGAGAGAGAGAGAGGTCAACGAGGGAACGAGTGAGCGGGGGCGGAGCCAGAGGGAATGTCTGAGGGAGTTCTTCTAGGAGATATTTATAGATTAATGTGGTTTAACTTCACTGCGTGTCGTTTATTGTTCTTCCTCTTCCTCTCTTCCTCTCCTCCTCTTCCTCAGGCGGGTCCTTCGTCCTCGACACTAAGCGTCTGTCTGACGTGTTGATTGCCGTCATTATTCAGGGTGCGCCCTTTCCCTTTTAATGAGTCGTTGCGTATCAATATTCCATATCGGGAATTTGACAACGAAGAAAAGAAAACAAACTTAATCCTGAACTTCCAAACGAGCGACAACAACGTCGTCCTCAGGAAGCCAGCGAGGCGTTCACTGTCACGGGAAACCAGAGCCACGAGCGTGGGACAACCTGGCTGAAACAGGGTGTGTGTGAGAGTGAGTGTGTGTGAGTACTGAGTGTGTGTGAGAGAGTGAGTGTGTGTGAGTACTGAGTGTGTGTAAGTGTGTGTGACAACTCAAACAGGGTAAACCAAACATTCGCCCTTTGATTTCTGGGGTAAACTCACTATTTATTTTATTTTTTTCTTCTTCTGTGGTTACTGATTCACAAGCTCGATTAATGATTACATCACACGGCGGCGTGGGACGGGGACACACACACACACACACACACACAGTTTAGATTGGGCCAACAAAGGCCTCCAGTGTGGGCTGACCTCCATGTGGAAAGAAGACCTCAATCATTCACTCCATTAAAAAGGGAAATAAAAGAGGAGAGAGAGAATCAATAGAGAGAAACAACGAGCTGAACGGAGGCACACGCACACACACACACACACACACACACACACACACACACACACACACACACACACACACACACACACACACACACACACACACACACACACACACACACACACACACACACACACACACACACACACACACACACACACACACACACACACACACACACACACACACACACACACACACACACACACACACACACACACACACACACACACACACACACACACACACACACACACACACACACACACACACACACACACACACACACACACACACACACACACACACACACACACACACACGTCACGAGGCAGCCAGACAAGCTTTTCCTGTTCCCTGTGTCCGATAGTAACGTCTGGTTATGGGATTAAAGAAGAACAACAACAAAAACAATAACAACAACAACAACAGCCCAATAGGATCATTTGCCGTCTTTAAATCAGTTCAGCCCCGAGAGAGGCCGACAGACTGATAAGTAGATCAATATAGATATATAAATAAATAAACATATATTTATACACACACACATATATATATATATATATATATATATACACACATACACACACATCTATCTATATATATATATATATATATATATATATATATATATATATATTTATACATCTATATATATATATATATATCTGGGAAGCTGCACATTGGGCGACAAGTTGTATCTGTGTGTAAGAATGTGGCCGCGCTGCATTCTCTCTCTCTCTCTCTCTCTCTCTCTCTCTCTCTCTCTCTCTCTCTCTCTCTCTCTCTCTCTCTCTCTCTCTCCACACCTGCAGTGACAAACCGCTGAAAATTTCCTTCCAATACAAAGCCGCAGGCATAAAAAATAAACAGGAAATAAAAGACTAATCACGACTCCACGGGGGGGGGGGGGGGGTCAGAGGTCACCGTGCAGGTCAGTTAATACGACAAACCGCCACACGTCAAGATGTGAGGCGCGCCTCAGATGGAATTACACATATTAATATTATGTATAGATAATTAGATATTATAGGATTGTCCTCTTTAAAAAGGCACACACATCAAAGGGTTATTGTATTAACACAAAGAGATGTTTACTATGAGTTATTGTTTACGTCCATGTTTGTAACTTTCTGTTTTTTTATTAAACCTTTATTTAAAATCTGTTTTTCGAGGCAGAACAACAAACAAAAACAGTTAAAATAAACTAAATGAAAATATTATATTTACATAGTATAGAGTATATGAATACAACGATGTGAGTGTTGAGAACGAGACGGACTGAAACTATTTATTTATACTTATAGCTTAAAAAATGAATAAAAAATGAATATAAAATGAAAATAAATTAATATAAAATGAATAAAAGTGAGAATTAAAGTTCACGTTGTGTCAAACTCACCAACGAGGACGAGCAGCAGCGCGAGCTCCATCTGGGCTCCACGGTCAGAGTCAGCACGCGCTCATGCTGCAGACCCGGTCCGGGATCACACCGGAAGTCCCGGAAGCAGCAGGTGAGGGGTCCGCAGGTGCGACAGGTGTTCCCTCTTTAGAATCACACACACACTCACAGTAAGAGCTCCCCGTGCTGTGAGGGTCGCTGTTCGTGGACTTCCACGTGCAAAGTCCTCTTTGCTTTCCGATCGGACCCTGAACGCAGCAACCGAATGTACACAAATACACTCGAAGTGATATTTGAGGCAACGCGAGAAGAAGAAGAAGAAGAACAATAAGAAAAAGAAGAAAATAGAAATAAATAACGCGCGTGTTGAGGCAACAGGAGCTGCTTGTCACGCGCAGGGAGGAGCACCGACTCCACCGCGCTGAGCCTCTACACCTGTCTGCGGCAGGCTCCGCCCACTGCGCGGGGTGGACACGCCCACTTTGGTGCTGCGTTCGAAAAAAAAATATTTTGGGAGTTTATTTTTTAAACGGAAACACAACAAGTTCTGTAGTATTTATTTGATTTGTTTGATAATGTATGTTAATTATACTTTATATGACGTGAAAACAGAGGAAAAACTAAAAGGAGATGACAGAAAACATTATATATTAATAATAAAAGTCTCACATCACTTTCAGCATGGTGGACAACATTTTAATAGCCAAAATAACAATAATAACGTTGAAGCTCGTCTATAGTTGTTAGAATATGATCTGATGTTACTGAATGTTAATGAATAAAATATTAATTAAACATATATTAAACTTGCTTCCTTACAGAATCAATTTCCCCCCAAAAATGACTACACGTTGACTTGGTTTTGACTTTTTCTGAACACAACACGTGGTACCGACACGTCTCAGACACAGAAGGTCTGAGTTCCCAGGAGGACTTGAACGCACCAGGAATTCATAGTGAATTAATTCAGATGATCCGCTTTTTACAACACAACAACCGGGATGTGTGACGTGTGACCGGGGCCGAGCTGCAGCAGCAGACAGCGTGACGTCATCTGGAGGCTCACGTGACGTCACTCTGTCACTCCGTTGTCTCCCACACAATGCCAACGGAAACCCAGTAGACGTGTGTGTGTGCGTGTGTGCGTGTGTGCGTGTGTGCGTGTGTGCGTGCGTGTGTGTGTGTGCGTGTGTGTGTGTGTGTGTGTGTGCGTGTGTGTGGTTCAATAAATACTCCATTGGAGCTGGTTTAAGATGAAACCACGCCCCCAGAGCGGTGGCTCAGGTGAAGGTGGAGGAGGAGGAGGAGGAGGAGGAGGAGGAGGAGGAGGAGGAGGAGGAGGAGGAGGAGGTGGAGAAGGAGGAGGAGGTGTTGCAACAGTCTGGATGAGTGAGTTTCTGTGGAGAGCCGGAGGGGAACCAGGTCTGTTATGAATACAGCGACAGGTATGTGTCTGTCAATAAGAGCGACTCCTCTGTGACCTCTGGATATGTATGTTTATTTATATATGTAGATATTTATATATATATAATTATAAACATATATGTATGTCTTAATCTGGATTAAAACACAGATTATCACTTTAGTAGCACTTGAATGGCTCTTATTGTGGTACTTTAGTAGTTTGACTATGTTTCATAAATGTTACTTTCTGTATTCTTGTTGTTCTTAGTTTGTACTCTAGGTTGAGATGCTCTTATTGTAAGTCTCTTTGGATAAAAGCGTCTGCTACATGACATGTGATGTAATGTAATATACATGTCTATTTAATATATATTTATATATATATATAAACATAATACAACTATATTTAATATCTATTTTTTAAATATATATGTATACTTATGTATGTATATATATATATATATATATATATATATATATATATATATATATTTATATATGAATACAGTAAATGTAAACACATATATATATATATATATATATACATCTTTGTGTCAAAAATGGCTAAATCTTACATAAATCCAATATATATATATATATATATATATATACACCTATACATATATATATATATATATATATATATATATATATATATATATATATATATATATATGTATATACATACATACATACATAAACACATTTATAAGTGACTCTTCTTGCTGGTCAGAGGAATAAAGACATTTGAAGACGTCACTTTGTGAAATGAGCATTTAAAAAACAAACAACAATTCTGACATTTTACACCAAAAGATTCTGAGTGATTAATGGTTAATAATCTTTTATTAGCGATTCGTTCAGTGGATGAAGGGATGAATGGATGAATGTATGAAGCTCGTTAGCTCTTCTTCCATCAGGCCGTCGGCTTCTTGTCCAGGACGCTCTCGTACACGTCGTCGCTGGGAGAGGTCAGAGCCTGCAGGGGGCGACACCGAGTGAGTCACACCTCCAAAGGTCAAAGGTCAGCGAGCGTTTCAACCACTCATGAAAGTGGGATTTATTTACTTTGACAGCCTAAAACATCACAGTATCACCATGTGTCTTTATATACATAAACATATACATATACATATAGATATATATATATAAATTATATATATATATCTATACACCGTAAAAATAAGATACATCTTTGTGTCTAAGGATCTTATTTACTGTATGTATAAATATATATAATATATATTCACATATATATATGTAAATATATTTCCTATATATATATATATATATATATATATGTATATTATATACACATATATGTACATATATATAATATATCAAATATATCTTTATATATATATATTTGCATATATATCTATACATATATGTAAATAAATATATACATATATATGTGTATATATATAAGAAATATATTTACATACATGTGTATATATAATACATATATGTAAATATATATGTATGCATATTATATATGTATACTTTTTTAAAGGCCTCACCGCGTAGACGCCTCCCTCAATCGGCTGCTTCTGTGAGATGAAAACATTTATTATCAAGAGCTTTAAAATATTAAAATACAAAATATTAAAAACACAGCAGAAGTGTAGAGAAATACATAATGTTTAATATATAATGTTAAATATGTCATGTTAAATATATCATATTTAATGTTGAATGTTTGAGGGTTAAACGGTCATTTCACACGCATAAAAACTGGAAGTGGAACCCACCACGTCAGTGTGATGGTGGAAACTGTGACTGTGTGTGTGTGTGTGTATGTGTAATTGTGCGTGTGACTGTGTGTGACTGTGTGTGTGTGTGTGTGTGTGTACGTGTGTGTGTATCTGACAGGAAGTGACTCACGGGCTCTAAAGCAGAACTCACACCTCTGAGGGTGAGCTACCAACAAACTCATTAACACATGTGACGGGTCACACACTCATCAGGGTGGAGTGTGTGCATGTGTGTGTGTACGTGTGTGTGTGTGTGTGTGTGTGTGCGCCACACGAAAAAGTTTGCCACAAAATGTGTTTTTGTTTTTTTAAAGCATTAAAGAAAACCATTTTTTTCCTAGCACAGGCCAGTAAACCACAACACACACACACACACAGACAAAGAGACACACACACAGACAAAGAGAGAGAGACAAAAACACACACACACACAGACACACACTCCCACCTGTGAATATGTGTGTGTTTTCCATACCTGTGCATATTTTAGTTACTATAGGACTCGTTCATTCGCGTACCGGAACCCCTCCTCTGTTCTCCTTCCTACCCGTTCTACTCACACCCAGCACCTTGTCACAGGAGCCTCTGGAACTGTCAGTCTGCCAACCGCAAGGCCGCCTTCATCTCTGGCTTTGCTGTGGAGCAGTCGCTTGACTTCCTGCTCTCACTGAGACCTGGATCACGCCTGACAACACGTCTAACCGGCTGCTCTCTCCTCGGCCTTCTCCTTCAGTCACACACCCAGACCCTCTGGTCGGGGTGGAGGTACAGGTTTACTCATCTCCCCAAATGGTGTTTCTCTCTCTCCCCGCTTCCACCTTTTACCCCACTGACTTTTGAGTTTCATGCTGTGACGGTTACTCATCCGGTTCAGCTACACATTGTTGTTCTCTACCGTCCCCCTGGTTCTTTGGGAGACTTCTTGGAAGAGCTGGACGTCCTCCTGTCCAACTTCCCGGAGGACGGCCCCCCGCTCATCCTTCTGGTGACTTGAACATCCAGACTGAGAAGTCATGTGATCTCTTACTCTTACTGTCCTCCTTTAACCTCTCACTCAGCCCCTCCCCTCCTACTCACAAAGCGGTAACCACCTTGATTGCATTTGTACTAGAAACTGCTCTACCTCTAACCTCACTGTAACTCCTCTGCATGTCTCTGACCACTACTTCATCTCGTACTCTCTCTCTATCTCTGGCACTGACAACCCACCCGTATCTACAGACTCTGTACCTGTACGCCGCAACATTCGCACCCTCTCTGGCCTCCTCTGTCCCTCCTCTCTGGCCTCCTCTGTCCCTCCTCTGTCCCTCCTCTCTGGCCTCCTCTGTCCTATCCTCTCCCCTCAACTGACTCCTTCTTACTCATGCAGCCTAACTCTGCCGCAGACACTCTCCTCTCTTCCCTGTCTTCATCTCTTGATTCTCTTTGTCCTTTTAAGACGCGGTTCGCAAATCCTCTCCGGCTCCCTGGTTGTCCGACTCGGTGCGTGCCGAGAGAGCCAACTTGCGAGCGACGGAGAGGAAATGGCGCAAATCGAATGAAGCGGAAGACCTGCTCTATCAATCTCTTCTCTCCTCCTTCTCTGCCTCTATCTCTGCAGCCAGAAGCTCTTTCTACCTGACAACATGCAGTCTTCCTCTAACCCCAAAAAGCTCTTCTCTATCTTCTCCAACCTCCTTGATCCCCCGAGTCCCCCTCCTCCTTCCTCCCTTTTGCCACTTTGTCGACTACTTTACAAACAAGATGGACGACATACGCTCCTCCTTTACTGATCCATCCTCTATCACTTCACCTACACCAACTCCTTCATCCCCCTCTCTTTCCTCGTTTACCCCCTTTTCTCCCAGTCAAGTTCTTAGCTTGGTGACCTCTGCTCGACCGACCAGCTGACCCTTGACCCCGTCCCGTCTCACATCCTCCAGGCTGTGGCTCCTGACCTTCTGACCTTTCTCACCATCTTATTAACAGCTCC
>CM070098.1:21856315-21908815 GCA_036178185.1 Liparis tanakae
CATTTATAAGATAATTGAAATAAACATGTCATGGTGTGGAGGCGGCGCCACTGACCCGCTCGTCCCCGCGGGTCGACTCGGCATCGAGCAGCGGCTCCCCGGGCGTCTGGATGGTGACGGACTTGTCTCCACGGCTGCTGCCATCTCGGCTCTTGGAGCGGTGCCGATCCCTACGGTCCCTGAACCACCCAAACACAGCATGTCACACGGGCTGGACTGAAGGTCTCCGAGTAGGATTTAACCACATTCACCAGATCTATTCATCAGATTTTAGAAAATGTGATTTATTCTCATTTGTGGAACTATTCTTGGGTTCTGCTACTTGAGAGAAAGTCAAAAAAGTTTGCGAGAGTAGTTCATCCCCAAAATTACAACTTCTTGGGAACTTTGATTTAGCTCAGGTCCCCAGAAAAAAAACAAAAAAAAAATGTGTATACATTTTTAGATCAAAATAATTATATATATAAATAAAAAAATATTTAAAAAAAGTATATACATATATATATATATATATATATATATATATATATATATATACATATATATATATATATATATATATATATATAATTATTATTTACAAGGAACGTTTAACACTTCTGTCTTTTTAATTAGTCAACCTAGAAAGATTAAGCACTTAATCCTTTAATTAAAAAAATAACACAATCACAATATCAGTCAAATTAACCACGATTAGTTATTCTTTCTCAGAAACTCTGGCCAGGGGAACTAAAGCGCCGTGCATTGGACCAACCTGTGCTTGCGGGAGCTCCGGGAGTGGGAGGACTTGTACGAGTAGCCCGAGTACTGCGACTCGTTGTCCATGTCTTGGGTCGGCAGCGAGCGGGCTGTGCGAGCCCCACCTCCTCCTCCTCCTCCTCCTCCTCCTCCTCCTCCTCCTCCTCCTCCTCCTCCTCCTCCTCCCCGTGTGCCCCGCTGCTCGCCGACTCCTCCCAGCTGGCTCTTGCACTCGGAGATGGACCTGGAGGCGAGGGCCAAGGGCAGCTTGAGCAGGTCAACCTTGCTCCTGAGGGAATCTATCTTGGAGTGGGGTGGGAGGGCAAGGAAGGAGGAGGAGGAGGAGGAGAGGATGGTGGGGAGGAGAGTTGCAGCAGGGCAGAGCTGAGGTGTCTGGGACCTGGAGGAGGAAGCAAAGGGAGAGCGATGCTTAAAACATCACGCAACTGACTCAGGACAGACACAAGAACCAGGTTAAAGTTAAACATGATGTCACTATAAAACACCGCGATGGCTTCCTTCCTTCCTCGTTGGCGGACCTCCCGGCATCACACCATCTCAGAGACGGCTGCACTTAAAGCTCCCCGGGGTCCGATCCGAGCTTCCTCTTTGACATGCACTAGAGGCTTTGATCGAAAACACTTCCTCCACGTCTGGCGTTCAAACAAGTGTTTTAATAATTCATGTTTAGAACATATAAGACGATGAAATATGTTGGTGGAGATGCAGTTCAATGACTGATTTATGTGCGCCGATGATTTTAGAAATAGACAAACTGAAACCGACTGCAAACTGAGTTGTAGAGCCTGTATTCACCGGGCTTTTATGAGATGTTGTCCAGCCATTGGAGGTTCATCAAGAGGGATCATCTTTACAGTTTATTACTATTTTTTTATTTAGTTGCATTCAAGTTGAATATCTTCACTTTGAGTTTAAATGCTTGTCAATACTATAGTTTTTTTTTTGTCTGTAAAATATTTATAAAAACATATAATATGATAAGAAATACAAGGATACAGGGTTCCACAATTGAATAAGCAACTCCTAACGTTCAATATAAATATAATATAAACGTATTTACAATCTCAAAAAGCTGAGAGAATAACCGGAAGTGCTATTTGACTTCCGGAATGAAAAATGGCCAACATTTAACAAAGAAATAGTCCCTCAAAAAGGACCCGGTTTCAGGCGGGGGGGGCAAACATCAACACACAGTCAGTTTAATTATACATTAAGGACGCCGTGCCTGTGGTTGTTGACTCCTGTGGAAATCAAACCTCTCGCCCTGACGCGCACTTTAACCCGGGAAACCAGAGCGAGAAATCGACTTCCGGGTTTTTCCCGGGTTAACCGACAGCGCGGATGGATATCACTTCTCACCGAGACGCCGTCAGCTGGGACACAATGGCGTCCGCATCGCGTTACTGGCTGTTTCCACGGAGCTCTTCTCCCTCATTCTCTCATTCCGCTCGCGCACGCCCCTCGTTCCCCGGGGAAACGGGGGGCGGCCCCTCCGTTGCCATGGCGATGAAAGAGGGGCCGCCCTCCGCCGCGGAGGAATCGGCAACAGTACATTTGTTTTAAAGTGTCCGATTGGTGAATGCTGGGTAATTAATGTAATATAAGGGCGTGGTCACGGAGGCTCGCTGGCTTTCATTGGCCCGCGGGTGGAAGGGGGGGGGGGACGCCACCCTGCCCGTCTCACGGGGTCCCGCTCCGACTCGACGTGGTTTATCTGCTCCATCGACGCCTTTGTGATGAAAACCTCACTTCCCTTTCACAGTTTACAGTCTCACTTTCATATGCGGCCCTCCCAATGTTGTCCTTGAGGCCACGTGCAACACTTAAAACGACCTCAACTCGTTCCGACACCCCTGAACCCCACATGAGCAGTCGCCTCCCCCGGCTGACTCATCGAGGAGCGGAGCCCAACAGGTGACGTCACCAGAGCCAAACGGTTTCCTCCCAGATCTTTACTGTCTTATTTAAAGGACATTTGCAATTTCTTATTTAAAGGACATTTGCAAAGTTATTTTTATATATATATATATAAATAACTTTGCAAATGTATATAACTTTGCAAATGTATATATATATATATATATATATATATATATATATATATATATATATATATATATATATATATCTATATCAAGGACATTTTTGTTTTGTTTACCCCGATGATGACGTCTCATGAAATATGATGACCGCCCCTCAGGATGGGTAAAGTTAAACAAACCGAGGAGATGTCCAGGTATTATCACCTGTGATCTTCATTCATTAATGTTGGATAGCAACAACAAACAAACAAACCCACCGGAGGCTATAAGAAACGCTTTCTCTCACCTCCGTCTACCAAGATCAGCCAAGAGAATATCTGGCAGATTAATGTGGAACTAAATGATTTGGTTGCAGCTCTAATCTTCACCCCGACTCAAATTATTGATTTGTGATTATCAATTACATTTCTACAGATAAAGTATATAGTCTGAATACAAGTCTAGACATCTACCTTTGAGGATTTCTCATTTGACAATATAATTATATGGCGAGTGTTGAATTATAACCCAGCTCTGCACACACACACACACACACACACACACACACACACACACACACACACACACACACACACACACACACACACACACACACACACACACACACACACACACACACACCTTCCTTGTGCTCTGGATCTTTGAGGAGTTCATGATGAAACCTGCATTGTTCAGGTAGACAGCCGATGGGGGGGGGGGCTTCACGAGGAGCTTCCTCCCGTTCTCCTTTTGCAGCCTGTGACCTTTCAGCCTCTCATGACGTTATAACCCCCCCCCCCCGTAATGAGACGCTCATGAAAACCTTCACGTCTTTCACGGGGAGACAAAAGCTCCGCCGGAGAAAAGGAACCGGTTAGTAACTCCAGCCTCACATGATGTGACCACAGAGTCCATCACCCCCCACACACACACACACACACACACACACACACACACACACACACACACATCATTGGTTGTTACTGCAGCTAGTGTACACCATTCAAACCACTTTAATACCAGTTTCAAACATCATGCTTATCTTAAATCTTCAGATTCTCAGCAGGCATCTGAGAAAATAACATGATGATGTCACGGTGATGTCATCCTTAAGAGTGTGTTACAAACTGGACAGGTGTGTGTTGTCCAGGTGAGTTTCTAATTCATGATGCATCATGGGTAATGTAGGATCCAGTGCTCTTCTGGGGCGGATGGTTTGAGGTTATGGATAAGACGTAGACGGCGACGCCACTCAGGAGGCGATCGTGTAGCTGGAGCTAGCCTAGCTTAGCATAGAGACTGTAAATGAAGGGAAACTGCTAGCCTGCCCCCAAAAGCACCGCCAGCTCCCAGTGAACACTTAGAATCTGTTTAAAATCAGTTCACATGGACAGAGGAGTGAGACGAGTCAATTCCCCTCTTTAAGAGTGTGTGTGTGTGTGTGTTTGTGATTTTTACTTGCCGGGGATCAGTTGCCGGGGAAACCGCGAAGACCCAGCCAAGAAACAGTCAAGCACACGACCCCCCCCCCCCTTATGAAGATTAAACTAATGTGACATAAACGTGTTAATAAGTGAGTTTGGACCTAGTGGGCGGGGCTTACGCTCCTGAATGAGTTTCTATTGGTGGGCTTGACTTGCTCAAGCCAAATCCACCAGTAGAAACGCTCTTTAACGTTACATCAGCAAAACTAACAAATTAATTTACTTACAAACGACAAGTTACGTCTCGAGCCCCTTCTGTGTGTTTGCATAATGAAGACTCAGATCCACCTTCATCTTTACCCCTATGCGTTTACCTTTATGTGACAGTGTAAATGTACTCAAAGGTCGTGAACCTGCTGCAGAGGTCAGAGGCACGTCAACGCCGCGGATAACACGTGAAAGAGAAGCTCTGACGGGATGATTCATAGTCTGGTTCACATTTAAAAATGAACGTTTTCATTTTACGTAAAAGGAAAGTTATTATTTGGCTTTGTTTAGAAGTTCAGTTGTAGGAGCTTCCCACCAAGGGATGTGTGTCTCTTTATTCAAGATTCTCTCTTTCTTTAAGCCCCTCCCCCAAAGAAGGCACCAAAAAAAAGAAAGAAATCAACTTTTCATCCAACGCTCAGCAGCTGTCAGGGAGGGGTCGCCTGAGAGGACCGGACACACACACACGGACACACACACACACACAGAGACACGGACACACACACAGAGACACACACACACACACACACACACACACACACACACACACACACACACAGACCATCAGCCGGAGAGGGTCATCACTGTGCCAGGATATCTCTCTCTCTCTCTCTCACACACACACACACACACACACACACCGCTGCCCGCAACAACATCAGAAAAAAAAACACTACAAAAACAAGACAACTGCTCCTGTCAGCCTCCGTGCACACGACCGACAGGCCGGAGCAGGTGTGTGTGTGTGTGTGTGTGTGTGTGTGTGTGTGTAGATCTAACAGAATATGGTTGAATCAACAGCCTGTCCTCTGTGAGGAGACCCCCTCTACACAATCCGTCTTCATATCCAAACATGGGGCAGGAAGTGGATCGGATGAAGGACTCTGGTCCATTACACAGGGGAGGGGGTAATATTATTAACCCCATAGTTGCGTTCCATACAGTTTGGGTATTCCCCCCCCCCACACACACACACACACTTCTGAGCACGTCTCTGGTAAACACCAGATGTGGGCTGACTGGTCTGACGGTCGTTCCTTTGAGAGCGATCCAAGTCGCGGCTCACCAGGCATTTAAAACCGACATTTGAAAACCTCAACAACAACAACAACAACGTGCCTGTCAATAATTACTCAGGTCCCACGAGATGATCTACAGATGGAACTATGTTCTACTGAATAACACCATGGCGTCTGGATTCCCACGATGTGATTTCTCTTAATTGATATCCTCTCAAAAGAAACCAGAGAAGTTAAATTAATGCCATCAAAATCCAAAATACGTTTTAGTCAACGCCCGTATGAACAGAAAGCGTACGTGGGCACTCAGCCAGCGTGAATATCCCACAATGCAGTGCGGTAGTGTGAGAATTACGTGTCTCCAACCGCGAGGAGGCTTCCAGGAAGTGGCGAGGTAATTACACATCGGGTCAGACATGTTGGTGTTTATGATATTATAGTTATAACATAAAGACAGCAGGAACAAGAATATCACATAAAGGCTGAGACCAGCAGTATGGAAACAACCAGGATAGAATATATATATATATATATATGTTTAATTTTCTTGACATGTTAACTGATTTAATGATTAACATAATAAACAGTTATTTAATTAAGGCCCTACTGAACATTATTATTATGATTATTAATACACAACCTTAACATTCGGTGGCTCTTCAACAGGCTGTTGTTTCAATGACCCCCCCCCCCCTGTCTCACTTGACCACTACAATAGTCCCACCGGAAGCCGCTCCCCCCCCCCCCCTCTCCCTCAGTGCGCGTGAGAGTCGTCTACCTGTGACGCCGGCAGGTACGCGCGGCCCCGCGGGCCTGTTGCCGCGCCGTCCGCGCTACAATGTTTCACTCCGGACACATTGTAGCGCTGCCGCGGTAACGCGCATCCGGAATGCAGCGGCACGCGTGTGTTCGCGCGTGCGCGCTTACACACACAAACACACACACGGCCACGCCGAGGGGGTCCGGGAGCATTTTAGGGGCGGATGGAAAAAAAGAGTTGTGCGACCCGACAACATGAAAAGAGAAAGAAGAAAAGGAGGTGCAGGACAATGGAGACTCCCAGGCCCCACTGCCCCCCCTCCTCCTCAAAAAGAGGAGCTCGTCCTGCTCTTCCGCCTTTCCTTCTTCTTCTCTCCTGTAAATGAATGACGCCTCACCAGCCGCGCAGTCCTCCAGCAGGGAGAAGCTCAGCCCGTCGGCCTGAGATCAAAGGGGACGCGGGTCTTTTCCTCCACGCGCATCTCTCCCTCTCTCCCTCTCTCTCTCTCTCTCTCCCTCTCTCTCTCTCTCTCCCTGTGTAACGTTCAGGAACACGACCCTCCTCGTGTAGAAGGTGCTCCTCGGACCTACCTGGACAACAATAGGGCCGATGAAGGTCCTGAAGTTCCCTCTCGGTTTCAACCCCTCCTCCTCCTCCTCCCAAAAAATAAAAGGGCAACCCCCGCGTCCGGTGGACTATTGTTTAGGGGAACCGGAGAGCTCCCGCGAGCCCGAGTCCTCCGGCGCGTGAAGCGGCGCGCGCAGTCCCCGCCGGCAGCGTTTCAACACATTTATTCCACACAAAAATACTACTTACTTATTCCGGATTGTCCATTCAGGGCATTTTTTTTCTCACTTTCCACTTTCTTTCCACTCAGCCGTAGCAGCGCGCGCCCCGCCTCCGCTCCCCTTTGGCCCCGCCTCCGCGGGGGGAGGGGCCTGTGGAAACTGTGTGTGTGTGTTCAGCCACAACACATGCATTACCTACCACACACACACACACACACACACACACACACACACATCTTCCAGAATCCTCCATCATCATGAACTGTCTGTAGAGTCGGTGAAGTCACGCGCATGCGCAGGAGACGTTCAGGTATTCATACATATGAGAACGATACTTTCCCCCCTGTAATAATAAATCAAAAGTAAGTGTAAAATGCTGAGTCACATCCTGCCCTCACTTATATTATATATACTTATTAGATGTAAACCACTGCATTTGAAGTTAATGCTTTCACACATTTTAAGACATTAATACATTTATATCTATAAATGTATATATAAATTAATATATATTTGTCTATATAACAATATATGTATTTATATATAAGTATATATACTTATATATAAATACTTATTTTGTTATAGACAAATATATATTTATTTATATAAATGTATGTGTATATATATATAATTTAATATATAAATACATGTATTTAATATATAAATACATATATTGTTATATATACAAATATATATGTGTCTCTATCAATATATATATATATATATATATATATATATATATATATATATATATATATATATATATATTCTAACAATGCTGTTTGTCACCATCTTGTTAATATAATGATTTTCAGAGTTCCTGCAAGTTTCATTTAAGATATCTATTTTTTTTAACATGATCAGAATTTATTTGCATGTTACGACCAATTTTACAACCGGAAATCGTAAAAAACCCACAAAAAAACATCCTTCCACACGACAGGTGTTCCCATAACAAATAAAACAAAATGTGTTCTTTACAGCCATTTGTTGTCATTCCATACTTGATACTTCTGCCTACCAGATGTGAAGGAATAATAAATAATAAATCAAATGCACTCGCCTTTATTATCCGACGAGGTACCTCAACACATTCAAACCTCGAGATTAGAATTAAAAGAAGATAAAGAAATACTAAATGTTTTTACAGTTTTTATTTGAGAGCAGTCACACGCGGACAAAGACGTTTTGAAGTCCTAACGATATGAATATGTTTAGGATCTCTATTCCTCGAGAGGAGACCCGTTTGATGAGCCGCTCACAATCCATTGACCCACTTAAGGGGTCAAAAGGTCAACAGGCCGAGCGCCTCTGGTGCCACGCAGCTAAAGCACTGCTAAAGAGACAACAATGGGATTGGGATTGGGACCCCCCCCCCCCATCTCAAATCAATGTGCTTTGGGAATGACCTCATTCTCTCAAAGAAAAAAGATGACATCATGTTGTTTCCTCTCAATACATTTATATATATAAATACATCTATTGTTATATAGATAAATATATATTTATATAAATGTATATATAAATTAATATATAAATATATACATTTATTTATAAATATATATATATTCATATATATATATACATTTATAAATATATATATATTCATATATAAATACATATCTTTATATATACAAATATATTTGTATCTCTATCAATATATATATATATATATATATATATATATATATATACACACATATATATATATTTATATATAAATCCTAACAATGCTGTTTGTCACCATCTTGTTTCATTTGAGATTTAAGATATATTGATCAGAACAGGAAACTCAGGATTAAAAACAACAAAATTGTAGGAAAAAAATAAAATAATCATTGCTGCACTTTGATTTATTGTTTTTAACCTTGTTTAAAAAAAGGAGACACCTGCGTCTTTAGTGGAGGTGTGTGTGTGTGTGTGTGGGGGGGGGGGTTGGATTCGTTTACGATATGAAATAAAAAATGTTTTTCGGCCACGCCGGGAAATTCTTCTTCTCCACGCATCGTAATACGTGAAAGTGAAGTTTAGTTTATTGGGGAACCGTAAAAATCAAACCTTAAATCTAACGACTCGCTCAGACAGAAACAAATGACGAGTTTTATTCTTCTCGGGCTGATAAGTTAACGACGTCGACAGACGGCTGCAGTATTGCACAAATCATCGCAATCCACGAAGTTCAAGTCGCACTCGTTGTGCGTACGCATCAGTCAGGTGATCACACACACACACACACACACACACACACACACACACACACACACACAGGTAGACACACACACACACACACACACAGGTAGACACACACACACACACACACACACAGGTAGACACACACACACACACACACACAGGTAGACACACACACACACACACACACACACACAGGTAGACACACACACACACACACACACACACACAGGTAGACACACGCGGCCACATTTACATATTCACAATCGGAGGGGAACCCCGCGCTCAGATGAAAGCTGAAGTCGCCTCCTCTCCCGTGACCCGGTGAACATCCTCCCACAAGAAGAGAGGAAAAAGGAATGAAAAAGAAATATAAAAAAACGTTTCCGCTGACAGGGTCTCTGACCCTGATGAGTCCAGATCCACCCGGTCCGGTCCGGTCCGGTCCTCGTGTCGCGGCTCAGCTCAAAAGGCGAGTCCATAAACATCGTCGTCAAAAAAAATAAAACAAAAAACCTCTGCTGCTCCGTCCTGGTGGTCTGTTGGGGTGGTGGTGGTGGTGGTGGTGGTGGTGGTGGTCAGTAGGTGGCGTTGTCAGTAGGTGGCGTTGTCAGTAGGTGGCGTTGGCGGGCTCCCGCCCCGAGCTGAAGAGGACGTCGGCCTTGGAGCTCATGGCGTACGTCAGCATCAGAGACACCAGCAGCACGGCGACGCCCACGCCGAGCGTCAACATCTGAGGACCACACAGGGGGGGGGGGGGGGGGGAGTATGTGTGAGTGTGCGGGTGTGTGAGTGAGTATATGTGTGTGTGTGTATATGTGTGTGTGTGCATGTGTGTAAGTGTGTGAGTGTGAGTGAGTATATGTGTGTGTGTATATGTGTGTGTGTGTGTGAGTGTGTGCATGTGTGTGAGTGTGAGTGAGTATAAGTGTGTGTGCATGTGTGTGTGAGTGAGTATATGTTTGTGTGTGTGTGTGTGAGTGAGTGTGAGTGAGTGAGTGTGTGTGTGTGTGTGTGTATATGTGTGTGTGTGTGAGTGTGTGTGTGTGTGTGAGTGAGTATATGTGTGTGTGTGTATATGTGTGTGTGTGTGTGTGCATGTGTGTAAGTGTGTGAGTGTGAGTGAGCATGTGTGTGTGCATGTGTGTGTGTGAGTGAGTATATGTGTGTGTGTAAGTGTGTGAGTGAGTGTGAGTGAGTATGTGTGTGTGCATGTGTGTGAGTGAGTGTGTGTGTGTGAATGTGTGTGAGTGTGAGTGAGTGTGAGTACATGTGTGAGTGTGAGTGAGTGTGTGTGTATATGTGTGTGTGTGTGTGTGTGCATGTGTGTAAGTGTGTGAGTGTGAGTGAGTGTGTGTGTATATGTGTGTGTGTGTGTGTGTGCATGTGTGTAAGTGTGTGTGTGTGAGTGCATGTATGTGTGTGCAGAATTCATTGGTTCTTAGTCTTTACTGTTGCATGTTACGCAACATGACCCACACAGCCGTGTTCTCCCTCCCCGGTGGCCCCTCCCCCCCTGACTCCTGCGCTCTGATTGGCTGAGCTCCATTCCGGTGTTAACGACATTATAATGAACGTGCCGAGGCTCGACTCCTCTTGGAGCCACGAGACTCATCACCGTCGTCTTCCTCTCCGCCTGCAGGAGGCGCAGGAGGCCCAGGAGGCCCAGGAGGCCCCAGGAGGCCCCAGGAGGCGCAGGAGGCGCAGGAGGCTACGTACCTCCAGGTCGTGGCTGGCCACCAGGAAGATGCGGCCCTTGATGGTCTTCCAGCGGGACTCGGTCCAGGTGGAGAACTCCGTGGAGGTGAAGTCCTGCAGGTCGAAGGCCGGCGACAGCGCCTTGGAGAGGCGCGCCGTGGAGCGCGTGCAGAAGCCGACCCGCTCGGTGCTGTTGGGCGGCGCCGCGCCCTGGACCCACAGGAAGGAGTGCAGCTGAGGGGAACATCGGGTCAGAGGGTCAGGGTCAGGGTCAGGGTCAGGGTCAGAGGGTCAGGGTCTGAGGGTCAGGGTCAGAGGGTCAGGGTCTGAGGGTCTGAGGGTCAGAGGGTCAGGGTCAGAGGGTCAGGGTCAGGGTCAGAGGGTCAGGGTCAGGGTCAGAGGGTCCCTTGGAGTCACTATGCGTTTATAGACTGAAGGTTTTGGAGGTTTTGGATTTAGAGAACAAGATGTATCTATCTATCTAACTAACTGTCTGACTAACAGGTTCTCCTGATTTTAGCGTCTCAGATGTGAAGACGTTGCACTTCTTTTAGTTTTTAAAAGCAAAGTTCATTTAGAATCCACTTAAAGCGACACTATGTAACAATTGCACCTTAAAATAACAGCTTTAAAACATGTTGCCTCTACAAAGACTTTTAATATGTAGATGTCTCCTCCTCCATCGGGGTCTGGGGGCTAAAGACCGACTCTGTCACATGTTGTAGCGCCCGGTCCTTGGACCTGCTTTCTGTCATGATGACCAGCGTCACATAGTCCAGTCCACCTCACAGGGACTTTTATTGTCTCCGCTTCTGTGACGTAGAGACAGAGAGACATGCTGCTGTGGAGACGACCAATAACAGACCTTTAGTTTAAAGAACAAAGACGTCTTTAAGAAAGGGACCTGACATTACTGCTGCTGTCATCTGGAGGAGAGAGAAAGTTACAGGGGGGCGGAGGAGATTATTATTTAACTCAAACTCTAAAGAGCCATATGTCACCAGAAGAGCCACATATGGCTCAGAGCCAGAGGTTCAGACACCTGATCTATAACTGGGTATTTACCACACTGAAGTACACGTTACATACCTGAAGGGGGCGCTACAAGAGAAACACTACATAGTGGGGCTTTAAATGTAAACTCCTTGTCTGACTCGGGTAGTTAAACTCCATAACTACCGATGGTTAACTGATGTGTGGTGCTGGCCTCACGTGCTTGCTCTGCGTGTCCTGGCCGTCCAGCCTCTGGTTCTGGCAGTCGTCCCGGCTGACGTTCACGGTGCTGCCGCTCAGGTTGGCCAGCAGCAGCTGCACCAGCAGGGTGGGCTTGCTGGTCTGCGTGGCCACGCCCACGTAGAAGTTAGTGGGCCCGTCCGCTGAGGGAGGAGGACACTCGTCACGGGTCGGGACCCAGCATCTCAGCCCTTCAAAATAAAACACGGGTACGCGTCCAGTAGATAACAAACATCTGAACTCACTCAGGTGGCTCATGAAGTCCGAGGGGACCAGCTGCTGGAACCACGAGTTGTTGGAGCGCACCAGGAACCCGTACAGGAGCCGGGTCACCTGAGGGCACGATGGGGAGCACCAACGTCAGCACGAAGCAAAAGCAACAATATGTTATAGATATATATATCTATATATATATATATATAGATATATCTATATATATATATCATTGTATATTATATATATATATATATATATATATTATTTTATTATATATATTATATATCTATGTTATATTATATCTATGTTATATTATATATATAATATAACAGATATATACTATAGATAATAAAATGATATATATATATTACGTACATATAATATAAATATATATAATATTGTATTATATATAATATATGTTATATATATATATATATATATATTTTATTATATATATAATATATTATTATATATACAATATATGTATAATATATATATATATTTTTTTTATTATATATAGTATATTATATATATAATATTTTATTATATCTAATATATATAGTATATAATATTATATATATATATAATATATATATATAATATTGTATTATATATATAATGTATTATATAATATATATATATATATATTTTATTATATATATTATATATATATATAATATATATATAATATTTAATTATATCTAATATATATATATATAGTATATATATACATATATATATAATATTGTATTATATATACATTATATATACATATATACATATATATAATATATATGTATATTCCACTGGTACCATCTGCGGGTCGGCGTTGATGCTGCTCTGCTGGCTCTCCTCTCCTCCTGCCTGGGTGAACAGAGTCCGGGCGACCATGGTGGCCACCTCAGTCAGAGCCTGTGAGGACGCACCAAGGGCAAAGAGCGATCAACAGAAACAAGAGCGGCGACTTCGCGACGACGTGCAACACAGACGGCGTGATGGGTCGGTACTCGAGGTCAGTGACCAATCACAGACCTTCGCCGTGTCCGTGACGAAGTCCAGCTGCTCCTCCGGCGTCAGGTTGGGAGGGTAAGAGATGTTCAGGTAGTCGGCGTTATCGTACATGCTCTCATAGAAGCTGGGAGGGAGGGATGGAGAGATCGTGGTCATGGCGTGGTCATATCGTGGTCATGGCGTGGTCATGGCGTGGTCATATCGTGGTCATGGCGTGGTCATGGCGTGGTCATATCGTGGTCATGGCGTGGTCATATCGTGGTCATATCGTGGTCATATCGTGGTCATGTCGTGGTCATGGCGTGGTCATATCGTGGTCATGTCGTGGTCATGTCGTGGTCATGTCGTGGTCATGTCGTGGTCATGTCGTGGTCATGTCGTGGTCATGTCGTGGTCATGTCGTGGTCATGTCGTCGTGGTCATGTCGTGGTCATGTCGTGGTCATGTCGTGGTCATGTCGTGGTCATGGCGGCGTATCGTGGTCATATCGCGTGGTCATGCGGCGTCATTGGTCATATCGTGGCGTCGGCGTCATCATCGTGGTCATATCGCGGGTCATGTCGCGGGTCATGCGGCGTGGTCATATCGTGGTCATATCGCGTCATGGGTCATACGTCGTGGGCATATGGTCATGTCGTGGTCATGCGTCGCGGTCGCGGTCGTGGTCATATCGTGGTCATGGCGTGGTCATATCGTGGTCATATCGTGGTCATAGGCGGCGTATCATATCGCGGGTCATATCGTGGTCGCGTCGTGGTCTCGTGGTCATGGGCGCGTGGTCGCGCATCGTGGTCGGGTCATGCGGGTCATATCGTGGTCATATCGTTGGTCATATCGTCGTGGTCATCGTCGCGTCGTGGTCATATCGGGTCATATCGCGGGTCATATCGCGTGGCTGCGGGCGCGTGGTCATATCGTGGGTCATATCGTGGTCATGCGTCGTGGTCGCGTGGCGTCGTGGTCATATCGTGGTCATGGCGTGGTCGTAAATCGTGGTCATATCGCGGGTCATATCGCGGGTCATATCGTGGTCATATCGCGGGTCGCGTCGTGGTCGCGGTCGCGGTGGTCATGTCGTCGTCGTGGTCATGCGTCGCGGTCGCGTCGTGGGTCATCGCGTCGTGTGCGTCATCGTGGTCGTGCGTCGGTCGTGCATGTATCGTGGCTGGTCGTGGTCGTGGTCGTGGTCGCGTAAATGCGTCGCGTGGTCATGTCGCCTGCGTGGTCGTGGGTCATGGCGGTGGGTCGTAAGTGGTCGTGGCTCGGGTCGTGGTCATGTCGTGGTCGTGGTCATGTCGTGGTCATGTCGTGGTCATGTCGCGGGTCATGTCGGGTCGCGGGCTGCGTCGCGGGTCGCGTCGTGGCTGCGTCGCGGGCGCGTCGGGTCGTGGTCATGTCGTGGTCGTAGGTCGCGGGTCGCGTCGCGTGGTCGTCGCGGTGGGTCGCGGGTCATGTCGTCGGGTCGTGGGTCGGGTCGTGGTCATGGTCGTGGTGCGTCGTGGTCATGGTCGGGTCGTGGTCATGTCGTGGCCGCGTCGGTCGTGGTCGCGTGGGTCATGTCGTGGTCATGTCGTGGTCGTGGTCATGTCGTGGTCATGTCGTGGTCGTGGTCATGTCGTGGTCGTAAAGTCGGTCATGTCGTGGTCATGTCGTGGTCGTGTCGTGGGCTCGTCGGTCGTGGGTCATGCGGGTCGGGTCGTGGTCGTGGTCATGCGTCGTGGTCATGTGGTCGTGTCATGTCAGGTCGTGGCTCGTGGTCATGTCGTGGTCATGTCGTGGTCATGTCGTCTCGTGGTCGTGGTCATGTCGTGGCGCGGCGTGGATCACCTGTTGGTGAAGGCGGAGCGGTGGTCCTCGATGACGACCCCGGGGATCGGCCGCTCTCTCAGGAAGCGCTGGAAGGACGAGGGGGGGAGGGGCTGAGAGAAGCCGGGCTCCTCCACCGATAGGCCGAGGCCGGCGGAGGCCGACTGCAGGCGGAGGATCAGCTGCTTCACCTGGAGGTGCAGAGGACAGGTGACGGTGGACAGACGCTCTACTTTGAGCTTTATTTAGAGCATATTAAAGCTATATTTAACGTATTAAAGCTATATGTGTCATATTAAAGCTATATTTGTCATATTAAAGCTATATTTGTCATGCTATATTTGTCATATTAAAGCTATATTTAACGTATTAAAGCTATATTTGACATATTAAAGCTATATTTGTCATATTAAAGCTATATTTGTCATGCTATATTTGTCATATTAAAGCTATATCTAACGTATTAAAGCTATATTTGACGTATTAAAGCTATATCTAACGTATTAAAGCTATATTTGACGTATTAAAGCTATATTTGTCATATTAAAGCTATATTTGTCATATTAAAGCTATATTTAACGTATTAAAGCTATATTTGACATATTAAAGCTATATTTGACATATTAAAGCTATATTTGACGTATTAAAGCTATATTTGACGTATTAAAGCTATATTTGACGTATTAAAGCTATATTTGACGTATTAAAGCTATATTTGACATATTAAAGCTATATTTGACATATTAAAGCTATATTTGACGTATTAAAGCTATATTTGACGTATTAAAGCTATATTTGACGTATTAAAGCTATATTTGACGTATTAAAGCTATATTATTTGTGGTGCACAAACCTCGTCGTTGACGCTGTCGTTCTTGCGGGACACCGGGTCGGAGTGGAGCCACAGCCTGGAGTCGGCCCGCAGCCCGACCTGAGGGACGGGGGGGATGTAGTCAAACATTAGGAGAGTTTCATGAGTCGTTCAAAGTAAGATATGCGTAAATACTTTGAGGATGACAAACGGTCTGGGACCAAAAGGCCCATGAGACTTTGTGTTATTGTTCAGAAACAATAAAAAGGTGCAGAACCGCACACACACACACACACACACACACACACACACACACACACACACACACACACACACACACACACACACACACACACACACACACACACACACACACACACCCGCCCACCTGGCCGACCTCCAGCACCGAGTGCACGTTGTCCAGGTCCACTGCAAAGCTCTGGCGCCGCATGTCGAACACCATCCTGGAGCTGCCGATGTAGTCGAAGGTTTCCTGGAGGGAAACGACAGCGTGAGTCGGCCGGAGGGGACGGCGAGCGCGGTCGGACGGTCGAGCGCCGCGGGCGACGGACCCCGTGAAAGAAGGCGTAGAGGATGTTGCGTGGGGGCGGAGCCTCCCGGGTGGCGTTCCTCAGAGCGTGAGCGGCCGCCAGCAGAGCGATGAAGCCGGAGGCGCCGCTCTCGGCTCCGGGAGCCACGTCGAAGAAGAAAGAGCGGCTGTCCAACTGGGGGGGAGAGGAAGGGAGAGCTCAACATTATTTCAGCCTTCTCTTTTGACTGATTTATAATTGAGTCAATAAAATGTCGTCAAATAGGGGGAAATTAAATAAATAAATATAATTAATTAAATAAATATAATTAATTAAATAAATATAATTAATTAAATAAATATAATTAATTAAATAAATATAATTAAAAAATAAAGTCTCTTTAGAGAAAGAGGGAGGAGCCTCTCCTTCAGCCTCTATACTGGAGATCACAGCCAATGATAATAATGACAATAATGATGATGATAATGATAATAATTATTATTATATAAAAAATAATAAGCATAATGATGATGATAATAATAATAATAATGATGATGATAATAATAATGACAATAATGATGATTATAATCATAATAATAATGATGATGATAATAATAATGATGATGATGATAATAATGACAATAATGATGATGATAATAATAATGATGATGATGATAATAATGACAATAATGATGACGATAATAATAATGATGATGATAATCATAAGCGTCAGTCACCCTGGCTGCTGCCAGCACCAGGCTCTCCCCCTGCTTGTGGCCCTTGGCCGTGTTGTTCAGGGGCCTCGTGGAGCCCCAGACGTTGAAGTCGCCCAGCGGGTCGCAAACCATTTCTGCTGAGGACACGACAAAAGAAAAGAGAACGAGAGACTCGTTAGAGCGAGTGTCTTTGGTACGGTCAGGTGTCATGACCGGGAGAGAGGGGAGAGAGAGAGGCTAAGGAAAGAGAGAGTTAAGAGAGGGGGGAGAGAGAGTGTGGGGAGGGAGAAAGAAAGGGGAGAGAGATGGAGGAAAGAGAGAGAGATAGTTAAGAGAGAGAGAGTAAAGAGAGAGAGAGATAGAGCTCAACATTGTTTAAATATGTGTGTTCATGATTTCTCTTTTGACGAATTAATAACAGAGAATGATGCGTTCATGCTCCTGGTTTTAGTGATGCGTTCATGCTCCTGGTTTTAGTGATGCGTTCATGCCCCTGGTTTTAGTGATGCGTTCATGCTCCTGGTTTTAGTGATGCGTTCATGCTCCTGGTTTTAGTGATGCGTTCATGCTCCTGGTTTTAGTGATGCGTTCATGCTCCTGGTTTTAGTGATGCGTTCATGCTCCTGGTTTTAGTGATGCGTTCATGCCCCTGGTACTAGTCCGAGTCGTGAGCTCCCACCCGGGCTGAGGCTGAAGTTGATGACGTTCCTGCGCATGCAGGTGGCCGTGTCCGTGACGGCCGACATGTGTGAGTAGAGCTGCATGGCGCACAGCGGGTAGCGGGGGGCGCTGCCGTTGGAGGCCCGGTTGTGATCCATGTAGCACTGAGAGGGGGGGGGGAGAGAGAGAGAGAGAGAGAGAGAGAGAGAGAGAAAGAGGGGAGGGAGAGCTCAACATTATTTTCAGCTCCTGGTTTATCGGTATATATTTATATATTTATATATTTATAATGTGTCGCAACACGTCGGATCTCAAGAGCTGCTGAAACCCGAGAGCTTTAGTGACCACTTCCTGCCCGTCAGTACCCACTTCCTGTCCGTCGGTGACCACTTCCTGCCCGTCAGTACCCACTTCCTGCCCGTCAGTGACCACTTCCTGTCCGTCGGTGACCCCTTCCTGTCCGCCAGTACCCACTTCCTGTCCGCCGGTGACCCTTCCTGTCTGGGACCCCTTCCTGCCGGTGACCACTTCCTGTCCGCCGGTGACCCTTCCTGTCCGCCGTGACCCCTTCCTGCCCGTCAGTACCCACTTCCTGTCCGTCAGTGACCCTTCCTGCCCGTCAGTACCCACTTCCTGTCCGTCAGTGACCCTTCCTGCCCGTCAGTACCCACTTCCTGTCCGTCGGTGACCACTTCCTGCCCGTCAGTATCCACTTCCTGCCCGTCAGTGACCACTTCCTGTCCGTCGGTGACCCCTTCCTGCCCGTCAGTACCCACTTCCTGTCCGCCGGTGACCCCTTCCTGCCCGTCGGTGACCACTTCCTGTCCGCCGGTGACCCCTTCCTGCCCGTCAGTACCCACTTCCTGTCCGTCAGTGACCCTTCCTGCCCGTCAGTACCCACTTCCTGTCCGTCGGTGACCCCTTCCTGCCCGTCAGTACCCACTTCCTGTCCGTCGGTGACCACTTCCTGCCCGTCAGTACCCACTTCCTGCCCGTCAGTGACCACTTCCTGTCCGTCGGTGACCCCTTCCTGTCCGCCGGTGACCCCTTCCTGCCCGTCAGTACCCACTTCCTGTCCGTCGGTGACCACTTCCTGCCCGTCAGTATCCACTTCCTGCCCGTCAGTGACCACTTCCTGTCCGTCGGTGACCCTTTCCTGCCCGCCAGTACCCACTTCCTGTCCGCCGGTGACCCCTTCCTGCCCGTCAGTACCCACTTCCTGTCCGTCAGTGACCCTTCCTGCCCGTCAGTACCCACTTCCTGTCCGTCGGTGACCACTTCCTGCCCGTCAGTACCCACTTCCTGCCCGTCAGTGACCACTTCCTGTCCGTCGGTGACCCCTTCCTGTCCGCTGGTGACCCCTTCCTGCCCGTCAGTACCCACTTCCTGTCAGTCGGTGACCACTTCCTGCCCGTCAGTATCCACTTCCTGCCCGTCAGTGACCACTTCCTGTCCGTCGGTGACCCTTTCCTGCCCGCCAGTACCCACTTCCTGTCCGCCGGTGACCCCTTCCTGCCCGTCAGTACCCACTTCCTGTCCGCCGGTGACCCCTTCCTGCCCGTCGGTGACCACTTCCTGTCCGCCGGTGACCCCTTCCTGCCCGTCGGTGACCACTTCCTGTCCGCCGGTGACCCCTTCCTGCCCGTCAGTACCCACTTCCTGTCCGTCAGTGACCCTTCCTGCCCGTCAGTACCCACTTCCTGTCCGTCAGTGACCCTTCCTGCCAGTCAGTACCCACTTCCTGTCCGTCGGTGACCACTTCCTGCCCGTCAGTATCCACTTCCTGCCCGTCAGTGACCACTTCCTGTCCGTCGGTGACCCCTTCCTGCCCGTCAGTACCCACTTCCTGTCCGCCGGTGACCCCTTCCTGCCCGTCGGTGACCACTTCCTGTCCGCCGGTGACCCCTTCCTGCCCGTCAGTACCCACTTCCTGTCCGTCAGTGACCCTTCCTGCCCGTCAGTACCCACTTCCTGTCCGTCAGTGACCCTTCCTGCCCGTCAGTACCCACTTCCTGTCCGTCGGTGACCACTTCCTGCCCGTCAGTATCCACTTCCTGCCCGTCAGTGACCACTTCCTGTCCGTCGGTGACCCCTTCCTGCCCGTCAGTACCCACTTCCTGTCCGCCGGTGACCCCTTCCTGCCCGTCGGTGACCACTTCCTGTCCGCCGGTGACCCCTTCCTGCCCGTCAGTACCCACTTCCTGTCCGTCAGTGACCCTTCCTGCCCGTCAGTACCCACTTCCTGTCCGTCGGTGACCCCTTCCTGCCCGTCAGTACCCACTTCCTGTCCGTCGGTGACCACTTCCTGCCCGTCAGTACCCACTTCCTGCCCGTCAGTACCCACTTCCTGCCCGTCAGTGACCACTTCCTGTCCGTCGGTGACCCCTTCCTGTCCGCCGGTGACCCCTTCCTGCCCGTCAGTACCCACTTCCTGTCCGTCGGTGACCACTTCCTGCCCGTCAGTATCCACTTCCTGCCCGTCAGTGACCACTTCCTGTCCGTCGGTGACCCTTTCCTGCCCGCCAGTACCCACTTCCTGTCCGTCGGTGACCACTTCCTGTCCGCCGGTGACCCCTTCCTGCCCGTCAGTACCCACTTCCTGTCCGTCAGTGACCCTTCCTGCCCGTCAGTACCCACTTCCTGTCCGTCAGTGACCCTTCCTGCCCGTCAGTACCCACTTCCTGTCCGTCGGTGACCACTTCCTGCCCGTCAGTATCCACTTCCTGCCCGTCAGTGACCACTTCCTGTCCGTCGGTGAACCCTTCCTGCCCGTCAGTACCCACTTCCTGTCCGCCGGTGACCCCTTCCTGCCCGTCGGTGACCACTTCCTGTCCGCCGGTGACCCCTTCCTGCCCGTCAGTACCCACTTCCTGTCCGTCAGTGACCCTTCCTGCCCGTCAGTACCCACTTCCTGTCCGTCGGTGACCCCTTCCTGCCCGTCAGTACCCACTTCCTGTCCGTCGGTGACCACTTCCTACCCGTCAGTACCCACTTCCTGCCCGTCAGTGACCACTTCCTGTCCGTCGGTGACCCCTTCCTGTCCGCCGGTGACCCCTTCCTGCCCGTCAGTACCCACTTCCTGTCCGTCGGTGACCACTTCCTGCCCGTCAGTATCCACTTCCTGCCCGTCAGTGACCACTTCCTGTCCGTCGGTGACCCTTTCCTGCCCGCCAGTACCCACTTCCTGTCCGTCGGTGACCACTTCCTGTCCGCCGGTGACCCCTTCCTGCCCGTCAGTACCCACTTCCTGTCCGTCAGTGACCCTTCCTGCCCGTCAGTGACCACTTCCTGCCCGTCAGTACCCACTTCCTGTCCGTCGGTGACCACTTCCTGCCCGTCAGTATCCACTTCCTGCCCGTCAGTGACCACTTCCTGTCCGTCGGTGACCCCTTCCTGCCCGTCAGTACCCACTTCCTGTCCGCCGGTGACCCCTTCCTGCCCGTCGGTGACCACTTCCTGTCCGCCGGTGACCCCTTCCTGCCCGTCAGTACCCACTTCCTGTCCGTCAGTGACCCTTCCTGCCCGTCAGTACCCACTTCCTGCCCGTCAGTGACCACTTCCTGTCCGTCGGTGACCCCTTCCTGTCCGCCGGTGACCCCTTCCTGCCCGTCAGTACCCACTTCCTGTCCGTCGGTGACCACTTCCTGCCCGTCAGTATCCACTTCCTGCCCGTCAGTGACCACTTCCTGTCCGTCGGTGACCCTTTCCTGCCCGCCAGTACCCACTTCCTGTCCGTCGGTGACCACTTCCTGTCCGCCGGTGACCCCTTCCTGCCCGTCAGTACCCACTTCCTGCCCGTCGGTGACCACTTCCTGTCCGCCGGTGACCCCTTCCTGCCCGTCAGTACCCACTTCCTGTCAGTGACCCTTCCGTCAGTGACCCACTTCCTGTCCGCTTCCTGCCAGTACCCACTTCCTGTCCGTCGGTGACCCCTTCCTGCCCGTCAGTACCCACTTCCTGTCCGTCGGTGACCACTTCCTGCCCGTCAGTACCCACTTCCTGCCCGTCAGTGACCACTTCCTGTCCGTCGGTGACCCCTTCCTGTCCGCCGGTGACCCCTTCCTGCCCGTCAGTACCCACTTCCTGTCCGTCGGTGACCACTTCCTGCCCGTCAGTATCCACTTCCTGCCCGTCTGTGACCACTTCCTGTCCGTCGGTGACCCTTTCCTGCCCGCCAGTACCCACTTCCTGTCCGCCGGTGACCCCTTCCTGCCCGTCAGTACCCACTTCCTGTCCGCCGGTGACCCCTTCCTGCCCGTCAGTACCCACTTCCTGTCCGCCGGTGACCCCTTCCTGCCCGTCGGTGACCACTTCCTGTCCGCCGGTGACCCCTTCCTGCCCGTCAGTACCCACTTCCTGTCCGTCAGTGACCCTTCCTGCCCGTCAGTACCCACTTCCTGTCCGTCAGTGACCCTTCCTGCCCGTCAGTACCCACTTCCTGTCCGTCGGTGACCACTTCCTGCCCGTCAGTATCCACTTCCTGCCCGTCAGTGACCACTTCCTGTCCGTCGGTGACCCCTTCCTGCCCGTCAGTACCCACTTCCTGTCCGCGGTGACCCCTTCCTGCCGTCGGTGACCACTTCCTGTCCGCCGGTGACCCCTTCCTGCCCGTCAGTACCCACTTCCTGTCCGTCAGTGACCCTTCCTGCCCGTCAGTACCCACTTCCTGTCCGTCGGTGACCCCTTCCTGCCCGTCAGTACCCACTTCCTGTCCGTCGGTGACCACTTCCTGCCCGTCAGTACCCACTTCCTGCCCGTCAGTGACCACTTCCTGTCCGTCGGTGACCCTTCCTGTCCGCCGGTGACCCCTTCCTGCCCGTCAGTACCCACTTCCTGTCCGTCGGTGACCACTTCCTGCCCGTCAGTATCCACTTCCTGCCCGTCAGTGACCACTTCCTGTCCGTCGGTGACCCTTTCCTGCCCGCCAGTACCCACTTCCTGTCCGTCGGTGACCACTTCCTGTCCGCCGGTGACCCCTTCCTGCCCGTCAGTACCCACTTCCTGTCCGTCAGTGACCCTTCCTGCCCGTCAGTACCCACTTCCTGTCCGTCAGTGACCCTTCCTGCCCGTCAGTACCCACTTCCTGTCCGTCGGTGACCACTTCCTGCCCGTCAGTATCCACTTCCTGCCCGTCAGTGACCACTTCCTGTCCGTCGGTGACCCCTTCCTGCCCGTCAGTACCCACTTCCTGTCCGCCGGTGACCCCTTCCTGCCCGTCGGTGACCACTTCCTGTCCGCCGGTGACCCCTTCCTGCCCGTCAGTACCCACTTCCTGTCCGTCAGTGACCCTTCCTGCCCGTCAGTACCCACTTCCTGTCCGTCGGTGACCCCTTCCTGCCCGTCAGTACCCACTTCCTGTCCGTCGGTGACCACTTCCTGCCCGTCAGTACCCACTTCCTGCCCGTCAGTGACCACTTCCTGTCCGTCGGTGACCCCTTCCTGTCCGCCGGTGACCCCTTCCTGCCCGTCAGTACCCACTTCCTGTCCGTCGGTGACCACTTCCTGCCCGTCAGTATCCACTTCCTGCCCGTCAGTGACCACTTCCTGTCCGTCGGTGACCCTTTCCTGTCCGCCAGTACCCACTTCCTGTCCGTCGGTGACCACTTCCTGTCCGCCGGTGACCCCTTCCTGCCCGTCAGTACCCACTTCCTGTCCGTCAGTGACCCTTCCTGCCCGTCAGTACCCACTTCCTGTCCGTCGGTGACCACTTCCTGCCCGTCAGTACCCACTTCCTGCCCGTCAGTGACCACTTCCTGTCCGTCGGTGACCCCTTCCTGTCCGCCGGTGACCCCTTCCTGCCCGTCAGTACCCACTTCCTGTCTGTCGGTGACCACTTCCCGCCCGTCAGTATCCACTTCCTGCCCGTCAGTGACCACTTCCTGTCCGTCGGTGACCCTTTCCTGCCCGCCAGTACCCACTTCCTGTCCGCCGGTGACCCCTTCCTGCCCGTCAGTACCCACTTCCTGTCCGCCGGTGACCCCTTCCTGCCCGTCAGTACCCACTTCCTGTCCGCCGGTGACCCCTTCCTGCCCGGTGACCACTTCCTGTTCGCCGGTGACCCCTTCCTGCCCGTCAGTACCCACTTCCTGTCCGTCAGTGACCCTTCCTGCCCGTCAGTACCCACTTCCTGTCCGTCAGTGACCCTTCCTGCCCGTCAGTACCCACTTCCTGTCCGTCGGTGACCACTTCCTGCCCGTCAGTATCCACTTCCTGCCCGTCAGTGACCACTTCCTGTCCGTCGGTGACCCCTTCCTGCCGTCAGTACCCACTTCCTGTCCGCCGGTGACCCTTCCTGCCCGGTGACCACTTCCTGTCCGCCGGTGACCCCTTCCTGCCCGTCAGTACCCACTTCCTGTCCGTCAGTGACCCTTCCTGCCCGTCAGTACCCACTTCCTGTCCGTCGGTGACCCCTTCCTGCCCGTCAGTACCCACTTCCTGTCCGTCGGTGACCACTTCCTGCCCGTCAGTACCCACTTCCTGCCCGTCAGTGACCACTTCCTGTCCGTCGGTGACCCCTTCCTGTCCGCCGGTGACCCCTTCCTGCCCGTCAGTACCCACTTCCTGTCCGTCGGTGACCACTTCCTGCCCGTCAGTATCCACTTCCTGCCCGTCAGTGACCACTTCCTGTCCGTCGGTGACCCTTTCCTGCCCGCCAGTACCCACTTCCTGTCCGTCGGTGACCCCTTCCTGCCCGTCAGTACCCACTTCCTGTCCGCCGGTGACCCCTTCCTGCCCGTCAGTACCCACTTCCTGTCCGCCGGTGACCCCTTCCTGCCCGTCGGTGACCACTTCCTGTCCGCCGGTGACCCCTTCCTGCCGTTACCTGGCGTATGACCTGCGTGTCGTTGTCGTCCTTCATGCTGAAGATGGGGAAGTCGAAGGCCTCGTAGGACAAGCCGCTGCCCAGCGGGTTCCACAGCGTCACGTTGCAGCGCGCCATGCCGGGGGCGTAGGCGTCCGTGTACACGCCTGAGGGGAAACACGGGGCCTCATGGGAAAGGACGCGAAGAAAGAGCTTTACGGGTTTTATTCCTTCTTTTATCTCATTTATCTGTCAGAATATCATGAAAGGCTCGGCGTGGACATAAATGCATTAATTAATTAATTAATTAATTAATTGATTAATTGAAGGAGCTCATGGGGTATTCTGTATTCGGGACTGTCCACCAAAAATGATGGATCATAAATTAAATGAAGTTTAAATAAATAAAAGTGACGGTCATTAAATTCATTAAAAGACAAATCTAAATTCCTAATTGGGGCAAATAAAAAAACTCCCAGAACCACTTCTGATGTCTAATATTATAAAATAATAAATAAATAAATAAGTCAATGTTAAAAACCTTCTGCATGGAGTGGATGTGTTCTTGCCCAATTAAAACAACAAGTTCACCAGAGCCTTGAATCCGTAACCTGTGTTGCGAGTACACACACGAGTACACACACGAGTACACACACACACACGAGTACACACACGTTGCCACGGCGACGCCACGATGTTGCGTGTCGCTTCCTGCGCGGCTCGTAAAAAAACTCGTTTTATGTTCCCGTGTAACCGCCGCGCCGCCCTGCCCTCACCCACCCGTGTTCTCGTTGGGGCAGCTGGTGTGGGGGGAGGAGCCCTGGGACGGGTTGGCGCTCGGCGTCACCACGGCGACGCCCGCCACCCTGCCGGAGCCGCTCTTCAGCTTCATCATGACGGATCTGACGGACACACACACACACACACACACACACACACACACACACACACACACACCGGTCAGAGGATAGAGCGTCTTTATTCATTTCAGGAGAGGCGCTTCCTCTGCAGGGTGCGTTCACTGTACCTGGTAAAGAGCGACGCCTCCAGGATAACCAGGTACGGAGGCGTGAGGCCCGAGGTCAGGACCCAGTCCAGGTCTTCCTCGGACTCCAGCACATGGAGCACGCCCACGTTACCCGACAAATGGGCTAAAACAACAACAACAACAGAGAGGGAGGTGGGATGAGACACAAACATCAACGTGGTGCACCTGCGCCTCTTCTCCACCAGGGGGAACGCTTTTGAAACGTCTCATTAAATCAAGAGAATATATTTCCTGGTTCATCTTCAACCAAAAAAAACATTTCTGACTGATTTAGTAGTTTTTCCGCCTGTAGCAACCACACGGGGGATTCTTTGAGGACTTTATCTAATAGACAGTCGTCAGTATTTTACTACTAAAACAGTCAAAGACCCCGGAGGTCATAAGGTCACGGGTCTTTTCTCAGGAGCTTCACTCACACTGGCAGCCTATCTGGTGCGTGGCGTTGAGCAGCCGCACACACGGGACGGTGTAGTTCAGGTTCACGTAAATCTTCTTTTCCACCGAGCTACCGCCAACGGCTGCAAGAAAGAAGAAGAAGAAGAAGAAGAAGAAGAAGAAGAAGAAGAAGAAGAAGAACAAGAAGAACAAGAAGAACAAGAACAAGAACAAGAACAAGAACAAGAAAGCACTTTAACAACTGTAGCAGGAAAGAAAAAACAACATCGTGGTCACATCCTTCATCTCTCACTTATAAATGTGCATTTGTAATTGTTATACTTTTGTATAAATAATCGTGCATATGGGCAGATTATTCTCCTTTTAATTTAATTCAGAATTCTGGGCTCCTTCCACTCGCTCACACACACGACGACCGCTGGACTTTAAACCAGATTTCCGTGAAACATTTTGTGAAATGTGGGTGGATACACGAGTATTTACCTTAAATGACAAATGAATGAGACAATAGTTTGATTAAAAGACATATGTCTGTACACGTTTGTTTATGAACAAATAAAAACAAATTTTAACCCTCCTTTGTTGTCAATTTGACCCCATTTAATATTTAACGTCTCTAAAAGAATGATTTACATTATTTTGTTTGCTTCCTATTTCATGACTTTTCCTAATTTAACGGGGCAAACATTAAATTCACATGATATGTTTTCAATGTCCTGAACAACTCAATTTAACCCCAGGCTGTTTCTCACTGTGTAAAACATATAAGGAATATTACTTTTGTTATTTATTTTAAGGTCTATTCAGGTATCAACAAACAAACAAGAAGTACCTGATACTTACACTTGGGAAACAATAATAATGTTCTGGAGTTTTTGATCGCTGTGGTCAGAAAGGTCAAAGGTGTTATACATGTGACGGTAACGGGGTTAATTCACCCGGGCCTGTTTGGGTGTAACACCTGCTGGCAGAACAAACCGTGTTCTGTCATATTTTGCTGCCTTGTCAGAATGTGCTACCCGCTGCATAAACCGATAGGTGTGTATCTGATAGGATGTTATTGTACTATCACAATATGCTTTTCTTTCAAAGTTCAATGTTTCACTTTTCCCTGTTAAAGTGTTTATCTTCAACACTAAATACCCTAATAATAAACCAGTGCTTTATTATGAGAATGTGAACAAACTCATGTTTACAATAATTTGTTGACACAAAAGAAATAGCAACTGCTTATCACTCATTAATCTACATGTCATTACTACATATTATTACTACCTGTACAATATACATGCTGAATGTACTTTTAACTATGGAAATAATCGGGATTTTGAGGATGTCACTCCCCGTTATCAGACGTGCATCGACAGGGTGCAAAACATTATGGGCGTGTCAAACAAACTCGGAAAATCAACTCGGCGCATGCGCAATACCACAAGGTATCAGTTCTCGACAAGTAGCATGAAATGATAGAACACCGGACTGCTTTGCGGCAGCCGCACACAACTGTAGAGCGATGACGTCATTTGCCGTAAAGGTCCGGCGGTTGAGGTGACTGCGCGTGATCCGGCGGTCACGCGCAGTCACGCTGAACTGGGCGGCTCCGCACCGAGAGGCAGAGACGCTCACAATGAAGTCCAGAAGATGTGATCATAATGAATAATAAACGTGTTTAATCGTGTCCAGTTGACGTACATGTGGACATTAATGGCCACAGACTCTCCTCCTCCTTGAGAAACTACAAGTTTAGGAGCGACGGGTTCGCGTTCAGCTAGCGCGAACTAGCTTAGCATTCGGTTAGCTCCGAGCACAAAGAAGTGCCTCAAACTGACCCGTCGCGCGCAAGCACGCGCACTCTATCCCATAATAACACGACTGCGTGGACACGGAGAGCCGCGCGAGTGCAACTCACCGACGAAGAGGCAACAAGCGAGCAGATTAACGAGCCATTTGCTCGACAGCAGATCCATCTTCCTGGTTCGGCGAGGAGAGCACAACACAACAGTGGGTGCTGACGTGAAATGCGTCCGGGCTTCCGCCGCTTGGTTCCGCTTACCCTGAAAAGGGACGGACCCGTTCAAAATGGCAGCTCCGGAACTCTCGTTTGTTTAAAAAAAATAAATCAATAATAAAAATCAGTTAAAAAAAAACACACGTTTATTTAATAAGTATTTTATCTCCTTCACACAATTAATAGTTTGAATTAAGGAGCAGCCTCTAACTGGAGTCAACTGTCCTTCATGACTCAGCTCTGGGGTGAACTTTGGATATTCTCTATTTTTATGTATGCAATAAAAACCCATCATCCAGAGGTACCACAAGCTGTGTCCACGCATAATAAACTAATTAAAAAACACACCACACAAACACATTTCCATTCATAAACAGCCATTTATTTATTTATTATATCCCCCCAGATACATAGAGCACGTGCTGCTCGCTGAATGATGAATGTCACACAGTGAGAAAGAGACAACGGTTAGACAGTTCACAGCTCGAATGAGGCCGCGGCACGGAGGAAGATAGTTTAAAAGCATTGGAGAGGTTTAGACATCACTGAGCAGACGTGTAGAGCAGATATAGATTTATTTAGTTCCCGCGTCGATCGTGGACGCGGTGGTCCTCCTCGTGACCCCGCCTCCTCCGCCTCAACGGAACTGAAGAGGACTGACGCGCAGACCGATCACGTCCTTACCGATCTCCGTCACCTAGAAAATAAAAGGGGAAAATAAAAAAGTTAATATATATTTAAAAAGACCTCCAGGAAGCTCCTCATACTGGTGAAGACTTCCACACATGTGCATCGCTGTTCAGGGTTCTTACACATCTTGACCGATGGATTTCCAGGACTTTAAACCAAATTTCCATGACCAAACTGAAATCTCGGTAAGACATGAAATATTTAGAACATTTTACTTATGGAGAGCGTACGCCGGCTTATATTTTGAGCGTTTTTCTATAAAAAACATTAATTATTTCAAAATCGGCGTGAATGAAAGTTTTCCAAAACTTTTACGATTTTAGTTTTTTCTATGACTGGAAATGACCATTTTAAAAGTCCATGACTTTTCCAGGTTTTCCATGAGCGTAAGAACCCTGGCTGTATGACGTCAATGTTAACGCCCCACAGATGTAAATACGTGAATTGCATCATCAACCGTCTCCTGAACATATTTCCTGCGTGTTTCTAAAGTGGATTCTAAAGGCGTCTCCTCCTGGGGTCCGGAGCCAGGCGTACCTCGGTGACCCTGCAGACCTGGCCCTTGTACGTGGGGCAGTAGCACGCTCCGGACAGGGGGCACTTCTCCACGGGGCGGCCGCGGTACAGCGGCACGAAGGAGGCGCCGCACAGGTCGAACGGGTTGTGGGGGTCGTAGTTCAGCTGGTGGGCGTCCGTCAGCGTCTTCTCGCAGGCCGCCAGAATCTTACGCGTCTGGATGGCAAAGAAAGATCTGTGAGAAAGGGGTTGTGTACTTTGGACAGGGTTCTTACACATGTTGACCAGTGGATTCCCAGGACTTTAAACCACATTTCCATGACCAAACTGAAATCTCGGTTTATACATGAAAAAGTGAACATTTAGTATTTAAACAATGTGAATTCCAAAGCATACAGTAGGCCTATACATTTAATGAAACAAATGACTAAGAGACAATATTTTAATTAAAGAATAAACATTTTCTTCCCGAGCTATGGCCATCGAACTTTCCAGTTAAGGTGCGTTCACTTGCAAGCGGGAAGAAAAAGGAAATTGCGCGTACGCCGTCTTATATTTTGAGTCTTTCTTTCTAAAACATATTCATTATTTCAAACTTGTCTTAAATGAGTGAATATAACACATTTCCATGACTTTTCCAAAACTTTTGTGATTTAAGTTTTTTCCATGACTTTTCCAGGTTTTCCATGACCGTAAGAACCCCGTTTGAAAAGAGGAGCGAGTCCTCCGGCCCCGGCAGCTCCGACGGGCTCGTTAGGAGCTGCCGGGTTGGACTGTGGTCAACACACTAAAAGAGAAGCTGATGGGTTTTCCTGCAGCAATGGAAGAGCCGGTGGGGGTAAAGCCCGAGGGAACCAACAACATGGCGTGTGCGGCGTTCCGTCTAGAAGCCGAGCCACGCGGGACCGACCTGCTGGGCCACGTCGGGCTTCGGGCCCAGCTCCAGGAGGCGGCGAGCGAAGCTGGCGGCCGTCTTGAAGTTCCGCAGCTTGAAGAAGAGGTTCAGGGCCGTGCGCAACACCAGCACCATGTGGACGGGCTGCAGATTGCAGTGGGTGAAGTAGGCAGCCATCTGGAAGGGAACACACACACACACACACACACACACCTGTTAGAGGGAGCCGTTTCAAGTCAGGTGACCTCAGCCAGCCACGCTACTGACCTCACACAGCCTCTTCTGCTGATCCAGAGTGTCCTTGGGCAACTTCTTCCTCTCCGTCTCCATGGTGAGGCCCACGATGTACTCTCTGCAGATGGTGATCAGCTGCTGAGCCTGAAACACACATTATAAAGCATTTTTAAATTAAATTTTTTTAAATGAAATTAAAATGTATATAAATTCAAAAATAATTAATTTTTACGAAAATGGTCTCCAAACAAAATCTTTTAATATATTTTGGGAAATCTATATTATAAATAATAATTAAAAAAATCATTTTTTTTAAATGGGAACATTTTTCCGTAAAAAAAAACACATTATAAAGCATTTTTAAATAAAATAAATGAAATAAAAATATTTTAAATGAAATGAATTTTTTTTTTTTATGAAATTAAATAAATAAATTTAAAAAAAAATCCTTTTTAAGAAAAAAATGTCCATTCAATTTAAAAAAAAAAAAATGTTTTCCATCAAACAAAATCTTGGGAAATGTATATTAAAAATAATTTTGAATAAAAAAATAATTTTGAATAAAAAATTTAAAATTTTAATGGAAACATTTTAATGTAAAATAAAGTCTTAACATTTTTTATTTAATTTTTATATTTCAAAAAATATATATTATAAATAATAATTTCAAAAAAAATGTTGAATGAAAAATCCATATTTACAATAAAGTAAAAAAAAAAAGTTAAATGACATTTCTTTAAATAAATAAAAGAATCCTGGTATTAAAAGCAGCATGCTTTGGAAAACGTTTTTCGGCTCACCTCTGCGATCTCCTGCTTGTTGTCCACCACCAGCAGAGGGACGGACAGCAGGATGACCCGGAAGCGCTCGACGGCCTCCTCGAAGCGCCCGGACGTCGTCAGCTGGTAGCAGTGCTGCAGGCGGGCGATGAGGTCGGAGAGGCGCAGGCCCACAGCGGGCAGGCCTTGCTTCGCGCCACAGTCCTAAAAGAATACAAACAAGATCACAATACTTGCATATTGTGATTCTTCTGAGGGGGAGGATCGTGTCCGCTGTACCTTCCAGTTCCTCTGGGGTTGGCTGCGCAGGCAGGGCAGAGACGGCAGCCCCAGGTAACAGGTGCGGCCTCTGGACAGCGTCTGCATGAACAGCGACTTGTAGGGCTCGAAGTTCACAACTCCCACCTGGTCGTGGAGCAACTGGGGAGCACGAGGAGGACCGTTAAGCCGTGAACGTGACGCAACACGTCGTCCCTTCAGAGCGTTTACGCCTCAACGCGACCAACATCCCACAGGAGGCCGTGAGGACGCTCGTCCGTACCCTCATTGCGGTCTCGAAGGAGCCGGCCAGGACGTGGTCCACCGGCAGCTGGGAGTTGTTGCACCACATCTGCGTGGGACCGGTTCCTTTAGTGGGCGGGACGAAGAAGCCGTCCTCCGATCCTCCGCCTGCACCGGGCGGCAGGTCCTGACGGAGACACAAGAGAAACCCGTCAGCTGAGGCACTTGGTTTTGGAGGGTGAGAAAATATCGTCTCGCCATCTTAAAAATAACTTTTTTTGAAAATTATTATTTATAATATATATTTGGAAATATAAAAATATATATTTTTTTTAGAAATATTAATTATAATATATATATATATATATATATATATATATATATATATATATATATATATATATATATATATATATATACATACATACATACATACATACATACACACAATATACAACATTTTATATATACAAGAAATAAAATGTGTATATATATATATATATATATATATACACATTTTATTTCTTGTATATATGTATTTTTCATTCAACATATTTTTGAAATTATTATTTATAATATATATTTTTTGAAATATATATTTTCCTGAGCATGAACATTCCTCGAGGTTCCATTAGTGGGAATCCTCTCACCAGCTCTGGAGGAAGGTCCAGGTCTTCCTCCACCTCCCATCCTCCGCCCTCCTCTTTGATCCCTCCTTCTTCCCCGGATCCCTCCTGAGCGTCCATGAAACCGTCTGAGACACCAGAGAAAAGTCCAGTTATAGAGAGATAACGGTAAAGTCAAAGGTCAAAGTAAAGGTGAGGAGTGTTGACCTTCGTCCAGCTGAAGCTCGGCATCGTCTCCCCAGCCCTCGCCGCCCGGCGCCTCCATGTCGGGGTCGGCGGCCATCTGCCCGGCCTTCCCTGAGGCAGAAGAACACGGGTCTCACACACACACACACACACACACACACACACACACGCCTCATCTTTGTGTCGTTCGGTGCGGCCTCACCCTTGGCCGAGATGGCGCCCTCGAAGAAGCCCTTGGACACGGTGAGCAGCGGCCAGTTGGTGTCCAGCGGGTTGATGGGCGGCGACGGCTGCAGCAGCTGAGCCTCGGGGTCGACCTCGGGGACCTGGACACGACACGGCGTCAGGAGAGGAGGCGCAGGAGAGGAGGCGCAGGACAGAGCGAGACTCACCGCCTCCTTCTCGGGGTCGAAGGACTCCTTCAGGGCCGCGGCCTCCTCGTCCAGCCCGTGGGTGGCCGCCGTCAGGTAGGCCAGAGACTCTGGAAGACACGCCCACATCGTCAACAACAACAACAACAACAACAAGGCTTCTTCAGGAAGGATTTCATTCTTTATTTAAAACGTTCTTATCGATTAGATTATTTATCTTCACAGAATAGACGTAATTTAAGAATAGAAAAAAGATAAATTGCACAAAATAAAAATGTTCACTCATTTTGAATTTTGCTTTTGTAAAAAAAAAAAAAAAAAAAAAAAAAAAAGAAGGCAATGCTCCAAATGGATTAAAACTAAATAAATGGCTGTTACATTCAAACATCTAAATGGACATTTATGAAAAAAATTACATTATTTATGACTAAATGAACATTATTTATATGGTTTATGACTAAATGAACATTATTTATGACTAAAGGAACATTATGTAGCAGGACCAGGATGAAGAAGACGAGGCCCGAGGCTTGACGAAGAGGGTGACTCACTCTGCCCACAGCTCTTGAGGATGCGGACCCTCTCGCTCACGTCTCCCAGGTACAGCGCCGCCTGGTAGTGGCCGCTCATGTCCTTCCTGATCTCGGCTGCCAGAGGAGTGGAGGTCAGACACGAGAACACGACCCTCAAACCCACAAGGAGGCGGCCGCCGCTCACCGATCTTCATCATCTTGCGCAGCTTGGCCAGGTTGCCGGTGATGAGGTAGAGGAAGGTGAGCTTGTCGAAGTTCTTGGTCCTCTGGTAGCACATCTCCACCACCTGGTGGTGGCCCTGCAGCAGCGCCGCCTCCCCCAGGCGCTCCCAGCAGCTGCGCTCGTCCAGCGCCTTGGCGGCCTCCAGCGCCACCTGGTGGACGGAGACGGACGGGACTGAGCGCGTCAAACGTCTCAACCCTCAGGAGGAGGAGGAGGAGGAGGAGGAGGAGGACGTGACGCCGCGAGCGCCCACCTCGATGTTGCCGCACTCCAGAGCCAGGCTGAAGCGCGTCTTCTCGTCCTTCACGAAGTGCAGCGCCACCTCCGGGTAGCCCTTCTTCTGCAGGTAGGCGATGATGGACTGGCCCACCAGCTTGGCGGTGCGCACCATGTGGAGCACCTGGGGGGGGAGGGGGGGGGGGGACTCAACGTCACGCAACCGAGCGATACGGGAAACCCGATCGCGGGCCGCCGCCACTCGCCTCGTCGTATTTGCGGTTGACCAGCGCCAGCTTGAAGCGGTACTCCGTGGGGTCGATGGTGAGGACGCGCGGCCGGCACTCGCGGTCCAGGCAGTAGACGCTGTTGCCCCGCACGCGCGTCACGTAGATGGGCAGGTCCAGGGTCCGGATGATACCATGATCACTACGGGGGGGGGGGAGAGTGAGAGAGAGCGTGTTAGACGGGGTGACATCTGAGACTCTCAAAGACAACTTTGCTTTTTTGCGTCGTCGACTCTGGCGCCCCCTGTGGATGCAAACGGTAGTGTCTTCGAGTCCGAAAGAGGAAGGAGAAGTGGGGGAGAGAAAGTAAAAGGTGGGGGAGAGGGGAGAAAAAGAGGTGGGAGAGAGAGAGAGGAGGGAGGAGATGTGGGGGGGAGAGAGAGAGAGAGGAAGGAGAGGTGGGGGAAGAGGAAAGAAAAAGAGGTGGGAGAGAGATGTAGGGGGTGAGAGAGAGAGAGACGAAGGAGAGAGAGAGAGATAGATGGAGGAAGAAGGAGAGAGAGAAAAAGAGGTGTGAGAGAGAGATGCAGGGGGTGAGAGACGAAGGAGAGAGAGAGAGATAGATGGAGGAAAAAGGAGGGAGAGAGAGAGAGGAGAGAAAAAGAAGTGGGAGAGAGACATGAAGGAGAGAGAGAGGAAGGGGGGTGAGAGAGACGAAGGAGAGAGAGATAGATGGAGGAAGAAAGAGAGAGGCAAGACGGTGACGGAGTGACATGTGAGACTCTCAAAGCCTCTCAGAGGAACTTTGCTTTTGCGGGTGGACTTTGGCGCCCCCTGTGGACACAGGCGGTAGTGTCTCTAAGTCCCTGGAACTAATAAAGAGCGGCGCTCTTTAATAGTTCCAGGTTTTCTGAAGGGACTCGAAGGCACCACCACCAGGCGGAGCGGCACGTACCCGGAGGTGAGGGCGTATTTGATGTGGTTGGAGGTCGTGTAGATGAACACGCCGCTCTCGTCCCAGGCGCCGCTCTTCACCCGGATGTTCTCGTGGATGTTGCACAGGCTCTCCAGCTTGCGGTTGCAGATCATGATGGCTGAGAGAGAGAGCGAGAGAGAGAGAGAGCGCCTCGTGGGTTAAATGGGCGTCAGGCCGCGGTGACATGGGGGCTCCGGGACTCGACCCACCGTGTTTGGCGAGCAGCGCCACGTGGCTGGTGTCGGCGCTCCACACCACGTACTTGACCTTGGCGATCTTCACGGTGGCGAGCGAGCGCTTCTGCTGCACATCGAACAGCGTCACGCCGTCCGCGTCGCGCAGCAGCAGAGAGCCCGTCCCGGCGTAGAAGATCTCCTCGCAGCTCGGGACCTGAACCTTCTTCACGATCTCGTTCTTCAGGTTCTTGATGAGCAGCTGGGGGGGGGGGGGGGGGGGGGGGGAAGAGAGAGGGAGAAGGTATATAGTCGATGCAGAATATAAGACACAGAAAGCTCAGGTCTAAAGATGGCTGCGTACCGAGTGATCTAAATATATATATATATATATATTTATTTATTTATATATATATATATATATATATATATATTTATTTATATATATATATATATGTATTTATATTATATATATAGTTATATATGTATTTATATTATATATAGTTATATATGTATTTATATTATATATAGTTATATGTATTTACCGAGTGATCTAAATATATATTATATATAGTTAAATATGTATGTATATTATATATAGTTATATGTATTTACTGAGTGATCTAAATATTTATAGTTATATATGTATTTATATTATATATATATATATATATATATATATATATATATATATAGTTGTATGTATTTACAGAGTGATATAAATATATATATAGTTATATATATTTACAGAGTGATCTAAATATATATTATATATAGTTATATATGTATGTATATATTATATATAGTTATATATATTTACCGAGTGATCTAAATATATTATATATAGTTATATATGTATGTATATATTATATATAGTTATATATATTTACCGAGTGATCTAAATATATTATATATAGTTATATATATTTACCGAGTGATCTAAATATATATTATATATAGTTATATATGTATGTATATATTATATATAGTTATATATATATTTACCGAGTGCATGCGGTCCAGGACGGCGAAGCGGTTCCGGGCGACCCAGACGGCCGTGAGCCCGGAGGACCTCTTCCCCTCCGGCGCTGAGGAGGAGAACAACAGAAGCGTGAGAGCGAGTGGCGAGCGGCGAGGGGGCGGCGGCCTCCGCGGAGCCACGCCCATCTGGTTCTGTACCGTCGGGGTTCTGGGAGTCGCTCTCCTTGGGGATGGAGTACAGGTCGTAGGTGCTGTTCTCCAGGTTGGTCGCCCTCTGCAGGAGAGAGAGAGTACTGCATCACACTCAGTGCATGACCTTTCATGACCTCTCATGACCTTTAGACCAACATGATGTGAAATCTCAGTGTAAACATGAATGAGAGACTAATTTGATTAAAAGAATAAATGTATACATGCATGTTTATTCTTTTAATCTGTGTAGGTGAACATTTCCTATATTATAACATTTCCAGGACTTTTCCCAAACTTTTGGGATTGAATTTTCCTTTTCCAGGACTTTTCCAGGCCTGGAAAAAAACATTTTAACATTCCAGGCCTTCTGCGGGTTTCCCAGATGTAGGAGCCCTGAGAGCATGAGGTGAGGTGAAGGTGTGATGAACATGAGGTGAAGGTGAAGGTGTGATGAACATGAGGTGAAGGTGAAGGTGTGATGAACATGAGGTGAAGGTGTGATGAACATGAGGTGAAGGTGAAGGTGTGATGAACATGAGGTGAGGTGAAGGTGTGATGAACATGAGGGTGAAGGTGAAGGTGTGATGAACATGAGGTGAAGGTGAAGGTGTGATGAACATGAGGTGAGGTGAAGGTGTGATGAACATGAGGTGAGGTGAAGGTGTGATGAACATGAGGTGAAGGTGTGATGAACATGAGGTGAAGGTGTGATGAACATGAGGTGAAGGTGTGATGAACATGAGGTGAAGGTGTGATGAACATGAGGGTGAAGGTGTGATGAACATGAGGTGAGGTGAAGGTGTGATGAACATGAGGTGAAGTGAAGGTGTGTGAAGGTGTGATGAACATGAGGGTGAAGGTGTGTGAAGGTGTGATGAACATGAGGTGAAGGTGTGTGAAGGTGTGATGAACATGAGGTGAAGGTGTGATGAACATGAGGTGAAGGTGTGATGAACATGAGGTGAGGTGAAGGTGTGTGAAGGTGTGATGAACATGAGGGTGAAGGTGTGGTGAAGGTGTGATGAACATGAGGGTGAAGGTGAGGTGAAGGTGTGATGAACATGAGGTGAAGGTGAGGTGAAGGTGTGATGAACATGAGGTGAAGGTGAGGTGAAGGTGTGATGAACATGAGGTGAGGTGAAGGTGTGATGAACATGAGGTGAAGGTGTGATGAACATGAGGTGAAGGTGTGATGAACATGAGGTGAAGGTGTGATGAACATGAGGGTGAAGGTGTGTGAAGGTGTGATGAACATGAGGGTGAAGGTGTGTGAAGGTCTTACGGTGCAGAGCAGGACTGCGTTCTCAGCCGGGTTGTAAGACATGCTGAACACCGGGAACTTGGACCCACTGGAGACACACAACACATCATGTTACACACACACACACATCATGTTACACACACACACATCATGTTACACACACACACACATCATGTTACACACACACACACACACACACACACATCATGTTACACACACACACACACACACACACACACATGTTACACACACACACACACACACATCATGTTACACACACACACACACACACACATCATGTTACACACACACACACACACACATCATGTTACACACACACACACACATCATGTTACACACACACACACACACACACACACACACACACACACACACACATGTTACACACACACACACACACATGCACACACACACATGTACACACACACATGTTACACACACACACATGTTACACACACACACACACACACACACACACACACATACACATACACACACACACACACAGTTACACACACACATGACACACAACACACACACACACACACACACACACACGCTACACACACAACACAGTTACACACACACACACACACACACACACACGCTACACACGTTACACATGTTACACACACACGCTACACACACACGCACAATACACACGCACACACACACGCTACACACACACAACACACACACACGTCACACACACCATACACACACACGCTACACACACACACACCGTTACACACACACATGTTACACACACACACACACACACGTTACACACACACACACACACGTTACACACAACACACACACACACACATACACACACATTACACACGACACACACACGCTACACACACACACGTTACACACACATTACACACACGTTACACACACACACACAATACACACACCGTTACACACACACGTTACACACACACGTTACACACACGCTACACACACACCGCTACACACACACACGCTACACACACACGTTACACACACACCGTTACACACGTTACACACGCTACACACACACGTTACACACACACCGTTACACACGTTACACACACGTACACACACGCTTACACACACGTTACACACACACGTTACACACACACGTTACACACACACGTTACACACACACACAGACCCCCCCTACCTGCGTAGCTGCATGACGGCCGTGTCTTTGCTGCTGCTGAAGTCCAGCTGGCGGAGGAAGCGCTCCTTCACGTAGAACAGCACGTTGCCGTGGACGGCGTACGCCGGGCGCTCGCGCTCCAGCTTGAACACGATCATCCCGCTGTCGTGTCCTGGGGGGGGGGGGGGGGGGGTGAGACGGGCGCCACGTGGACTCAGGCGGCCCGGCGGCGGCCCAGAGGCCCCTCCCCCAACCTACCGGCGGCGAACAGGTTGAGGTTGGGGTGCGCGCCCAGCACCCAGAAGCGGTCGTGGTCGCGGCGGAAGGTCTGCACGCCGGTCCTCTTGGACATGTCCCACACGCGGATGCTCTTGTCCTCGGAGTTGGACAGGATGAGCTCCTGGCGAGGGTGGAACACGGCGCACGACACGTTGTTGTAGTGGCCGCGGCACGTGTCCAGCTCCCACGCCTTGGACTCTGGAGGAGGAGCAGGAGGAGGAGCAGGAGGAGCAGGAGGAGGAGCAGGAGGAGCAGGAGGACAGATTCAAAGAGAGGAAGACGGACTCGTCCCCACGGAGCAGCTGATGGACGCATGTTCCTCACGTGATCACGTCGTGTTTTGATGATGTAACCTTAGAGACGCGTCAGGCTGCTGATGTCATGAGCTGTAGTCTTTCATTATTATGGTATGTGTTGTTGTTGTTGTTGTTGTTGTTGTTGTTGTTGTTGACCCTTTGGATGTCATAAGTGTGCATGTTGTGAGTCTGACGTACCGTTCATCCTCCAGATCTTCACCTGCCGGTCGTCGGCTCCGGACACGATGAGCGGCATGGTGGGGTGGAAGGCCGCCCAGTTGACCCCGCGGTCGTGACCCTGAGGTCAGACAGGAGGAGCTCGGGGTCAAAGGTCGTGACCCTGAGCTCCTCAGTGAGAACACGGAGACCTAAACCAACAGGGAGGGGAGCGGCGTAGAGTCCACGAGAAACTAGAGTTCAGTCAGGAACATCTTAGTTACGGTGCGTTCACTTGCAGCGCGGAAATGAGAGTATGGAAGAGCTCTCCCTCGCTCTACACCTCCTCTACACCTCGCTTTACCTCCCCCTCTCTCACTTCCTATCTCTCTCTACACCCCTCCCTCTCTATACCTCTCTCTCCCTCCCTCCTATATATTTTTTTAATCTCAGCTTAAATGAACATCTCAATATAACGAATGTTTTCCTCGACTGATGTTTTCTTTTCTTCTCCAGGTGTGTAAGTAACCATGTCACAAGTTCCAGGACTTTTCCAGGTTTCCCATGAACCCGTCTATAAGCGCCTCCTCCTCCTCCTCCTCCTCCTCCGCTCACCTCCAGGACGTGCTTGACGACGGCGTCCGAGGCTCCGAACAAGTCGACGCCGGAGATGCCGCGCACGTCCGTCTCCACGGCGCCGGGGGACAAGTTCTTCTTCCTCAGACCTGGAGGAGACATTCAGGACACGGCGAGCGGGGGAGGGGCCACACTCATGTTAACAAGGCCGGAGCAGGGGGGGGAGGAGGAGGAGGAAGTGATGGACGAGAGGAGGAAGTAATGGAAACGAGGAGGAAGTGATAGACTAAAAGAGGAGGAGGAAGTGATGGACTAGAGGAGGAAGTGGTGGACTAGAGGAGGAAGTGATGGACTAGAGGAGGAAGTGATAGACTAAAAGAGGAGGAGGAAGTGATGGACTAGAGGAGGAAGTGATGGACTAGAGGAGGAAGTGGTGGACTAGAGGAGGAAGTGATGGACTAGAGGAGGAAGTGATGGACTAAAGGAGGAAGTGGTGGACTAGAGGAGGAAGTGATGGACTAGAGGAGGAAGTGATAGACTAAAAGAGGAGGAGGAAGTGATGGACTAGAGGAGGAAGTGATGGACTAGAGGAGGAAGTGGTGGACTAGAGGAGGAAGTGATGGACTAGAGGAGGAAGTGATAGACTAAAAGAGGAGGAGGAAGTGGTGGACTAAAGGAGGAAGTGGTGGACTAAAGGAGGAAGTGGTGGACTAGAGGAGGAAGTGGTGGACTAGAGGAGGAAGTGGTGGACTAGAGGAGGAAGTGGTGGACTAAAGGAGGAAGTGGTGGACTAGAGGAGGAAGTGGTGGACTAGAGGAGGAAGTGGTGGACTAGAGGAGGAAGTGGTGGACTAGAGGAGGAAGTGGTGGACTAAAGGAGGAAGTGATGGACTAGAGGAGGAAGTGGTGGACTAGAGGAGGAAGTGGTGGACTAAAGGAGGAAGTGGTGGACTAAAGGAGGAAGTGGTGGACTAGAGGAGGAAGTGGTGGACTAGAGGAGGAAGTGGTGGACTAGAGGAGGAAGTGGTGGACTAGGAGGAAGTGGTGGACTAAGGAGGAAGTGGTGGACTAAAGGAGGAAGTGGTGGACTAGAGGAGGAAGTGGTGGACTAGAGGAGGAAGTGGTGGACTAGAGGAGGAAGTGGTGGACTAGAGGAGGAAGTGGTGGACTAGAGGAGGAAGTGGTGGACTAGAGGAGGAAGTGGTGGACTAAAGGAGGAAGTGGTGGACTAGAGGAGGAAGTGGTGGACTAGAGGAGGAAGTGGTGGACTAAAGGAGGAAGTGGTGGACTAGAGGAGGAAGTGGTGGACTAGAGGAGGAAGTGGTGGACTCTCTATCACACGCGCGGTCAGACATCATCAACACAAGCTCTGCTCTCTCACTTCCTGCCGGTTGTTGAGTCTGGAAACCATGGTGATAACAATAAGACTGATTGGGTTAATAATAAATCCCACGAAGAAGAAGAAGAAGAAAACACAACGACACGATCTGATGAACCGACACCGACGAGCTCCCAGACTCACACCGGAGGAGGAGAACCGGAGGAGGAGAGCAGCTTGTGTTCATGATCCTGCCGCTTGAAGCGAGGCGGTGAACACAGAGTTCACCAGAGGGGGGGGGGGGGGACCATGTGCAGGTGTGGATGTTTCCAGGGAGAGCACGGGATAAGGAGGACACAGGGGAGAGCACAGACGTGGCTGATGTGGGTGGGGGGTGGTGTGGGGGGGGTGGTGGTGCCTTGTGGAGACGAGCTCTGATGGGGCGCTGACGACGAGGAGGTTTCCTGAGGCTCATGCACGTTTCTGCTCTGGTTAGGGATTAAGTTACGCAACACGTGACGTGGAATATAACCGCCGCTGTATATTTCCCGTCGTGTTCCGTGTCGTCGAGCAGGCGTCATGCCAGAAGTATAAAAACACGGTTTGTGAACTTTATGCTTTCGAACTAGTTAGTAGCTTCATGTCAAACCAATGCAAACAAAATGGAAAATAACAAAAATGGGAAGCCGGATGGACTTAAAGAATGCAGAGTAAGCCCCTCCCCTTTCGTGTTAAATGGATGCTGTGGATGCCGTGCCCCCCCCCCCCCCCCCCCCCGAGGAGGAGCTCACAGGAGCCGAGTGCAACCATGCAGCCGTTTACTAGAAGACGTGCCAGGACAGCGGGTCCCCGGGGTCGGGTGAAGGTCACACACACGTTCACGGATAGGGGAGTGATAGTGTAGGGGAGTGATAGTGGATGCGAGTCAATTAATGGTTATTAGTTAGTGAGAAGAGAAGAAACAGGAAATACAATCAACAGGAACAGACTTTTAACTGCATGCAGAGGCGCAGAAACACCTCCCAGTTCCCATTTCAACCTCATTCATGCAACTCTTCCTTCACCCAGGACTGGTTGCAGAGCCCCGCCTCATTCAGACGCAGCATGAGCGGGTCGCCGTGAAGGAGAGGTGCTCCTGCCCACGGCCCACAGAGTCCTCTACAGGCAGGAGGGGGAGAGGAGGCGGAACGCAGCTTCAACTCAGCCTCGTTCCTGCTTTCTTCCTCCTCCACCTTCATACCACTCTACCCCCCCTCCCCCCCTCCTCCTCCCCTCCAGCCCCCGCGGTCCTCTGGTCTATCCGTCGCCCAGACGCTCACCGGAAATATCCCACACGCGCACGGTCTGGTCCAGACTGGCCGACACCACCAGGTCCTCAGAGGGGTGGAACTGGGCGCACATCACATAGTGGTTGTGGCCGGTCAGCACACTGGGGACGAGAGAGAGAGAGAGAGAGAGAATTAGAACACAGGTCATCTGACTAGAAACATGAAGAACTAGAAGGGGCCCTCAGTGGAGCGCCTACCTTCACATATCACAAGATCGGCATTGGATTATGAACATGTTGGCATTAGTTGCCAATTGGATAAAAATTGGTATAGTAAGAAGAAGATTTTGACCTTTTCATGACCCGATCAATCCCAAAATCTAATCAAATGGTCCCCGGATAATAACCAATTATCCCACCAAATTTCATGCGATTCGGTTTAATTATTTTTGAGTTATGCGAGTAATACTCATACAAATAAATAAATAAATAAATAAATAAATACTCAGCTTTTAAAACATAACCTTACACATTTTCAATGCGGAGGCAACTATAACGCTGTGGTGTGAAACAGCGGTAACAACGATGTGAAGGCCCCGTGCTCCGTTCTTCTCTACAACTAAACAATAGTTCTTGAGGCGTCTCACCAGACGCAGGTCCTCGACTGCCAGTTCCAGATGCGAATCGTCTGGTCGTCCGAGGCGCTCAGAATCCAGGGGTACTCCTGCAGCAACGCAAACGCTCCGGGTCAAACACACCGCGTCCCCGAGAATCATCAACGGATGAGAACCAGACGTCAGAACTACTCACGTGGTGGAAGAAGGTCGTCCTGATGTAGTCCAGGTGTCCGAGGAGAGTGAAGAGGCAACGTCTCAGTTTGTAGTTCCACACCTGAACACAAGGGGGCCGTCGCTCAGCGTGAATGTGCAGAGCAACTTGACGTAAACTCACATTCATAATGCAATAACAATACGAGAGGCGCTTAATCAACACAGATGTAAACGTCACATCTAGTGTGTCAATATCTGAATTCAAAGAACTGCATGAAAACACAATTTTGGTGCAAAACAAATGCAGGAAATATATATATATATATATATATATATATTATATTTTGAGACGTCATTTCTACGCGTCAGCCTCACCTTGATTTTGTAATCGTCTCCTCCCGACACAAACAGAGGCTGCTGCTTGTGGAAATCAATTCCTCTGACGGGCCCTGGGGTTGGAAGAAGAAGAATTAACATCAATGACGTCACGTATCCGCGTAATGACAACACTGTGACGATGCGCGCGCACCGCCACGTCACGCCGCCTCACCGTCGTGCTCGTCGAACTTGTCGATCAGGGTGCACATGCGGTAGTCCCACAGCTGGATCACCCCGTTGTGCAGACTGGCCAGAACCCACGGCCGCTTCGGGTGGAAGCTCAGGCCTGGAGCGGGACAGAGGATCAATAAACATATCGATCAGGCCTCGGACATCAGCGGGCGGACAGCTCACATAGATCAACAAGGAAAGCAGAGCAAACGGAGCTACACAGTATGAGCTCACGTTAGCTCGTTGAGTAAACTCACCCGAGTTATAATGTCAAGCTGTGATACATAAACATATTAAATAAGCAACGCATTAATGTATTGATGGACATAACGCACAGCTAGCTGACGGTATGAGTTGTGTACACGACTGATACCGTCAGCTAGCTAACTCCAGCTACTTAGGTAAGCTAGCTGACGTTAGACAGCTAAACTCACGTGACGTAAATAATGTCACGTCGTGATACATAAACATATTGAACAGGTAATGTATTCATGTTTAGAGATAACGTGCATTTAAAATGGCACTCCACTGGTCACGTCAGCTAGCTGCCGCTAGCTCCTCGGCTAACTGCAGATGACAAACTCACCTTTGACGCGCGCCGACTTGGTTTCAAATTTAGTCAACATCGTTCCTGTTGTCGGTAGAACCGTTAAACTCTCCCGCGAACAAATAACAACAAGCTCAGCTGCTCCCGGTGGTCGGTACCGTCGGTAACGTCGGTCGGCCTGATCGCCTGTTTAACGGATCCTTCCCGTTTCCTGACACGTCGCAGGTTTTGTCTTCCGGTTTGGGACAATAAAGTTTTCGACGCAGGAAGTTCCACGGCGGCGGAAGATAGAAATGTGACACACAGAGCGGAAGTGACGTGGAGTCGAGCTGCAGAGCTGCTCTAGCTGCTCTAGCTCTACAGTCAGCAGCGCTGAGAAGCTAATAATAATAACATACACACATATATATATATATATATATATATATATATATATATATATATATATATATATATATATATATATATATATATATATATATAAAGCCTTGAGTCAATATTTTCTCAGGGATTCAATATTTTAATGTATTTATTAAGTAAGAAAAAAAAACGTAATCAGTAATGTTTTTATTATCAGCCTTCAACCAATAGCAACATAAACTGCCACCGTACATCATTTTTATTGCTACTTTCATTTGCATATTGGACAGTTTAATCTATAGTAAATACAAGTATCATAACTAGTTGTAATAAACACAAGTATAACAAAACAATTGAGAATATCTGAAGATACATGTTAAATCACTTAAATGACGAATAATACACAACATAACAAAAAAATTCCATTATACGATCATTTTATTTAATATATTTACAAAACAAGACTGTCAAATAACAGGATGCTTTTATTGTTTACGGTGCCGTGGGGACGCTCTGCATCGGCCCTGAGAGTTCAATACATTTCTTTATCATAGTTATTGAAGAGCTGATGGTCACGTGACTTCTCCTCTCACAGCCGACCTTTCTCTCCTCACAGGACAACAAACTGAAAGTATACGTTGGTAAACACTCCTGAACGTCCCTCAAGAGTTCCTTCTGTCCCGACAAAGAGAGCCTCACTCTGCACATTAAACACACGGGGGCCACGAGGGAGTCACAGCTACTCTACACAGCACAGCCTACGGGAGCCATGACCAACCACTTCCAATCAACACATGGGATTAGGGAGGAAACACTCAGGGGAGGGAGGGGTTCAATTAGTTTGCTGGATTACAGTTGGCGCTGGGAACTTCTCACGAGGCTTTCAACCCCCTCTAGCATTTATTTAATCATTTAAATAATTAACAAATGTACACAAGCTCTTTCTTTCAGTTTCCTGACACGTCAATAATTAACTCGTTAAGTCTCCTCTACACAAAGCATAGGTGTGTGTGTGTGTGTGTGTTTCATGATGCACCACAGAATGATCACTTGGGTGTAGAAGTGGGATGACAATGCAGGATTCATCCCACTTTAAAACTATAATCTTATTAGCTGAATGAAAATAGTCTAAAAAAAGAACTACAAATAATAACTTAAATGGTAATTTTGCAAGAAAGAAACAAAGGCACCGTTAATACCTGCAAGGTGGCTTGAGAGGTGTTTACCATGAAGATAAACAGTATTAAAAACAACGTGAAGAAGGACTTTTTTTTTTAAAGAAAGGCTGTTAAAACTAAACCGTAACCGCGGCGACGGCAACTAATGCAGATCTGTTGAAATGTTCTCATTTGTGCGTTCAGAGATGTTGAGACAGGGGAGAGTGCGTCTGGTGTGAGGCTCCTGTTGGTTTTCGTGCCTCCTCCTCTCTCTTCTGTTGTTGTTGTTGTCGTCTGCAGCCACACACACCTTCCCCTCGGTTGAGAGCAGTCTCGGCCGGTGTGGTCACACTCCTTCACTCCCTGCTGACGCGCACAGTGACCCCTATGACCCCGTGACCTCCGGCGGGTTCTGGAAGGGCGGCGCCGCCTCGTCACATGACGGAGCACTGCTCTGCCGCCGCGGCCCCGGGGCCTCCCGGGAGGTTCAGGGACTCCATGTCGAAGTTGAAGCCTGGAGGCTGATGGGGAAGAAGACATGGGAGGAAAATGACAATATTAATATATATATATATATATATATACATACATACATATATATGAATTATATTAAATATATGAATTAATTAATATATATTAATATATATATTAAAATATATACTTTTTAAAAATATATTAAAATATGTACATATATATATAAATAAAAATGTATACACATATATTAAAATATAAACATTCATTTATTTGATTACACATTAATTTTAGCACACATTTATTTGAATACATATACAAATATATATATATATATATAAAATAAAAAAATAAAAATATATATATAGAAAGATATATAAAAAATACATATGTATTAAAATAAGGGTGATGAATTAAAGCCCCACTATGTAGTGTTTCCCTTGTAGCGCCCCCTTCAGGTATTTAACGTGGGGGGGGGCATACGGGTACTACAGCCTGGGAGCGGGTGGCTAAAAAAAAAAATCTTACATTCACTAGTTTTCTGGCCACAGACCCCGATGGCGGAGGCGCAAATCTCCGCAAATTAAAAGTCATTGTAGCGGCACCATTTCTTTAAGGTAGGAAAAGTTACATAGTGTCGCTTTAAATAAGTGTAATAACATAAGTGTGTGTGAGGGTTTTCTTTTAATAAAAAGGGACTCAAGAATGGCAATATGCAAGTTATAGACACGTCCCAATCTTAAAGCTCCAATACCTAATAATACAACAACCGCCTCCTTGGCTGCACACGGAGGCGGTTGCTATGGAGGTTGCTATGGACATTTCTGTGCTCATTCTAGAGACTCGGTGGAAACTTACCGCGTCGCCCGCGAGCTCTTTGGGGGGCTGACCGAGGTCCTGCAGCTGCAGGCAGAAAGATCACAACCTGAGACCAGTTTCATCCCCAGACAACCACACTTTAAAAAGGACCTTTAGCACCCCCCCCCCCCCCCCCCGTGACGCTCACTGTACGCACCAATGAGATGAAATACCTTTGAGCCGAAATATTTAATTTGTTGCTTTCACTGAAAGTAGAAATTCACCAATTTAATCCGTAAGAAGTTTATAAATTATATTTCCAGAACTTGTAAACAAATTAAAATAAATACCAATATTGCAATTTGATCAAGCAACAGTAAATTCTCATATCTATATATACACACATATTTCTTTACGCATTTAATTAATGTTATCACACATTTATATTCATATATATATATAAATAAGTGTGATGAAATAAAAATAAATCCGTAATAGAATAAGTGTATATATATATGTACATTTATTTTATCAAACATTAATTTTAATATATACACATATTAAAGTAAATGCATAATAAAATAAATGCGTATACAAATAAATGTATATATACATACATACATACATTTATTTTATTCCACACTTATTTAAATATGTATTCAAATATATATATATATATATATATATATATATATATATATATATATATATGTATTAAAATAAATGCGTAATAAAATGAATGGGTAACAAAATAAGTATGTATGCATATATATATATATATATATATATATATATATATATATATATGTACACACACACAGATTAATTTTATTATTTACATTTATTTTAATCACTAAATATCCGAGCCCAGTGAGGCGCCTCCTACCTTCTGCATGAGGTCCATGATGCTCTCGAACGCGGCGTCTTTGTCTCCGGCCTCCTCGACCTCGAAGCCCTTGCAGATCTCGCCCATGATGTGGGACTGCTGCTCGTAGCGCTGGTAGTCCTCCGGGCTCAGGCCGGGCTTGTTGGCCTCCAGCCATTCTGGGTACTGGGGGGGAGGGGGAGGGGAGGGGCACACACACATGCATGAGCGACTCTGGCAAAAGTAATTTAATTTATTTGTTTCATTCGCTGAGAATAGAAATTCATCATAGGCAATTTAATCCGTATTAGATTTATACATTCATTTTATTTCCAGAAAATGTGTACAATCAATATTGCATTTATCATTAAGCAGCAAATGCTCATTTATATATACATTTATTTTAATTATATATATATATATATATATATATATATATATATATATATATATATATATATATACACATACATACATATACACATAATAAAATAAATGTGTGATAATATAAAATATGTTTAATAAAATAGCTGTGATAAAATAAAATAAGTGTGTAATAAAATAAGATAAAATAAGTCTAAAAAAATAGGTGTGATAAAATAAATGTGTAATAAAATAAGTGTGATAAAATAAAATATGTGTAATACAATAAATGTGGGATCAAATAAAATAAATGTGTAATAAAATAAGGGTAGTAAAATAAGTGTGTGTATAACCACGGCCTGCGGTGAGGGTCAGACTCAACACACACCTTGGCGGTGATCTCCTTGAGAGACGGGTAGAGCACTTCCTTGGAGAGGAGGTTCTGCATGATGGACTGCATGATGGGGAGGATGTTTCCGTCATCGCCTCCTCCTCCTCCTCCTCCTCCTCCTCCTCCTTCGCCACCCTCCTCCAATCCCAGGCCCTCCAGGGCCTTGACGAGGTCGTCTCCAGCTAGTCCTGAGGACTGGAAGACAACAGCAGGAGAGTCGGTCAGGCTCCGTGTTCGCTGCACCTCTCTCTGTGAGAGCGCTGCACGGCGCGGGCTTCACCTGCAGGTTGTCTGCATTCTTGGCCAGGCCCCGCAGGGTGTCTTTGAGGCAGCAGGTGAACTCCTGCTGGGATTCCGTGTCGGTGCCTGGAAGGAAGACGCTTTTAACATTTAATCACTAGGTAGAAAAACATCCGTGTCCGTGTCTCCCCCCCCTCAAAAGAATGCGCAGACCGTACCGACTTTGCCCGCCGCCTCCGACAGCTTGTGGAAGTGCTGCAGAAGCTCCGGCTCCTCGTGGGCCAGCTCGCTCATGGCCTTCTCCCACTCCTCCCGGGCCTGGGACGCCATGTCGCCCTCAAAGAGCGTCTCGAAGAGCTTGCTGTCCTCGAGCATCGGAGGCTACACGGGGGGGACAACAACACGTCGAGCTCCTTCTTCACTCTCTGAACCTCGTGATCAGAATCTACCGCACGATGTTGTGTTGACCGATGGAGTTCCGTGACTTTAAACCATATTTACATGAGAATAGGTAGTATTTAAACTAACAATGAGAACTCACACATGAATGAGACGATAGTTTGATTGACTTTTGGGATTTAATTTTCCTTTAAGACTTTCAGGTCTGGAAATAAACATTTTTAAATTCCATGATTTTTCCAGGTTTTTCCATGAACCTATATATATATATATTAAAATAAATGTATAATAAAATAAAATAGTGTGATAAAATAAAATAAATGTGTAATAAAATAAAATAAGTGTGATTAAATAAGTGTAATCAAATAAGTGTGATACAATAAAATAAGTCATTTTTTTTGTTGTTGTGTGGGGACAGAACTTTCTCAACTTCACAGGTTGCGCAACCACCTGCCAGGTGAATGTACCACAGGTCAACGCGTTGTAAAGAGTTGAGAACTAATAACAACAAACACACAACAAATACTCTCATCTAAATAAAGCTTTTCAGAGTTTAACCCAAACGATCCTCAACTCGCTCATAACAAAGATAATTTCCAACAGACCTTCTCTGCGCTGCTATTGGCTGAGGAGGAGGAGGAAGCGGCGGCGGCGGGTTCAGGCGGCGGCTTGTTGTCAAAGTCATCCAGCGCACCTTAAAAGGAAACACACATTACAACCATTACACAAGTAGTAACACAAATGTTAGAATTCAGACAATATATACTTATTGCTTTAAGCTCTTTTACAGCATTAAAAACACAACTCTCTTGATTATTATGAATTAAGATCAATCTGAGTTTAAGGTAATATTCCAACTGATATTAAAACGAGGATATAGTGTTATAACTTTTCATAGAGCAAAAGGAGGGCCATGTTTACTGTATTTTACTAATATGTAATTGGTTCCTTAGAGTTATAACTATATATTCTTTTATATATATTAAAATAAATGTGTGATAACATAAAATAAGTGTGATAACATAAAATAAGTGTGATAAAATAAAATAAATGTGTAATAAAATAACCATGTAACTGGTTTACAGCATGGTATTGTAAATATGTTTTAAAGTATAATCCTGTAATTAAGTTTTATAACACACACAGAACTGGAAATAATGATGTACTAAATAAAGCTGATTATTATAACTAATAATTATTACTGAAAATGTAAACACAGACATAATGTTATTAACAAAATAATGTTTTCTTTAAACAATTACATGTAGATATAGTCAATATAATTTGTAATTAACGAGCTATAATATACATTTTTATAAACTTTTTGTATGGGGGGGATATCTCAGAAATAAAATAGAATACAATGCATTATTTCTATTGATTTACTAACATTTTTGACTTTCTTTTACCACAGAAATAACATTAAATTAACATTTTAAATAGGCTACATTCCAGTTTAAATAAGAAAAACACTGCAAAAATCAGCCACAGTGAAAAAATATTATATATAAGCTGCTCACTATAGTCACACACTTTGTAAACATAAACATGTTGGTACGTAAACAAACGTAAACAAACGCAAAATAAAAAAACACCTGCAGTGCTCGTTAACCTGCAGTCGGTCCTCCAGGAGTCAGACACACATCATACAGTATTGTGCATCAATATTATTATTATTATTATTATCATTATTATTAATAATGTTATTATTAATGTTATTATAACCTTGAGCCTCATTTAACGTGATTCGGAGTTGTGCGCGGAGGGGATCACCCGGCTGACGTCGCTCATCCGGGTCACTGCTCCAATTGCTTCATCACGCTCTACGTGCACGCGCATAGCTTTAATGTAATTTTTGTTGGATAATAATAATAATAATAATAATAATAGTAATGATGACGTCATCCCACTGGTGCGACCGACCACAGATACACGCAGCGACTTGTTGTCGGGACCGCGGACCCCGAGGTCCCCCCAAGCCCAGCCGCGAGCCACGGAGCGGCGGAACCCCCGGAGGCGCGCGCGCGCCGGATTGGGAAGAGGGCGCGCGCGCGCCGGACCGGGGAGAGGTCGCGCGCGGTAGAGGACCCGATGTCAAACACTCACTGTCCAGCAGCTCGTCCAGCTCGGCGTCGTGCGCGGCGCGCGGCTCCCCTGCTCCCGACGCCATGACGGGACTTCGCTCCGGAACAGCCGAGAAGACCGAGCGGGGAGGGCGGGGCGGGAGGCCCTGGAAAATGACGTGTCCGCCTCCGGAAGAAGAGAAGAAGAAAATGTCGCGTAAATATGACGTAAAGACCGCAGGACAGGAAGAGGACTCTGGCGCCCTCTAGTGGCAGTGCGGAACAACTACAGACTCAACTAGGTGCAACGAAAACGATGAAATAAAGTGAAATTAATATATACAAACGAATGAATATGATTTTATTAAGTTGTTATTTTTTATGGAAATTAAAATTAAAATAATAGGAGGCCAATTTGATATATTAAAATGCTGTTGCGGTGCAGACTTGTTATTTTTTAATGCAGGAGAACAGTGCGTAAATATTAAATGGAAAGTGTATTGCTCGTGCATTGTTTAGGGATCACTGGCTACTTTCAAGTATATTCCGATTTGTAATATATATATATATATATATATATATATATATATATATATATATATATATATATATATATTATAAATGTTATGAATAGTTTGAACAACAACTAAAACACGCAAAATAAATACATAAACTCTTAAAGAGACAGTACCTGGTCCTCTCCCGGCCTCGGCTACTGGCTC